>CM060257.1:23154836-23524972 GCA_030684275.1 Acipenser oxyrinchus oxyrinchus | reverse complement strand
GTGGCTCTTAGCCAAGGACGGTTTACTTGCGCCATGACCAGGTGCTGCGATGTTTGGCCTTAGCATTGGAAGACAAGCGTAACATGACCAATAAGTTGCCACCTGTTCCATCAAAACATTACACACAAAAGACAACATTCCTCCGCCCAGGAGAGCAACCACCAAGAAAAGGTGTTAAAACCAATCCTCGCCCAGGACAACTGGAAGCTGCTAGAGACTGGAAAATGCTGGCGGATGTTGGTCAGCGGCTTATTTTTCCACCTGAGATTGCCACCACAAACCTTCGACCAGATATTGTCTTGTGGTCTGGATCAGCACGCCTTGTTTACCTGGTGGAGTTAACAGTGCCATGGGAGGATGCTGTAGATGAGGCGTATGAGAGGAAGAAACTGCGGTATGCTCAACTAGCCACTGAAGCGGAACAGCGAGGATGGAGAGTCTGGGTTTACCCAGTGGAAGTGGGATGTCGAGGATTTGTGGCACACTCTACAACCCGGTTTCTCAGAGATGTCGGATTCAATGGCCAAGAGTTGCGTCGCACAGTGAAGAACTTATCTGAAGCAGCAGAGAGGAGCAGCAACTGGCTGTGGTTGAGACGGAAAGATTCTGGCTGGGGATCTCAAGCACAATAGAAAGAAAGAAAGGCTGATATACAGGTAAGTAAGCTGGGCTGAGTTGAGTGGGGGCGGAGGGGGTGATGCTGGGGCGCCAGAATCACCGTCGAGCCCTCTTGAGGTGTCGTGGGCTAGTCGACGAAACACCGAGGATGGAAGGTGCCCACTTGAAGACCCCAGAGATGTACCCTACTTAGCTCAATCCAGGCGGTTGTCATGCTGATGCGCTGGGGAGACCGCACTATGGTTGATCCCGGAGCCAGCATCGCAGCCGTTGTGTGTGCTGATGCGCTAGGGAGGCAAAATAAGCTGATCCCTGGAGCCAGCATTACACTTCAGCCATCAACACCAGACAGAAGGATATCTACATCATCATATGGAAGGAAGCGCCAAATGGATGGAGACACATATGGATCACATTAGTTTACTGTGAAGCTACGTCTTAGTTGGTGCTTATCTTGGCGAGAGCCAAGTTCAAATCAGCATGAAGTTTTAACATCTACTCTCATGTAATGGAAATCATGAAGATCTGGATACGTCCAGTGACTGCTGTGAATAGTGCAGCTGGCAACAAGGGAAAGACCTCGTGACAGCCTGGAGAGACAGCTGACTGGAGGAAAGAGACCCCATTGGGGCTGGCAAGGGTTAGCTACCCTTGTCGGCAGTATCCAACTCTGTGTTTACAGGATGCTGGAGACACCCGCCCAAGGCTTCAAAGAAATTAAACAGGAAAATACCCTAGAGTCTGCGAGGCGGGGCGGAAGATGACTCAACGTTGGACAACACGGTTAAGGACTTAGGAGCGGAAGCGGATATGAGTATAGAGAGTACTTCACAAAAGACTAGTTCAAGATCTGCAGTTAGCAAAGACATGGAACTCCAGGTTTGTGTCTGCGGCTGGAGCAAAGGCGACAACAGTCAGGGGTTTGAAGATTCATCAAGGGAGAATGAAATGCTTGAGGGAGAAGGGACAAGGGCCTCGCATTGATCAGTACTTCTTACGAAGTCAGTCAAGTCAGTCGAATGAAATCCAGCGACAGGAAGCAAACCACAGTTCGCAGGATATCAGCACCCCTGTCATAGATGTGAGGAGGACTTGCATGGACACAGTTAGTGATGAACCTAATGATCCTTGTGAACCGGGCAGACAAACCAGCGTAAGAGAAAAAGAACCTCAACGGGCACAAGCCTGGAGTTAAATGGCCAAGAGCTTGTGAGAAAACTGCATGGGACACAGTAAACACAGATCTCTGCTTTGCATTGGAAAGGTTAAGTGGAACAGTTGAAAAGAAACTGGATAAATTTGGGGACATCATCTACGCATATGGGCGAGAGGTTTGGAGTTGAAAAAAGGAAGGAAAAAGTACAAACTATTCCTGGAAAGTCTAGGCGGCAGCAGGAGATTGAGCAGCTTAGTTAGAGAAAGGAGACAGCTGAGGAAGCAATGGAGAAGAGCAGAAGAAAGTCAGAAGGAGGGACTCAATCTCTTACAAAGGGTCATAAAACATAAGCTTGCAACATTGCGCAGAGCTGGCGCCTCTGAAGCGCTACAAAAAGAAGGGCGTCGCGAGAACTAACTTTTATAAAGACCCATTCAAATTTGTAAAGAAGTTATTCACCAGTGAGAAGAATGGCACACTAAAAGCATCTAAGTTTGAGTTGGAGAGATATTTGGAGGAAGCATACAGATTCAAAAGGCAGGAGCCTATGTCAATTCCTTCAGACATCCCACCTATCAATCCACCAGAATACCAAATGGAGGACTGTGCACCTAAGTGGAAAGAAGTAGAGCAAGCTGTGAAAAAAGCAAGGGCTTCATCATCTCCAGGGCCTAATGGAGTTCCGTACAGAGTGTACAAGAGTGCTTCAGGAGTTCTCACGAATCCTGTGGAAACTGATGAAAGTAGCATGGGAAAAACAGGTTGTACCAAGAGCATGGCGCCGAGCAGGTGGAGTCTTTATACCTAAAGAAAAAGATTCTAGCAGCATCAGTCAGTTTAAGCCCTATTTCCCTATTAAGCGTAGAAGGCAAGATTTTCTTCAGCATTATTGCTCAGAGATTGTCAACTTACCTATTAAAGAACTGCTTCATTGACACTTCAATACAAAAGCGGGCATTCCAGGTTTCCCAGGATGCTTAGAACACATCAATGTGATCTGGCAACAAATTCAATCAGCTAAAAAGGAGAGGAAGGAGCTCCATGTGACATTCCTGGATTTGGCTAATGCATATGGTTCAGTGCCACATGAACTTCTTTGGGCAGCATTTGATTTTTCAGTGTACCAATGACAATAACAAATCTAGTCAAAGCCTACTTTGGAGATTTGCAATTTAGTTTCTCAACTTCAGAATTCAGCACTACATGGCAATGCCTAGAAGTTGGAATAATGGCAGGATGCACCATTTCTCCACTGGCTTTTACCATGGCAATGGAAGTAATCATTAGGGCATCAAAATGGGTAGTGGGAGGAGGCTGGCTTCTGGAATCGACTACCACCAATTCGAGCATACATGGATGACATGACAACCATGACTACAACAGTAGCCTGCACTAATCGGTTATTGGGCAAATTAACCAATAACATTGAATGAGCACGAATGCAATTCAAGCCCACTAAATCAAGGAGCATCTCTATAATTAAAGGTAAAGTAGTAGATAAAACGTTCTTCATTAATGGTGAGGCAATACCAACAGTGTCTGAGAAGCCAGTGAAGAGCCTTGGGAGATGGTGCGACGGGGATCTAAAGGACACAGTTAGGTGTGGGAGAAGTTAGACAACAAGCTGTGGAAGGGTTGAAGAGCATAGACAGCAGCGCTTTACCAGGCAAACTAAAACTCTGGTGCTTTCAGTTTGGCCTACTGCCACGGCTGCTGTGGCCACTGACTGTGTACGAGGTTTCTTTGACAACAGTAGAGAAGCTGGAAGCTTTAATCAGTTCACACATCAGGAAATGGTTGGGAGTTCCACGCTGCCTCAGCAGAGTGGGACTTTATGGTAAAGGAATACTGCAGCTACCTGTCTCGCTCTAACCGAGGAGTTTAAGTGCGCCAAGGTCCGACTGGAAATGACATTAGTAGAGTCCGCGACAAATGCGTAAGGGAGGCAGCACCTGTGTTGAAAACTGGAAGAAAGTGGGTGGCAAAAAAGCTGTGGAGGATGCAAAGGCTGCCCTTCGAATTGGTGATATCATGGGGCAAGTTCAGCATGGAAGAGGGGTCTTGGTCTCAGTTCAGCTCCTCCTACATGGCACAAGGCAGCCCCAGCGCAGCGGAGGAAGCTTGTAGTCAGCGAGGTGCAAAAGCAGGAGGAGAGGATGAGGTGTATAAAGGCCATTTCCCAGGGCAAGCAGGGAGAATGGATGAGATGGGAGAGTGTGGAACAACGCAAGATTGGCTGGCAAGACCTATGGTCAATGGAACAGAGCAGGATCAGTTTCCTTATAAGGTCAACATATGATGTTCTCCCATCACCACAGAACCTAAACCTCTGGGTAGGAGAGGATCCCTCATGTCCTTTGTGTTCATCACCTGCAACATTAAGGCACATTTTGACAGGATGTAAGGTGGCTCTTAGCCAGGGCGGTTTACTTGGCGCCATGACCAGGTGCTGCGATGTTTGGCCTTAGCATTGGAAGACAAAGCGTAACATGACCAATAAGTTGCCACCTGTTCCATCAAAACATTACACACAAAGACAACATTCCTCCGCCCAGGAGAGCAACCACCAAGAAAAGGTGTTAAAACCAATCCTCGCCCAGGACAACTGGAAGCTGCTAGAGACTGGAAAATGCTGGCGGATGTTGGTCAGCGGCTTATTTTTCCACCTGAGATTGCCACCACAAACCTTCGACCAGATATTGTCTTGTGGTCTGGATCAGCACGCCTTGTTCACCTGGTGGAGTTAACAGTGCCATGGGAGGATGCTGTAGATGAGGCGTATGAGAGGAAGAAACTGCGGTATGCTCAACTAGCCACTGAAGCGGAACAGCGAGGATGGAGAGTCTGGGTTTACCCAGTGGAAGTGGGATGTCGAGGATTTGTGGCACACTCTACAACCCGGTTTCTCAGAGATGTCGGATTCAATGGCCAAGAGTTGCGTCGCACAGTGAAGAACTTATCTGAAGCAGCAGAGAGGAGCAGCAACTGGCTGTGGTTGAGACGGAAAGATTCTGGCTGGGGATCTCAAGCACAATAGAAAGAAAGAAAGGCTGATATACAGGTAAGTAAGCTGGGCTGAGTTGAGTGGGGGCGGAGGGGTGATGCTGGGGCGCCAGAATCACCGTCGAGCCCTCTTGAGGTGTCGTGGGCTGGTCGGCGAAACACCGAGGATGGAAGGTGCCCACTTGAAGACCCCAGAGATGTACCCTACTTAGCTCAATCCAGGCGGTTGTCATGCTGATGCGCTGGGGAGACCGCACTATGGTTGATCCCGGGCCAGCATCGCAGCCGTTGTGTGTGCTGATGCGCTAGGGAGGCAAAATAAGCTGATCCCTGGAGCCAGCATTACACTTCAGCCATCAACACCAGACAGAAGGATATCTACATCATCATATGGAAGGAAGCGCAAATGGATGGAGACACATATGGATCACATTAGTTTACTGTGAAGCTACGTCTTAGTTGGTGCTTATCTTGGCGAGAGCCAAGTTCAAATCAGCATGAATTTTTAACATCTACTCTCATGTAATGGAAATCATGTAGATAAGTGGAAAAAAATCCTCATTTAAGTGCATGAAACTGATGCACTGACACAACAAAATGTGAAAAAAAAGTTCAAGGGGGTGTAGACTTTCTATATATATATATATATATATATATATATATATATATATATATATATATTGTTTATTATGGGTCTATTCAAACAATTAAAGTTATGTACATCGGTTTTACTAGTCACATTTGAAAATTAAATGCAAACGCATAATATATTGTAGCGATCTCAATTAACGCAGGCAGGTGCATCACACAAGGCGAGGCAATCCACACACACTCGGAGGGCGGGCGCGAACCCGAGACCTCTCACACTAAAACATTGCGCCGACACCGCTGTACAAAAGAGCCGGCTCCTTTGCAAGGAGCCTACCAGCCGGCTGCTGCCTTCCCCCGTGAACGCTACACACGCCCCTACCAGCCTCAAGTCCGCCCCGGACTTACTCACCAGGCGTGACGGGGTACCTGCATCCACTTCTGACACCATTGTAGCGAAATAGATTAACGCAGACAGGTGCATCACACAGGGCGAGGTAATCAATCCAGAGACAGGTGGAGGGCGGGCGCGAACCCGGGACCTTCCGCACTAAAGCATAGGGACGACTACTTTGCATAGCGGTATCGGCACTGCTTTAGTGGGTGTGTGATGTGTTTGCATCGGTGCATGCAACGCTGCGCAACCACAACACTTTTAAGAATGTGTTTGTTAACATGTATGTATTAAGTTAAATCAGAGCGTTATTTTTTGTTTAATCTAGTGACAAAAATACAACATTTACATTAAATCCGGGAAAAACACTTAAAATATAAATAAATGGAATCCGCCATTTCGGCTGTGTTCACTGCAGTTTCAGGACACTCGCCACTTCAAACACAATTTATCTGGTTCTACAAGTCCGATAGTGATCATCAACGGCACATTTGAAATGTAATAGCTTGTACTAATTACCTGTCATTTATGTATTTATTTAAAATGTTCTATCCTTTAAAAAAAAGTTTTAATTTTTACAGAACTGCCATACGATTGACCGCGGAACACATTAGGTGTGCTTTTGTTTCTACCAGGTCGTCTTTCAGGGGGGTGCTGTTGTGTGGTGCCCACGTGGGTTTATTACGCATGTAACCAAAACATCCCTTTAAACAGTGAATTATATATGCTTTTCTAAAGCGAAGTTGGGGGGTATTAGAATACTTTAATAAAACGTGAAAGCTAATAATGGTGGGCAAGATTAAGCGAGTCCGCCAGAAGCTTCATCATGAGGCAGTGAAGCTGACGCAGGAGACCGGAGAGAGATCATGTAATTCCAGCCGTGAGTCGATAAAGCTCCCACAGCCTGGAGGATTACTTATTTTAAAACCGCCACTCGCAAATACATACACACTGAAGCATGTTGATACTGAGGAGACAATTGAGAAGTTGAGTGGGGAAGACCCGGTTAAGGTAAGGTGTTTTTTTTATATCTTGCAGGCACGTTTAGGTAGAAACGTGACGGTAAACAGAACTTCATTTCAGAACAGTTGCAATGCACACAACAACACAACAGAATAGCAGAACAAGATCTGCGTTCAGTAACACATCCTAACTTTAATAACACAACAACATCCGCGTAGTGTAACACATCCTAACTTTAATAACACAACAAGATCGGCGTACAGTGTAACACATCCTAACTTTAATAACACAACAACATCCGCGTACAGTGTAACACATCCTAACTTTAATAACACAACAACATCCGCGTACAGTGTAACACATCCTAACTTTAATAACACGTGTAACACATCCTAACTTTAATAACACAAACACACAACAGCACGTGATGCTGTACTGGGATTTTCTTCCCATACTGATACTGTATTATTAGATTTTAAAAAAAAGGTCTCTTAATCTTGACATTGATGTGATGTCAGGTTGAGTGGAGATTGACTGGTCAGACTGGAGCGCAATGATCGTGCAACAGACTCAGTTAAACTACAGTATGCAGTCTTGCTCAACATCTATATGTAAAACTGGATCAAAGTGTTGGACGATTATAATTAAAAGGGGGGTGAAATAACACCATTCCACGCAACAGTAAACTCCCACAATGTATCATTAATGCGTTATTTATTTAATGATTGCGAGACTTACTGTATTTCATGCATGCAGTTTAATAATTATAAAAGCAGAAAGTTCTGTGGTTTGATATTGCTTAACCCAGCTTGCCATCAGGGTTTCATCTACAAGCAGACCTGGGGTCAATTAGAATGACAGTTACACTAAAAAGTAACACATAACTACACACACATTAACGTGTTTACTCTTTATTCTACCAAGCATGTACAAATACAGAAACATACTATATAACGTTTTTTCAAACAAATGGGGTTGAAAATACTAGAAGAATGTTTGCTCAATGGAAATGTGAGTGATTCAGCTTGGAAATGTGTACAATTGAACTGTAATTGATCAGTTATGACAATTAAACTTTGTTACAAATACAATTACACAGGTGTGCCAGGGTTCAACTACAATTACATTGTAATTGCAATTAATTACAAAGTACACCATTACAATTGGAATTGAGCCCAGATCTGGCTACCAGTACCAGAGAATGGAGTGGACAGGACTTGAAACCAGGACAGTGTGTTTCCATTGGCAGCAAACCAAAATAAAAACAGTTTAAAACGGGACTCCAGTTTTTCTTCAGTGGATAGTAAAGATTACTTCAAACATGTTTCAGCTTTTTACTAATAATGTATTGAAAACATGATGAAGAGTGTTGCCATAAAAATAAAAGAAGGAAATCTGTTCCAGGAAGTTGTTTGCATGTATATATTATTATTATTATTATTATTTGTTTATTTAGCAGACGCCTTGATCCAAGGCGACTTACAGAGACTAGGGTGTGTGAACTATGCATCAGCTACAGAGTCACTTACAATTACGTCTCACCCGAAAGACAGAGCACAAGGAGGTTAAGTGACTTGCTCAGGGTCACACAATGAGTCAGTGGTTGAGGTGGGATTTGAACCGGGGACCTCCTGATTACAAGTCCTTGTCTTTAACCACTGGACCATACAGTCTCAACACATTAATTAGAATTTTACACAAATAGATTATTTGCATGAAAATCCATTTTAAATGGGATTATAATTGTATAACCCAGAAGTGTACATTTATGCAACATCTGTACTAAGCTACAAAAAATATAGAACATAAAGTAAGGCTACTGTATGTTTGACACGTCTGGTAAGCCCTGTGCTTTATTGAATGAAACATGAAACACATATGATTCTATTTAACTTCATTTAGGACAGAATCGATGGAATATTGCACATCTTAACTATACAGTGTCAGACAATGCATAGTGCTTTAAAAGTGAATGTCTTGCTGAAACACAGTATGATGTATTTCATAGCAGCATTACTTTGGAGCAGCAGGGCAATAAACAACTGAACCTGAAAAGGGAATTTACACTTTGTGTTATTATAGTTGCCAAACCAAGCTTCCCACTGGAATAATGCTTGGTACAAATGTTTTTCTTTTTTTCATTTCAAAATGATCTTTGCCACACACCAGTCATTGACAGAGGTTCAGCAAGCCATTCGTTCATTACTTTACAGGGTCACACATTTTGGATTGAGACAGGATTTTGTTTTTCCTCAGCGCTGGAATGTTCGATCGTCTTCCATCTTTGCTGAAACCAAGATCAGTCCTGAAGCTCTTGTGCAGTCATTGGATTTAGACACCACTCGGAGCCCTGTGCCCATTCAGAAAGGTACACGTTTCTGTTTCTTTGATGTTGATAATGTTTTTAGTTAATGCGGTCATGATGGGCTACATTGTATGATGTTTAATAAGATCAGATGATTATTAATGATTGGCTATTTTGTTTTGTTGAAATTCAAAACTTCAGTGACGGAGTGCATATTTTTATACCAGCAATCAATTACACTTTCATCATTCAAGAACTTGGTGGGCTAGAGGTAGTTTTTCGGTTATGATTCAGGATACAATGTATTCATGGTAAGGACCACTTCTTACACCCATAATATAATATTGACTGGAACAGTGGTCCTCAAGTTTTTCTGCCTTGGGCATATATATGTGTGTATTTCTCATCGGGTCGATTGACATGATAATAATTTTTCTCTTGATCGTTAACCACTTATTCCAAAATGTTAAATAAAGTGACACTAAAGTTGAAATGTATCAACTGGCTCAACAGCAGAGATCGAGAGTACAGAGTAGTAGATAAGAAGGATATGATTTGAAGTCTTTAAAATCTTAAAAGAGTTGAGATAGTTAACCCTAACCTGTACAATTAAGCACAGCACAGAAACCAGGACACCGTGGGTAGACTTAGAATAGAGGGAAGAGACACTTCTTCACACCGAGAGTGGTGAGGGTATGGAATGGGTTATCTATTAATGTTGTAGATACTGCTATCATGAGCCGGGTGGAGACACACTTAGCTGACATGGCTAGCAGTTTAAGGTTGATGGTTCAGGCCTTTCTGCAGGTCAGTGCTTGCACTTCCATGGTTCCACTGGTCCCCAATTCAGAGATGTGGTCACCACCACCAGAGTTCAACCCTGCTCCATGCTTTTCCACCTCACGTACTCCAGGCTTCTCTCTGTCCCCCGAAGCCGGCCCTTCTTTACCTCTTGGTATCTCAACTTTTGCACCCTCATCAGACTCTTCCTTACTTCATGGTGTCCAATCAACAGACTGGAATAAGAAAATACCTTGAAATGAATTAATTTAGCTTTTGACTGCCACGCAAATAGACCATTCCTTCTGTGCACTTTTACATTGCTCTATTAAAATCTATTTATATAAGAGAAAACACTACGGTACAGTGACAAAAATATTTTGACGGGAAATCAGGTTTTCTGCGATAGTTTATAAAGTACTCGACCTAACGGTCTCGTAGTTTATGACGTCACATAAACCCTAGATGAAATTATTTTCCTGTAAGTGAAGCCAATCTATTATTGTCATTCTCTCATTCTCTCTCTCTCTCTCTCTCTCTCTCTCATTATGCATTTTTCACATATGAATATCTTAGTACTGTACATATAATGAAGTAATATACTACTACCAGTGCAACAGGTCGCCAACATTTCTGGAGCAAAATAGGTTTTATGGGTGTGATTCGCCAAATATTTTGGTTAAAGTTTTATGTATATGTATGTTAAAGTATAAGACGTTACCAGAAAGAAAGAAAAGAAAAACGTTTTAAGCCTTAGTTAAGTCTTTAACTAAGACTTTAAACATAAACCTCTAGTTTCACAGACCCTGATTAGCACTGACCTTTGACTACCAAATATTAGTTTAGGTAAACTTCCAAATGTTTGTAGTTTTTATTAGTTTGCATTAACTTAACAAATGTGTACTGTAAACAATGTTTTATTCAGAATTGGATTTAAAGGGAAATTTAAACATAGCTACAAAGCACCAACTTCCTTAAGATATATGGTGTCCATAAATAAATAGATCAAATACATACAACCATACATACATACATTAAATAATGAGAGTAATGCGCGCCAAATACTTAACAAATTATTTACTTTTCAAGCTTTCACTAGGCAAAATTTTACTTATTAGAAACGTTTTCCATACATTCATTACCTTTATTTGTGTGCTAACCAAACCTGAAAAATAACTCCTAATCAGAGCTTTTTCTGCCATGTTGTTTAATTTGCCTGGCATTATTTTTTAAATATCGAATATCGACAACTTAGTCATTTTGGAAAAATACCAGTGTAGCTTGTGCCTGAGTTTAATTCAAATTAGTAGCAGTTACCGGTGCAATGTTTTGAATGCAGTTTATTCATATTGTCGCTTTACAGTGCTGGCAGGATGCAGCCTGCTTGTTTCTCTCCCGGTCGACTGTATAATTATTAAAAGCGAACTCCACCACTGCAGGTACTTATAGTGTACTCTCCATGTTGTTGTTGTTGTTGTTTTTTTTTTCGTGCCTGTGACAAAACCCAAAGATTACAATTTTCCTCAGGATTTTCTGTGATCAGTGATCAGAAATCTTTGCTTCTGATCTTTGCTTCCCGTGTTCCCTGCTGCTTGTGACGTTATGTTCACAGAACGGTGCTATAGGCTAGAAAGGTGTTTTCTAGTTCCTTAGCAATGGTCTTAACAACCACGGCAAGAACCTGTTTATGTGCAAAATGACAAGATGACTGCATGTGTTGAAAATGAAATAAGTTTGTTATTGATTTTATCATAAAGACAATGACTTGAGTCAGATGGAGACTTTTTTGCGTGAGTCGAGTCATGTCTTTTGAGCAGTGAGTCGAGTCATTTGATGGCAATAACTCAAGTCCATTCGAGTCACGAAAAAAATTCCGACTTGATTCCAAGTCGAGTCATTACAACTCTGCCTGCTAGTAATCAAGGCAGGTGCATTTAAGCAGGTCTGTAAGGCTTGTCAGTGTCTGTGAAGGCTAAGGCTTCTCGAGATACCTGTGTGGGGAACCTTATGAAAGGTCCTGTGCTTATACTTGAAGAGTTTTTATGTGTTTTGGTACTGGTAAAGGGCTTTGCTGTCCGCTTATTTCATTAATAATCTTCTGTTTAGTTAGTACTCCTTGAGGAAGTTAAGATTTTGTGTTGTTTATTTTGTGAAACTTTTTAATTCTACTCTGTTGTCCGAGTATTCTTACTAGAAGACTGTGGTATTTACCCAGCTAAACAGTGGTAATCCAGATGTGCTGTCACTATATATATATATATATATATATATATATATATATATATATATATATATATATATATATATATATATATATATACTGTATATATACACACTGAGTGTACAAAACATTAGGAACACCTTCCTAATATTGAGTTGCACCACCTTTTGCCCTCAGAACAGCCTCAATTCGTCGGGGCATGGACTCTACAAGGTGTCAAAAGCGTTCCACAGGGATGCTGGCCCATGTTGACTCCAATGCTTCCCACAGTTGTGTCAAGACAATGTGGGGAAGCTATAAAAAAAGGCCAACAAGATGCTTGGATATATTGTGGGAAGTGTTGAATTTAAATCAAGGGAAGTAATGTTAAAACTTTGCATTAGTAAGACCTCACCTAGAATATTGTGTTCAATTCTGGTCACCTTGTTACAAAAAGGATATTGCTGCTCTAGAAAGAGTGCAAAGAAGAGCAACCAGAATTATCCCGGGTTTAAAAGGCATGTCGTATGCAGACAGGCTAAAATAATTGAATCTATTCAGTCTTGAACAAAGAAGACTACGCTGCGATCTGATTCAAACATTCAAAATCCTAAAAGGTATAGACAATGTCGACCTAGGGGACTTTTTTGACCTGAAAAAAGAAACAAGGACCAGGGGTCACAAATGGAGATTAGATAAAGGGGCATTCAGAACAGAAAATAGGAGACACTTTTTTACACAGAGAATTGTGAGGGTCTGGAACCAACTCCCCAGTAATGTTGTTGAAACTGACACCCTGGGATCCTTCAAGAAGCTGCTTGATGAGATTCTGGGATCAATAAGCTATTAACAACCAAACAAGCAAGATGGGCTGAATGGCCTCCTCTCGTTTGTAAACTTTCTTATGTTCTTATGTTCTTAAGTTGGCTGGTAGTGGATCTCTACTCCGAATAGCTCGTTCCATCTCATCCCACAGATGCTCAATTGGATTGAGATCTGGTGACTGGGCAGGCCCCTGCAGTAAGCTGAATTCACTGTCATGTTCGTGGAACCATTCCTGGACAATCCTAGCCTTGTGGCATGGGGCATTATCCTGCTGAAAAAATCCATTAGCAGACGGATACACTGCTACCATGAAGGGATGCACCTGATTGGCAATGATGTTCAGATGTCCTGTGGCATTCAAACGTTGCTCCACTTTTATCAAGGGGCCCAATGTGTCGCATGAAAACACACCCCACACCATCACACCATCACCACCAGCCTGCAATGTTGACACGCGGCATGATGGATGCATGTACTCATGTGGTTTTCTCCATACCCTAGTCCTCCCATCAGCGTGAAACAGCAGGAACCGGGATTCATCAGACCAGGCAATGTTTTTCCAATCCTCCAGTGTCCAGTGTTTTCGTTCCTTAGCCCACTGCAACCGCAGTTTCTTGTGTTTTGCTGAAAGAAGTGGAACTCTGTTAGGTCGTCGGCCATACCCCATTCGTGTCAAGTTACGACGAGTTGTGCATTCTTTTATGGGTCTTTCGGCACCAATGTTGTACTGGACTGTCAGTTGACTAACTGTAGCCCGTCTGTTGCTCTGCACAATTCGTGTCAGCCTCCTTTGGCCACTTTCATCAATGAGCAGTTTTCGACCACTGGCCTGCCGTTGGCTGGATGTCCTTTGGGTGGTGGACCATCCTTGATACACACAGGAAACTGTTGAGCATGAAAAACCCAGCAGCATTGCAGTTCTTGACACACTCAAACCGGCGCGCCTGGCACCTACTACCATACCCCGTTCAAAGCCACTTACTGTAAATCTTTTGTCTTGCCCATTTACCCTCTGAATGGCACACATACACAATCCATGGCTCAATTGTGTCAAGGCTTAAAAATCCTTCTTTAACCTGTCTCCCCTTCATCTACACTGATTGAAGTGGATTTAACAGGTTACATCAATAAGGGATCATAGCTTTCACCTGGATTCACCTCGTCAGTCTATTTCATGGAAAGAGCAGGTGTTCCTAATGTTTTGTACACTCAGTGTATAGAGAGAGAGAGAGAGAGAGGGGAGGGTTCGGTTCTCCCCATGAATTCTGTACAACTTAGTTTGAAAACCCTGCATTCATTGCCACTAGTTTTGCTTTGAAAATAATTGGCTGTTTTTTTTTGTCATTTTAACGTTTTAGCCTCTTGAAGTGCTTAACACACAAAACCCGCCCCTTCAGCTGTCTGATTGGTTAAATGTTGTGTCAAGACAGTGTGTAACGCAGCTGTTATGTGGTTACATAATTATGTAAGAAAATTGCTTTCACTAATGTATCTTTTTTTATTATATAAAAAGTGCCAGTATTGATGGATCTCAGATCTGTTTCTTTATGTAATAGAAAACAAGTGTTCGACAATTATAAGTGTTAGAAAAATTAGCAGTAGGTGCTGAATACAAGGTATTCTTACAGGTCCCTTCTTACGGTGCTATAGCATCTTGTTAAGCATGCCGTCCTGTTTCTAATGCTAGATCTGTGGAATGTTCTGGCTGGAAAAAAAAGAATCCCGGTACATATTATTGAATCGGCCTTCTTGTTTATCATACATTGGATTTTGCAGTGTTTTAAATGCTTGCCTGTTGTGTACATTTTAATTTTAAAATAAGAATTTGAAGTTGCATGCTTTTTGTTGAACCTTACAGTTGGTTTTACGTCGGTCAATGTGTTTTGTTTTATTAGAGCCTTTTGTTTAAAAAATAAATTGTTAAATAGAGATCCAGCACAACACTCTTTTAACTAGAAATATTTGCTGTACATAAGTCAAGCTTTGTACAGTGAAAGCTTTAAAGCAGTACTAAATTTTGGCTACTGGTTGGATCAGCTGAGCTCTCTAACCAACTTCATGGGAAGCCCATAAGCCATAAGGCAAGGCAGTCTGGGCCTCCATGGAGACAGCCTGGCTTTGCTTTTAGATTTGTTGTGGTGGTGCCTGGTCCCCAGCCGCATACTGCAGATGGTGACTATTCCCTGCAGTTACTGTGTAAGATATATAAATAGAATGTGTTTCGGCTCCATCCATCTGCGCTCACTCCCTCCCACCGTCCCTGCCTGCCTGCCTGCTTTCCTCAGCTCTTGCTAATCCTGACTCATATCCCTCAGGGGTTTTGCACCATCCATTTACAGATACTCATTCTGTCAGAGGAGTGCTTCATTTTCATACTATCTGCTCTTTTGCCGTTTCCCTTTTCCCATCTGCAGATACTACCCTTCAGATTGCTAGACCGAGAACCAAACGTGTCAATAAATGTTTGGGTTATTTAAACCCACTTTTATATTAATTATAAATAGTGCTGGGACAAACACAAGATTTTCATGTTCGGATAGTCACTCATAATTTAAATATTCGTTCGTTTTTCAAAAAGTAATAAAAGCCATTATATTGCTCTGAATGCAGGCAGGGGGCGTGGCCGTGGCCCCTGTGAGTGTGCCTTTATTTTACAGTAAGACCTTACAATATGTAACACGTTAAAATTAGAAAAATATCCCAGGAGTAAAGAATAAGTTGTGTAGGACTTACTTTATCCCAGTGAATTAACAACAAAACAAAGGACGCCAAATAGCAGTTCAAGCTAAACGTTGTTTTGTTTATTCCCGAAATAAATAGTACATAGACACCACATTTTATTTATTTTTATTTTTTTTTCATTCTTTGCCATTGGCGTTTCTTAACAGTAAACAGTAGCCATAGACTAAACACAAGGTTTACTTGTGCCTTTTTGTAGCTGAACAAGCAAACCAAAACTGAAATTTTAAACTTTAAACACTTCAAATAAAACAAACATGGAAATGGCGTTGTAAAATGGAAGTGGAAAAAACTCACAGTTTTGCTTCTTTATTACATTCCACATAACAAAGTTGCAACAAAACGTATATAATATCAGGGCTAGAAGTGAGGATTTGCTACCTGCCTGGAAAGTAGGTAGCAAAATGGTCTTCGGTAGCAGTTTATTCGACTTTACTACTTTATCAAAATTCTGACTACGAAAAAATAAAAGCAGGAGCAAATAGCTAGCTGTAACGTTACCATGATCCAAGTAATGTAATTAAAAAAATAAACACCTACCTACTGTTTTAAATATACTGAACCCTAACCCAAACTATCACATAGTAGGCCTATACCTTGTGCTCAACTAAGTAATGGAAATAATGCAATTCCTTGTCAATGTGTTTTGTTTTATCCTTAAGTTCTACAAGAATGCAACCATATCTGATATAAGCGTTTGATATGCCATCAGTATGGTTAACCAGGTTATTTTTCATCAGTGCAAATTAAGTGGTACGAAGTTATCCTCTTATCTGTCTTCAGTTGTTGACTGAGATTTCAGTAACTAACAAATCATACAAACTTATAAAGCTAGCGATTTCAAAAAAATAAATAAATAAATAAATAAATAATAATAATAATTTTTTACATGTGCCACAATATCATTGAATCCTGCATTGTATGACCTTATAAATGATAAAGTTACAACCGCAACAGGGTTGTTTTAAAAATGAAAGCTAATTCCAGCACAGTACTGCTACATTTAAAAGATTAATGCAACGTGTTATACTAGTAAGTGGTTTGTTCATAAATATCATAAATATGTATGCACCCACCCTGCCTTTTCACTGCATTTTTAAATGCTGTACAATTTTGAAGAAATTAACTAAGAAGTAATAACAGAATAAGGGATATCAACCAAGGTTTTAAAAAAAAAAATACTCTGGGTTCGTTTTATTAAACAGTGACATTAGTTAGCTGTGTGTGTGTGTGTGTGTGTGTGTGTGTGTGTGTGTGTATATATATATATATATATATATATATATATATATATATATATATATATATATATATATATATATATATAATATATACAGTGCCGTGAAAAAGTATTTGCCCCCTGATTTTCTGCATTTTTGTATATTTTTGACACTGAATGTTATCAGATCTTCAACCAAAACCTAATATTAGATAAAAGGGACCCTGAGTGAACAAATAACACAAAAATTTGATACATATTTCATTTATTTATTAAAGAAAGTTATGCAACACCCAGTTTAAATTTCTTGTTCTTCAACCATTCTGATGTAGACTTGCTTGTGTGTTTCGGATCATTGTCTTGCTGCATGACCCAGCTGCGCTTCAGCTTCAGCTCACGGACGGATGGCCTGACATTCTCCTGTAGAATTCTCTGATACAGAGCAGAATTCATGGTTCCTTCAATGCTGGCAAGGTGTCCAGGTCCTGATGCAGCAAAGCATCCCCAAACCATGACACTACCACCACCATGCTTGACCGTTGGTATCAGGTTTTTACTGTGGAATGCAGTGTTTGGTTTTCGCCAGACATAATGGGGACCATGTTGGCCAAAAAGTTCCACTTTTGACTCATCTGTCCATAGAACATTGTTCCAGAACTCTTGAGGATCATTCAGGTGCTTTTTGGCAAACTTGAGACGAGCATTCATGTTCTTCTTAGTGAGCAATGGTTTCCGCCTTGCTACTCTGCCATGAATCCCATTTTTGCCCAGTGTCTTTCTGATGGTGGAGTCATGAACACTGACCTTAGCCGAGGCGAGAGAGGCCTGCAGATCCCTGGATGTTGTTCTATGGTTCTTTGTGACTTCCTGGACCAATTTATGCCTTGCTCTTTGAGAGATTTTGGCAGGACGACCACTCCTGGGAAGATTCACTACTGTCCCAAACTTTCTCTATTTGGACAATATGCTCTGACTGTGGTTCGGTGGAGCCCCAGAGCCTTAGAAATGGCTTTGTAAACCTTTCCAGACTGATAGGCATCAACAACTTTTTTCCGGAGGTCTTCAGGAATTTCTTTTGTTAGTGGCATGATGTGCCTTTAGAACCTGTGTGTTGACAACTTCACTCTGATGGTAAGGGCCAAAGTTAGTCAGATTTATATTGGGCAGGGCTGGCCCAAATCAGGCCTGGTTGTTAACCAACATACTCAAACAGCTGACCCTAATCCCTTTAATTGGGTTGAGTTAACTGGGGGGCAATATGTTTTTCACACCTGAAGATTGCATGTTTGATTACCTTGCACACCAATCAAATGAAAGAAGCACTAAACTTTGGTGTCATTTTTTCTCTCAGACTCCCTCTATATATTACTACAACCTACAAAAAAATCTGACCAAATACAATGTGAAAAATGTGCAAAAATGCAGAAAATCAGACAGGGGGCAAATACTTTTTCACAGCACTGTGTATATATAGCATGTTTCACTAGTTAAACATAAGTACTATTACTACTATCTATTGTAAAAAGAAAACAGATAAATTAATGCACCTTAATTGTATTTTGTCTATTCGTACTGATAAAACAAGGAAGACGTTACTTTGATCATGGTAACGTTATAGCTTGCTGTTTGCTCCTGTTTTTATTTTTTTTCAGTCAGAATTTTGATAAAGTAATAATTATCTACCTGTTATGTGTATATTAATCTCACATATCACATGGAGCTCTTTTTCATTTGCCAAACTGTTGCACACATTCTGGTGAGGCGATAAATAAGTGTAAGGTATTTTTGTCATTTGTAACGAATACGAACATCTGATTTTTGTATCCGAATACATATTAAAAAATATTAGTTCGAATATTTGGATATTTGTCCCAGCACTAATTGTAAATACATGTAAAATAAACATTTGCTATGGGTTTGGACCCATTTACAGTGGCTACCACACTCACTGCAGTGACAGTAGATTTAACCAGTTGTCTATTAAACTAAGATTTTAATCCAAATACTCCTACCCATGATTATTATAAAGCTGTATCAAGAATCTAACAAGGTTAATTTAAACCAGGATAAACACCAAGGAATTTACAAACCACAGTGACCAGGGTGTTAATCAGTATTGGTTATAATATTGCACTAATCTCCATAATACGAGAAAAACATAATCCTACCAAGATGAGCATGCATCTGAAATTCCAAAGCTGTGTGTTCTCTAACTAATTAAAAAAAAAAAAAAAAGGGGGGGGGGGGGGGGGTAATAAGTATTAGCAAATGTCTTTCTGGCCTTACGGAAGAATTTAGGACTTTAGCATTTATGACACTGCTTGATTTTTAAACAATAGTGTTATGGTATTAAAGTGTCATTATACACAACATACAACACAGTATATTATATAATGTACAACACACTATATAATATTATGTACAATGCGTTCAATTCTGATTGAGCTCCTTTTGTGTTTTTTCATTCATTCGTCTAGACTCGCTGCACAGCCCCACTTTTTCAAAGTGTTTGACGTTTGTAGCATTAGGTGTGTGCTTTCCCTTAAGCAAATAAATACTACAAAATGCACCCTGGAGAATAATCTATGTCAGTGATACTCAATTAGACTTATCCATGGGCCACTTTTGGAATTCCATGACAACACGTGAGCCATTTGCACATAAGGGGCCCAAAGAATGTAAAACCCTTGAATAAAAACTTAATAGGATGTAGAGAACTGCAAAACAAATGTCATTAATATGTAAAATAATAAGAATACTATTTTCTTAATTTAACAAAGTTAAATAAATAAAATCATGTACTTACCAGTTTCTAATGGGAGAGGTGGCATCGTCGATCACTGGCAAGCTCTGTGAAGGATGGTTTGTAGGACATTAAGGCGAGGCACATACTCTGCTGGAGATACTCATCTGTAAGCTGATTACAGTGACTGTTTTTTAGAATGTTCATCGTTGAAAAACCTGATTCACACAGATCCACTGATCCAAGCATTGTTAATAGAAAGGCTAGATTCTGGATTTTCTGAAACCGGTCAGCGTAATGAGCCCAGCAATCACACAGTCCCACTTCCCTAAATTTTGCCTTCAAGACATCGGAACTTTGGAGCATGTTGATTTCTAATTGAAAGGCAGCTTCGTCAATAGAATCAAGAAATAGCTGCTTCAGAAGAGAGCAAGACCCATCAGCAGAGACCAAAAAGTACACTACTTGGAATTCTGAAGTTGTCAAATCACATTTTAAAATTCGTAATAACATTATTAATGAAGTCTTGCGTCATTTGCATCGATATTTCATCTGTAGCAACAGCACGCAATGTAGGATAATGCAACATCTTTCTCTAAATTAAATCTGAAAGATTTCAAAGCTCCTATGAAACACACACACCATTTTAAGAATTCAGGTCACCAGTAAAATCACAGAGAAAAGCAAGTCGTGAGATAAGTGCAGCGTCATTCATATAATCAAGCTACTCTTGAGCCTTGTTGGTCTTCTGGTTTGAAAGAAATTTCATTATTTAGTTTTGAAGTGCACAGAATCTTTCTAGCACTCGCCCCCTGCTTAACCAGCAAACATCATTGTGCAGTAAAAGGTCATTGTAGTCAGCTGAAACTTCGTGTAGAAGTGCTATAAAAGGACGATGCCTCCCTGATGGTATTGCATGATAGATAAGTATCTGCCTGTACTTCTCAGCATTGAGGAGACCATTAATTCTGACCAAATCCCCAACTCCATTTGCAGAAATGCAGCTCCAAACTTGCAAGGAACCTCCACCATGCTTCACTGTTGCCTGCAGACACTCATTCGTGTACCGCTCTCCAGCCCTTCGGTGAACAAACTGCCTTCTGCTACAGCCAAATTTTTCAAATTTTGACTCTTCAGTCCAGAGCACCTGCTGCCATTTTTCTGCACCTCAGTTCCTGTGTTTTCGTGCATAGTTGAGTCGCTTGGCCTTGTTTCCTCGTCGGAGGTATGGCTTTTTGGCCGCAAGTCTTCCATGAAGGCCACTTCTGACCAGACTTCTCCGGACAGTAGATGGGTGTACCAGGGTCCCACTATTTTCTGCCAATTCTGAGCTGATGGCACTGCTGGACATCTTTGTGCTTCTTCAAAAGAGTTTGGACAGCACATCTGGAAACCCCTGTCTGCCTTGAAATTTCTGCCTGGGAGAGACCTTGCTGATGCAGTATAACTACCTTGTGTCTTGTTGCTGTGCTCAGTCTTGCCATGATGTATGACTTTTGACAGTAAACTGTCTTCAGCAACCTCACCTTGTTAGCTGAGTTTGGCTGTTCCTCACCCAGTTTTATTCCTCCTACACAGCTGTTTCTGTTTCAGTTAATGATTGTGTTTCAACCTACATATTGAATTGATGATCATTAGCACCTGTTTGGTTTAATTGTTTAATTGTTTAATCATACACCTGACTATATGCCTACAAAATCCCTGACTTTGTGCAAGTGTACCTGGAAGAATTGATGCTGTTATGCTGTTTTGAAGGCAAAGGGTGGTCACACCAAATATGGATTTGATTTAGATTTTTCTTCTGTTCACTCACTTTGCATTTAGTTAATTGATAAATATAATCTATTAACATGTCTATTTTTGAAAGCATTCTTACTTTACAGCATTTTTTCACACCTGCCTAAAACTTTTGCACAGTACTGTATATATATATATATATATATATATATATATATATATATATATATATATATATATATATAATTGTACAGGACTTAGAAATTACAATTGAATAGAAAACAAAACAACTAAACCCCCTACAACAAGATATCTTCAGCCAGCTTTCGGATAGCGCTTAGAGTGACCGACAAAGCTCTAAGTTCCTCTGAGTTTGTAAGTTTTCACCATCCAATCTGACAACGAGGTAAACAGACAGCCCTTGTTTTATCCCCTGCTGTGTTGGCACTTAACTCTGCTGGGGAAAAAAGGAAACCACTAAAGTCTAGCAGTCAGCTGTGTACTTTCCAAAATGGTGCTGGCTTTATACCACCCGTCCCTGAAAAGTTCAGAACTATCTAGATTTTGACTGAATGTGTGAGTATGGAACTCCTTTGTACTGGAGCCCAGTTATTTATAAAGGGTCTGTCTGCACATACAATGCATAATGGATAATGATGTGAATCAACCTAAAATGATTAACAGGCAAAGTAGAAACAAAAAATATATATATATATATATATATATATATATATATATATATATATATATATATATATATATATATATATATACAGTACTGTGCAAAAGTTTTAGGCAGGTGTGAAAAATGCTGTAAGTAAGAATGCTTTCAAAATAGACATGTTAATAGTTTATATTTATCAATTAACAAAATGCAAAGTGAGTGAACAGAAGAAAAATCTACATCAAATCAATATTTGGTGTGACCACCCTTTGCCTTCAAAACACAGCATCAATTCTTCTAGGTACACTTGCACACAGTTTTTGAAGGAACTTCGGCAGGTAGGTTGGCCCAAACATCTTGGAGAACTAACCACAGTTCTTCTGTGGATTTAGGCAGCCTCAGTTGCTTCTCTCTCTTCATGTAATCCCAGACAGACTTCGATGATGTTGAGATCAGGGCTCTGTGGGGCCATACCATCACTTCCAGGACTCCTTGTTCTTCTTTACGCTGAAGATAGTTCTTAATGACTTTTCGCTGTATGTTTGGGGTCGTTGTCATGCTGCAGAATAAATTTGGGCCAATCAGTTGCCTCCCTGATGGTATTGCATGATGGATAAGTATCTGCCTGTACTTCTCAGCATTGAGGAGACCATTAATTCTGACCAAATCCCCAACTCCATTTGCAGAAATGCAGCCCCAAACTTGCAGGAACCTCCACCATGCTTCACTGTTGCCTGCAGACACTCATTGTGTGCGCTCTCCAGCCCTTGGTGAACAAACTGCCTTCTGCTACAGCCAAATATTTCAAATTTTGACTCATCAGTCCAGAGCACCTGCTGCCATTTTTCTGCACCCCAGTTCCTGTGTTTTCGTGCATAGTTGAGTTAAGCTGGCCTTGTTTCCACATCGGAGGTATGGCTTTTGGCGCAAGTCTTCCATGAAGGCCATTTCTGACCAGACTTCTCCGGACAGTAGATGGGTGTACCAGGGTCCCACTGTTTTCTGCCAGTTCTGAGCTGATGGCACTGCTGGACATCTTCCGATTGCGAAGGGAAGTAAGCATGATGTGTCTTTCATCTGCTGCAGTAAGTTTCCTTGGCCGACCACTGCGTCTACGGTCCTCAACGTTGCCCGTTTCTTTGTGCTTCTTCAAAAGAGCTTGGACAGCACATCTGGAAACCCTGTCTGCCTTGAAATTTCTGCCTGGGAGAGACCTTGCTGATGCAGTATAACTACCTTGTGTCTTGTTGCTGTGCTCAGTCTTGCCATGGTGTATGACTTTTGACAGTAAACTGTCTTCAGCAACCTCACCTTGTTAGCTGAGTTTGGCTGTTCCTCACCCTGTTTTATTCCTCCTACACAGCTGTTTCTGTTTCAGTTAATGATTGTGTTTCAACCTACATATTGAATTGATGATCATTAGCACCTGTTTGGTATAATTGTTTAATCATACACCTGACTATATGCCTACAAAATCCCTGACTTTGTGCAAGTGTACCTGGAAGAATTGATGCTGTTATGCTGTTTTGAAGGCAAAGGGTGGTCACACCAAATATGGATTTGATTTAGATTTTTCTTCTGTTCACTCACTTTGCATTTAGTTAATTGATAAATATAATCTATTAACATGTCTATTTTTGAAAGCATTCTTACTTTACAGCATTTTTTCACACCTGCCTAAAAGTTTTGCACAGTACTGTGTGTATATATATATATATATATATACAGGGTGATTAGAAAGTAAGTTTACCACATCAACGCACCATATCTCACAAACAGTAGGGCATTGGAAGGTGAAATTGCATACGGTTGTTAAGGGAACCATGGGGACGCAAATGCCACAGTTGAACATTTGTCACCAGGGGCCACTATGACCTCCCTCTGATCACTGTTCAATATGTGCTCCTCCATGATCCAGAATGAATTGCATTTGTGTGACAACGGACATTACGGCAGCATTACGCATCTGATTAGGTATGCTGGCCACCTCCTGGACAATGGCATCGTTGAGGTCTAGAATTGTGCGAGGGTTCTGATAACCATAACCAGAAATCCACTGTTGTAAGTGCCGGTGAACGAGGTGGCCATTCACAAGGAAAGTGACGTGAAATGATTCTGTCCTGAAAGTGCTCCTGCAAGACACGTTTCACATGGTTAGCAATCTGTGGAGGAGCAACATCCTACATGAAGACTAGTGCTTATCTCATTTTGTTGCTGGAGCATAGGAATGGTATGGGTTGTCAGCATGGTGTGGTGTCGCGCAGCAGTGACTGTGCACGTTTGAGGTCCCCTTGGATGGCGCTTCAAAAAAGAACGGTCCAATAACAAAGTTAGCCATAAAGCCACACCACACTGTCACTTTAACATCACATAGGGGTCTCACAAATGTTGCATGTGGATTAGTCTCCGACCAGATAACGCAGTTGCACGTGTTCACACTTCCAGACCGGGTGAAGTGTGCTTCATCCGTCCACAGGATATTAGCAGGCCACTGGTCATCCAATTCCAGTCGTACCAAGAACTGCAACGCAAAATCGACATGTCTGATGAAATCCGTCTCCTCCAATGCTTGAACAGCTTGTATGGAAACATCCGCAGAGTTGAACGAAGAGCCTTACGAACAGCTGAATTGGGCAAATCCAGGCGGCGGGCGACAGCACATGCGCTTGTGCTGGGTTGTTCTGCTACGGCATGGTTGATCTCAGCGACAACTTCGTTTGGTGTCAGTGGTCTGACGCTACGAGGCTTATCACAAGTGCAACCGGTTTCCTTAATTTTTTCATTAACTTGTGAACAGCAACTCTTGAACATGGCCCGTTGTGGATGTTATGGCTTCCTTTGCTGTAAAAAGGCTCCAACACTGAGCATTTTGATCGTGATTCAGGTGGCACCTCTGCCTCAGGGATCTATTTTATTTTATTCTAATTTTTTTTTTTTTTTTTTGCAACTACCAGTGACCTCTTAAACTGGCTCTTGGCACACTGCACACAACACTCTTGACTTGTGTTGTGGTCTCCCGGGGCTCACCTAGTGAAAGCATTGCTGCTCGGAGTGCAGGGTGAGACAAGCGAATGTGAGTGCAAGTTGCAGATTCTGAGGGGCCCACGGGGAGCGCTGCATTGTCTCTCTGGATACTTTGCCTCGTCGTGATACAGCAACCCCTACTGGCCAGGGGCCAGTCAGCTCACCTGCTGATCTCCAGTTTTCCTGTGGTTTGCAGTGGTGAGGTGACATTCAAAACTGGTGGAAAAATGTTGTTTAAACAGTATTTTGGTAACACATTAGATGATCAGCTCCCCAAAACACAAGGATTTCACTAAACCAAACAGATACTAAAAAGCTGCACCTATTTTGTGCTCCTCCTCATTAATATGTGCAAGATGGCAAGCCTTGATGTGATTATAAATGTTGCCTCCAAAACAAGTCATTAGATATATTATGTGCCAGACTGGTAGTGGTACACAATTAGCAGGGTTCTCCCCAGGCCTTTCAGCTGTCGCCACCCGGCTGAAAAAACCTGATCCGCCCGTCTTGCAGATGCCACTGTGCCTTTAACAATAAGGATTGATTGCACTTCTAGCTGACCACTTGCGCGTTGCTGGGTGAAAAAAAAAATCTTGGAATCCTAACCTAACCCTTACCTGTGTTACGTCTTGACACAACATTTAACCAATCAGAGAGTTGAAGGGGCGGGTTTTCTGTGTTAAGCACTTTGAGAGGCTAAAATGTTAAAAATGACTGCTAAAAAAATAACCAATTATTTTCAAAGCAAAAATAGTGTCAATGAATAAGGGGGTCAAAATAAGTCGGCGATCGACGCAATCCACCAAACAAAACAAAAAAAAGCGTATTTCTTTTGTTGTGATATCGTAAAAATATGTAACCAGCTACTTGTGAGAGATATTGAGGGTTCATGTATAGAGGCTGTACGCTTTTAAAAAGAAAGGCGTGATGCGATATCAGCAGAACACTTGTCAGCTGACTTACAAATGCTTAAGTGCAGAGGTGCTGGATTATTACACTGCGGTTTCATGCAACAGTTATGATAGTGATCAAACGTGTGAGAGTACTGTTGTGTAAAAAAAAAATTGGTTATTATTATTATTTATTTCTTAGCAGATGCCCTTATCCAGGGCGACTTACAATCGTAAGCAAATACATTAAGTATCATAGTACAAGTAATAATACAATTAAGAGCAAGATAAACACAATGAATTTGGTTCAAGCAAGTACAAGTGTAACAAAATACAATTCAATAATACAGCAGATAAGTGTCAGTGATAGTTACATCAGGATATGATTAAATACAAAATACTACAGATTAAACACTTGGCAGATTACAGTACTCTGAAGTACAGGATTAAATGCAGTAAAATAGGGGGCAGATAAGAGCAAGTAAAGTGCATTTAAGGAAAGGTGATAAGTGTCCCAGGGGAAGAATAGAGGAGTTCTACAGGTGCTTTCTGAAGAGGTGAGTCTTGAGGAGGCGCGGAAATGTGGTCAGGGACTGGGCAGTTCTGACATCTGTAGGAAGGTCATTCCACCACTGCGGGTCAAGGGTGGAAAAGGAGCGGGCTCTGGAGGCAGGGGAGCGTAGAGGAGGTAGAGCCAGTCTTCTAGTGCAGGCGGAGCGGAGAGGTCGAGTGGGGGTGTAGGGAGAGATGAGGGTCTGGAGGTAGCTGGGTGCAGTCTGGTCAAGGCATCTGTAGGCTAGTACAAGAGTCTTGAACTGGATGCGAGCGGTGATCGGGAGCCAGTGGAGTGAGCGGAGTAGTGGAGTTGCGTGGGAGAAGCGAGGCAGAGAGAACACCAGGCGGGCAGCGGAGTTCTGGATGAGCTGGAGCGGACGGGTGGCGGACGCAGGGAGGCCAGCCAGGAGGGAGTTGCAGTAGTCTAGGCGGGAGAGTACCAAGGCCTGGACCAGGAGCTGGGTGGCGTAGTTGGTGAGGAAGGGTCGGATTCTTCGGATGTTGCTCAGGAAGAATCGGCAAGTGCGTGCCAGAGTGGAGATGTGCTGGGAATAAGAGAGGCAGGGGTCCAGGGTGACTCCGAGGTTCTTAGCGGAGGAAGAGGGAGAGAGTGTGGTAGATTCCAGAGGAACAGAGATAGAAAGATCAGAGGAGGGGAGGAGGAGGGAAAGAAAAGGAGGTCAGATTTAGAGAGGTTGAGTTTGAGGTGATGCGAGTGCATCCAGGAGGAGATAGCAGACAGACAGGTAGAGATACGGGAGGGGATGGTGGAGTCAGAGGTGGGGAAGGAGAGGAAAATCTGAGCATCATCAGCATAGAAATGGTATGAGAAACCATAGGATGCGATGAGGGGCCCAGGGAGCGGGTGTAGAGAGAGAACAGGAGAGGACCCAAGACTGACCCTTGGGGACTCCTGTTGAGAGAGGGCGAGGTGTGGAGGTTGCTCCACGCCAGGTTACCTGGTAAGTGCGGTTGGAGAGGTAGGAGGAGAACCAGGCCAGAGCAGTGCCAGAGATTCCCAGGTCAGCGAGAGAGGATAGTAGAATAGAGTGATCGACAGTGTCAAAGGCAGCAGAGAGGTCGAGGAGAATTAGGACAGAGGAGAGAGAGGCAGCTCGGGCAGACTTTAGTGAGTTGGTGACAGACAGGAGGGCGGTTTCAGTGGAGTGAGCAGAGCGGAAGCCAGATTGGAGAGGGTCGAGCAGAGAGTGGTTGGACAGGAAAGCAGAGAGCTGGCGGTGTACAGTCCGCTCGAGGGTTTTGGAGAGGAAGGGTAGGAGGGAGACAGGACGGTAGCTCTGGAGGGAGGTGGGGTCGAGGGTAGGTTTTTGAGGAGGGGAGTGATAGAGGCTTTTTTGAAGGCAGAGGGAAAGAGACCAGAAAGGAGAGAGGTGTTGAGAAGGGAGGAGATGAAGGGAAGTAGAGCAGGAGCAGCAGCTTGAAAGAGGTGAGTGGGGAGGGGGTCCAGGGCACACGTGGTGGGTTTGTGACCCTGGAGCAGGGAGGAGAGGTCAGAGTCTGAGAGGGGCGAGAAGGTGGAGAAGGAGGGTGAGTTAGTAGGGGATGCAGTGGGTGTAGGGGTTGGAGCAGGAGGGGTGCGGGGAGGGAGAGGTGTTAAAGAGTTTGTGGATATCTGAGATTTTAGAAGAGAAGAAGGAGGCAAAGTCATCAGGGGAGATAGAGGAGGGAGGAGGAGGGGGAGGGTTTAAGAGGGAGGAGAAGGTAGAGAATAGTTTACGTGGGTTGTTAGTGGAGGCTTGGATTACAGATTGGAAATAAGTACATTTAGCAGAGGAGAGAGTAGAGGAGAAGGAGGAGAGGAGAGTGCGGTAAAGGTCTAGGGCAGCAGGGAGTTTGGTTCTCTTCCATTTCTTTTCAGCAGATCGCAGTGTGATTCTTGCTGAGCGGAGCGCAGAGGAGAGCCAGGGTTGGGGAGGGAGGGGCGAGCAGGTCGGGAGGTGAGGGACAGAGGGAGTCGAGGGAGGAGGTGAGGGAGGAGAAGAGGGTGGAGGTAGCAGAGTCTACGGAGAGTTGTGAGAAGGAGTCGATAGGAGGGAGGTGAGAGAGAGCAGTGGAGGCAAGGACAGAGGGGAGAGAGAGCGGAGGTTACGACGAGAGGTGACAGTGGGGGTAGGAGGAGCAGGGAGAGAGGGAGAGACAGAGTAAAAGAGATGAAATAGTGATCAGAGAGGTCCAGGGGGTGACAGAGAGGGTGGAGGGGCAGCAGGCCCTGGAGAAGGTGAGGTCCAGTTGACGGCCAGCTTTGTGGGTAGGAGGGGATGGAGAGAGACAGAAGTCGAAGGAGTGAAGGAGAGGGAGGAATCCAGCAGAGTGGCTGGGGTTGGAGAGATGGATATTGAAGTCACCTAACAGGACAGTTGGGGTAGACAGAGAGGGAGGGAGGAGAGTAGATAGTCGAGTTCATCTAGAAAGTGAGCGAGAGGCCCAGGGGACGGTACAGTACAATTAGCAGGAGTTGACAGGGAGAGGTTAGTTGGACTGCATGAAATTCAAAGGTATTAACAGAGAGTGAGGAGAGGTCGGAGGGGACAGAAAAGAGTAAGGAGGGAGAGAGGAGAAGACCAGTCCCACCTCCCCGTCCAGTGAGACGCTGGGTATGGGACAGGACGTAGAGAGAGGACAGGGCAGCAGGAGTTACAGTGTTATCAGGAGACAGCCAGGTTTCAGTGAGAGCAAGGAAATCGAGAGAGAGGTGGGAGGCAAAGGCAGAGATGAAATCAGCTTTGTTAGCAGAAGAGTGACAGTTCCAGAGTGCACCAGAGAGTGTGCGGGAGGGGGAGAGGCAGAGGGATGAGGTTAGAGGGGTTGGAGGAGCAGCGGCGGAGAGAGGGCAGAGGACGAGGGCGAGAGGACAGAACAGGGATGTGAGAGACAGTCATAGCAGGACAGGTGAGACAAATAGGCACAGTGGGAGCAGTGGGGTGGAGGGTACAGACCTGACTAGTAGATGGCTTCTTCCACAGCGCTGTTAGGTTCGGATCTATTTGAACAGCGTCTCGGCGCAGGCCTCCCCTCGCTGGACTCCCACAGCTAGACTCCCGGCTCTTTGTTGAGGCTCTTCGTTTGCTGGCGTCTTGCTGGCGCTGAAATAGGCTGCCTAATATATATAAAACAACTGCGTGGCAAAAGAACCAACTAAACTGCGTGGAAACCAATCAAATAGCTTAATCAACTTCTATTCAATTAAACCACTCACCTGGTACTAATCACACACTAACTCAGCTAATTCAAACACCACCTTACAAAGTTACCAAATGTAGTTAATTTAAAAATTACTTGAAGCAGGAACTTACCTATCTGCCTCAGTCCCTGGTTCCTGTAGACTGACCACTATTATATGCCCACCCTTAAATAGGTTCCACCTCACTTTGCAAGGGGACTGGCACAACTGCTAACTGCTCTAGAGACAATACTTTCACACACTTCAAAAGGGATCACACCACTACAGGAGCCTGGGTGGAGACCAATCCAAATGCAAACAACTCTCTTCAAGTTAATAAACCACCCTCCCTGATACAATTACAAATTGCAAATCAACCTATTATTCAAATAACCACACTACCTGGTATAAATCACATACACACACTCCTCCCTAAATTGAAACACCTAACTAATAATGATACTTAAATAGTTAATTAAAAAATTAGTAGGAGCACAATAATTAAACTAAAAAGGAAGTGAAAAGGTTACTGTTTTTTTGTTTTTTTGTGTGAACTCCAATAACCCTACGTTATCTTTCCCCAGTCAAATCGTAGATTGTTTAAATAAGCATGGTCATTTACCATAAGAAAAAACAGTAATGAAAAAGAAAATGTAGACCATAAAAAAGAGCACTTACATATTATGGATTCCCTTAAGACTTGTTGTCTAATTAAGGGTTTCCACCATGCAAAAGGGACTTATTACACTGGGGGTAAAAGGATGCTCAGTTTATCATTAAAGAAGTGTGCTAATCCGGATCATCTTAAATTAAAGTTTAAAACTGAAACATCATCTCAAATCTATTGCTGTTTTATGTATTTATTTATTTTCTTCTTTCCACTGGCTGGTAGTAGGAAGCTATGGGACTGGGATGGACAGTCCGTGTGTAATGTGGGTGATTAGGGGGAGGATCAAGAAGCAAATGTTAGACTGCTAGTATCTTACTCTTATTATGGGGATACTGCGGAGGCATTTGTCTGTCTAGTTTAGTTTATTCACTTTATGCCCACAGCGCCAACACATCACTAAAAAGATAGACCAAATGGTGAATAAAATATAATAACGATGAAATAATTCCAAATAGTTACTATACATTTCTCTGTACATCTTTAAAAAAAACAACAACAAAAAACACACTTATCCTGTTGTCATGAAATGTATTATTAACTTATTGAGATTATCAGATTATGGAAATATATGGTGGTGTCAATCTATATGTCACGTTGTATACATCTGTCGTGAAACTTCTACAGTGGTGTGTACATACTGTTGGTATATGTCATGGTCATGGCAGGGGAAGTATGTTGCTGACATGCTTGTTTTAATTTAAATAACTAATGTAGTGAAAAGGCTTTCTGTCACCCTGATGTATGTGAAACATATGGGTATCATTGCCTTGTTAGGTTAAAAACAGAATCATGAGAGTCTAACTGAGGATGGTAAACTCAATAACTTGGGCTAAAGAAGGTCCTATATATCTATTTAACTAGAACTAGTGCTGCATCATATAATGTACCTGTTTCAGTGTAATATTATTCAGTGTATATTCCTGTTTTACTGTACAGGTAAACTGTGTAAGTAGGCTTGCTACTTTTCGAGTTAGACTGAAGTAAATTTATATCGGAAAAACGTCAGTAAAATCACACTCTTTTTTCTTACCAAAAATAATCATTTAGTAATCATCTCTAGTCTGTGCAGTTTTTATACTTGCTGTCTGTCCCATCTCCGTTCCGCTCTGAATGGCTAGGGGTCGCTGTCGGTCAGCTCAGTGGCCCCTTAACACTAGAAGCCCCGCAATCATTTTGGCGGTTTTTGGTTTTAAAATGTAATTTTCTCCAGTCTGGGGCTGTCCATTCATGTACCTTTCTGTCCATATGTATTAAATATTCTCACAAAGCATGAAACGCGGGAGTACACAGAAAACAATTGTATTTTGATTATACAGAACAGTATTCTACTTTATTATTTTTATTTACCAGTCCGCAATGTGTTTAGCTGTAATTAGATTAGTCTCTACTCTCTGCCTGACTGAATGACTGGTAGTCTATTGTTTTTCATACAACCTTTTGAAAGGCTGGCATCTGCTTGACAGCTGTTCTGTTTTGGTCAGTCAATTAGCATCGGGACTAGTGAAAATAAATACCAGAGACCGTGGAGTTTTACAACGCAAGAAAATATGGAGTTGATGTTTTGGATCATATGGCACGGAAATATTCCGTAAAAGCTGACTCCTGACGGTGGTCTGTTCAGGTGTTTTACAATGTATTGGACCTAGCAGCCATCAACTCCTGGGTACAAAGAATGCACAGAGAAGAATTTACCAAGGAGAGAATATATTTTACAGTTAGCATGGGAACTTCGCAAGAAGCATTTGGAACAGAGGGAGACTGCTAAGCGTGTACCCACAGCTGAAGCTGACAACCCCGCTGAGAGGCGCAAGAGACGCCAATGCAAGGTTGGCAAGTGCAATAAAAATAAAACTTCGGGCAGCTGTGCCCTGTGCAGAAAGGTGGCATGGAGAAGCACATTATCTGTATTGATTGTGAACAGCCTTAGACTCAAGGTAAAGGAAATACCCTTTTGTCAAAAAAAAAAAAAGAAAATGACTTTTTTTTTTTTTATAACTTCTTGTGCTGTGCCCTTCTGTAAAATGTTTTCTTCTAAGTTTATTTATCTAGGTTGTTTAGTTGCTTTTGCGCATCTGGTAATAAACCAATTGCTGTTGAAAAGTTACAAATGTATTGTTATCGTTTCAGTTTTATAAATATGTATGTTGTAAACTGATGTCTGTTCAGATGTTTATTTACATTTTCTTGTTTTGATTTGTAAAATAAATGTTCATATATATACATATATAAAATATTCTTTGGTTGTTCAGATGTTTGTGACATACTCAATTAAAAAAACTAATTACATCCGACTGTTTTTCCGTTCGTTATACTATTTACAGTGTTTTCAATACAGCCATCAGAAAGACTGCTGCAGGGCTTCTAGGTATGAATATATCTCCGGTCCTTCTAGTGTTAATAGGCTAGTGTAGTTTCACTGTCAGTCATTTCATCCTGTTCTGACAGATCTCATTGGCTGAAGCAGCGCTGGAATGCTCTCATTCGTTTAAATGACTGTCAGTCATCAAGACCAAATCTGCGCTTTCATTTGCCAGCTAGAGCGCCTGCCGTTCAAAGCACCTACGTTGAAATTAGCGGGTTAAGGTGTGGGTAAGCTTTTGCTATACGGTAACAGTTACTAGTCTGATTTGAAAATGGGGTGCAAGAGGAAAACACTTAATGAGTATTGTGCACAATACCCTGATTGACGGCTGAAGTCTCTGCGGCAGGACGAAGCCGGTCTGTGTGCCTTGCCTCCAGTGACACTGAGTCCAGTTGTGCTGAAGCAGGAGAGGGGCGGAGTTCAGAATAATAAGTGCAAGTTAATTCTGTTTAACTATCTAATGTTTGTGTAATATACTTTATATGCTGTGTTTTGTACGGTGTATTTGAGACCTGGCCATAGATCGAATGTTGTACATGCTGACGAGCAAAAACATGAGATTTCTGAAATACTCCAGAGTAAGAAACCAAGAAGTGGATCAGTTTGTCATGATGAGATTACCAATCTTGAATGTGATAGTGAAATTGCTGGCGATGTGAACCTGTCTAGAAGTGTAAAATAAGAATTAGAAAGGGAGATGTTTATGTGGAAGTGAGTTTGTAATTGGTTTTTCTACTCATTGTTAATAGGCCTATAGTATGTTATTTGTGTAATTAGTGGGGCTTGCGAAGCAAGAGTCCCCACTTTAAATCTTCGACATTCTTCTTCTTCTTCTTCTTCGTTGGCACGCTACTCCTCTTACACCGTTTAAGCTACAAACGCTGTTCAAACTTTAAAACATGTAGACCGGTCTGGAATAGTGTGCTTGTATATAATGTATACTTTTTAAACTATTAAGCTTTTTTGTCCTTTTTTTGTCCATCTTCATTCACTTTAATGGGACTTTTTTCAACATTCTAAAGCTGCCCATTGTTTAAAAACTCCCAGACTTCCAACATTCTATTTACTGTAAACGATGTAACTTTTGACACAAATCAGCTACTTTGACCACTTTCCCAACAAATAAGACAAAAAGTGAGAGCATATGGAATCTGAAATCAAAACAGAAATAACTTTTACCAATCAAGAGGTACAGCTGTTTTAGTAACTGAATCAACTAATTTTTCTGTGAACTTTTAGAAATAACTGCCGATTTGACCACTTTCCCAACAAGTTAGACAAATACTTAGAGCAAATGAAATCTTCCTTTACTTCTCAGCTATTCAAATAAGAAATCAAAACAGGAATGGCGTCTACCAATCAAAGGGTACAGCTGTTTTAGTAACCGCATCAACTTCTTTCAGTAGGCAACTTCCCACTGTTGAATTAACTGTCATAGAACTTTGAGAAATTTCAAATTATAGCACATTCTAAGCATGAGACAATTAGTAAACAATGTGACTTTTGACACAAATCAGCTACTTTGACCACTTTCCCAATAAAGCAAGCCCCACAACCTTACTTGTAAAGTTACCATCTAGTTCATAATTTTTATTCAATCTGGTGAAATTGCAAACCATGTCAGTGGGTAAGCCGTGTTTCAGACACGATTTCCCCGGGTGTAATGTAGCTCAACTCTAACCACAAGACCAGACCCACTCCAACCTGCAATGTCATGTTAATGCTTTGTTTATATTTCTGTTTCCATTCTGGTAACCAATCAACACTCTTTCTTTTTTGCTCACGTGTTACCCGAGAAGAATAGGTTATAATATGTACACCTATATGTTTTCTACAAGCTGACAAATGATATACTGTAGAAAAACTTGTCATGAGTTCATAGACACCCCATCTTAATTACTTTTGACAACTTCCAGTGTTACATGCATTTAAAGATACTGCAGTGCAGTAGCTGCTCAGGTTCATTTAAGGGGCGTACGGCAGGAAAGTGCAGCTTGAATTCCATGCCCATTTTTAATTAGTGCTATCAGTTTCATGTGTGTGGGCTCTGCTCAGTGGCAAGGACATTTCATCACTGCAAACACGGGAGATAAAAGCTGGGTCTCATGTTCTGTATGTCTGGAACAGCGGGTTGATAACAGAGGTCTAAGATGCCTATCGGCTTGTGTTTTACTGTAACTCTGACACAACAGTTTGTTGTCTGCACTTTAATTGCTGATAAAGACCCATACCGTAGATGGGCAATTCAAGAATGGGGCAAAGACCCATTCTTGTTTAGGTGGCCGCTGTATAGACCCCTACACATTGTTTCATAGAGGATAGCACACCAAAGCTTGATAAGGAAAAAATATAACTACGGGACAAGTAGTGTGCTATTCTATTTATACAAATCTACTCTATTTATACTCTCTTTCACAAATAATACTTTATACCAATTGATACCATCAGTCAAGCAAGGCAAACTTGATATTCTTAAGTACTTAAAAGTGATTTCCAAATTAGACGTGGGGTTTTACCGGTGTGGGGACAATAATTTGTTGGTGAAATGAGTCCTGTTTTGCCTACCAATTCACAACTGAAATGTGCTCATCATGATTAATGCAAATCTCTTAAAAAGAAAAAGATGTCAATTTCAAAAACAAAATACAGTAGATGTTTGCAAGAACATAAGACACCAGAAATGTGATTAGTACTGCATTATGAACCATTGAGATCATTTCATTCCGCCCTGCTCTGCAGTGTAGGTTAATCTGGAAACCAGTTCAGCCCTGTCCTCAAACTGTCAATGTGCAAAATCTCAATATTAATTTCCAATGCCCCAATCGCAAAGGCAAAGCATATCATTTACAGAACATCCATGTGCATTGCCTGTTCCCCCGATGGGATTTGATGCCAGTGGTATTGTCCAGATGAATGATCTGCCTGCATGTGTGCAGTTTAGAGCCCAGCACTGACGAGTCAGCTGTGGTGTATATAAGGGGGAAACACGATCCTGAAGCCATTGATCCATTCAGCCCTAGAGAGCTGCTCTGTGTTTGAAGGTCATGCATGAGGTGCTTACAAAGGTTAAGCTGAAGGACTCTGGTCCATTAAGATAAATTGCAGCAGAATAAACAGAGAGTCCAGTGCACCGATTATTCAGGATGCAGTACCGTTTGCTGCCTCTAAAAAAATTACTGTTCATAACTTGTCTTTTAAACTGCGAGATGTCTAAATGGAACTTGTATTTGCTAAATCCAGCTATGCTTATTTATTATAGACTTCATCTACTGTATCTAACACACTGTTGATAATCTGCTGTTCAAGACACAAGTGTTAATTTCTGTGGTGTTAATTTGGATGTGGCTTGTTTGACTTTTTGTCTTGTCATATTTATGCCACAATTAAGAAATTCCACTGTAGGGGCTCCCGAGTGGCAGATCGCTATAGCCTGGAGGTCGCCGGTTCGAGTCCAGGCAATTCCATTGCCGACCATGGACGGGAGCTCCCAGTGGGCGGCGCACAATTGGTCGAGCGTGGCCCAGGGGGAGAGGGGAGAATGAAAAGAAGCGGTCAATTGATGGCACACGCTTCAGAGGACAGCTGTGTTCGTCTTCCCCGCTCCCGAGTCAGCGCAGGGGTGGTAGCGGTGAGCTGAGCCTAAAATACAATTGGACATTTCAAATTGGGAGAAACATGGGGTAAAATCAATTGGAACTACTATTTTTTTTTTTATTATTTATTTTTTTTTTTTTAAAAGACATTCCACTGTAAACAAATAAATAAATGTTGCTTAAGTCACTATCGCATGTAAAAAAAATCTTCTTTCGTCATAACATTCCTATTCATAACGAACTGCAAGGCTGTTAGATCGTATTATTTTAAAACTTCTTGAAGGCAGATTAACACACAGGAATGTTTATTAATAGTAACGTAAACCGCATAATTAATACTAGCTAATACAAAATTGCTAAAATGACTGTATGAGTTGCTGCTTACTCTATAAAACATCCAGATATTATTACTATGACAAGTCAAAATATTTAAACCTGGTCCCTTAGTTGCACATAGTCGTTCCAGTGCTGTCAGTGATAGTGTGCCTGTATCTCCACAAGTAAGACTGTGGATAAGTATTGATCCATTCATTAACCTACAGTTTTTCTCTCCATGGTCAGCATATTGCTTTTTACTATAATGGCTTCGCTTTGAGCTCCCACATTGAGTCCGCAACAATCTCACTGTTGCTAAAGAATCCTAGTTCCTTTGGAATTACTTGCTTTTTCCACAAAGAAAGTTAATTTATTAAATAACAAATGTAAAGTAAAAGTTAACCATCAGGCCCATCTGTGAGAGAATTCTCTGTACACAATGAAGATTAGGTACATAACCTCTATGTATTCTGTCTTTTTAAAAAAATCCATCTTTAATGAGACTATGTTGAATTAAGGTGTAAAGAGTTTACAAAACTTCATTGTTAAAGCAAGGACCAGAAGGAGTTGTAATTTGGAAGTCTGTGTGGATACATAAGAACATAAGAAAATGTACAAACTAGAGGAGGCCATTTGGCCCATCTAAGCTCGCCTGGTGCCTAGTTGATGTTTGTTCTCCAAAACTTTGTCAAGTTGGGTCTTAAAGAACCCAAGTGACTCTGCCTCAATAGCATGACTAGGTAACCCATTCCATACCCTCACCACTCTTTGTGAAGAAGTGTCTCCTTCCCTCTGTCCTAAGTTTTTTGCTATTGAATGTCCAGCTGTGTCCTCTGGTCCTGTTTTCTGTTCTGCGGTTAAAGTATTGGTTAGGGTTAACAATGGCTGGGGTTCCACGCAGCCTAGAAATTAGTCACTCACATATAACCCAAAAGTACTACCAAAATAGAGTGGGGGAAAAAGGTGAGACTTATTTTTCTTTCTCCATGGAAATTGCCCCTATGTAAAGTCCTTTTAAAGATTTTATTGACTTAAGCCATGTCCCCCCCTTAATTCAGTCCTATTTATCAAAAGCAGATTAAACAGATAGTAATTGTAATGAGCCATATAACCAACACAGCTCTTGACTCTCATAAATAGGGGTTTTATGGAGGCCTTGTAGTTTACTTCCTTGGTGTCATAAGAGGATTATTCCTTCATAGCAAAAATCAAACGGTTATCAGATCTGTAAAACGTGTCTGCAACTGTAGAAAAAAGTCTTAAAAGAAATTAGCACATAAAATAATAGCCCCTGTGTTTTAAACCAGGTTTGACAGTACACAAAAATGGCCTACTGTAAGTTAATTGTAAGGAGTTTGATAGAGGGACATTTACTGTAACAGTTCCTGAAGTGTGCACTGATTCATGCTAATGGAACTCAGAAGCCCTTCTTGTTACTGTCATTAGCAGAAAACTCAATCAGGAATCAATTTTTTTTATTGTTTTTCCCCCTCTCAGCTCCATTAGAGCAGAAAAAGGTAATACAATATCCACATAATTGCAATCAATTACGCAGCCACGGACTGGAGCTGTTAATGTAGACTAGTGCCCCTTTGTAGGACAAGCTAGAATACATTTAGAACTTCTAAGTTGGTAAATGATATATTTTTAATTGACTGACCTGTTTATTTTCTGGTGTTTTGAAATGAGACTTTGTTGTACCATTTTAAGGCATTCCTTAAAGCTGCTTGTTTTATCAAAACTAATTATTTACATTAGGATGTTTAGTGGTTTGTTTTTAAATACTGTAAGCACAGCTGTTTTTTTTTTTTTTTTTTTTTTTAAATAATGTAGGGACATTTAAAAGCTTTATTTGTCATTTCAGACAAAACAATACCAAACAGTATTTTTGTACACTTTCCACTAGCGCTCATCTACACATACAGTATATATCTGTACACCTGACAAGAGAAATTTGTTTTGCTCCGATTTGTAGGAGACAATTCTGTGAAGCTTCTCAACACAGTCTCTTTATCTGAACCAGGTACCGTGAGACTTTGATCTCAAACAGACTCTAAACAAGCTGTGTAATGAATAATTATATAACAAGGACCACTTCAAGAGTAGCGAGGGCTTAGTTTTGTCCATTCAAAAAGTAAAGCTTGATATTTTGCATTGAGAAAGAGAACAGCAAAAAATGTTTATCATCTCTTTTATTCATTCTTTTTTTCCCCTAAAGATTAAGATAACTGCTGAGATATAGAACAATGGGGACACTTGAATAACTCACTTTACTGTCTCTTGTGGCAACATTTTGCTTGGAAGTAATAACCTGGCCTGTTGAATCATAGGTACATGTTGGACAAACATCACAGAAAATGGTCAAGGAAGGTGCTTTATTCATGTTTGCTTCAAACTAGCACTGGGGAACAGAAACATTTCCCAATACAGAGCTCTTTCATATACAGAGAACAATTCAGAATTGTAAAATTAACATCTTTCTGAAAAAGACCATTTTTAATCTTGTTGATGAACATGCAAGATATTGTTGTCAACAACACATTGAACATAAAAACATAAGGAAAGGCCTGAAATCAACCCATGAATGCTTGACTGGTTCTAATTGATCCCAGAACTTTGTCCAGTCAGTTGTTAAAGCATCCCAGTGATTCAGCAACTAAAAACGTGCCTCCTGCCCTCTGTCTAAAGTCTGTCTCCACTTAATTTCTGACTGTGTCCTCTGGTCCTGGTTTCTGTGCTGCACATATGGCTTGGATATTTTCTGCACCATGATTGGCTGCTAACATTCCAATGCCATTTGGTTAAAAGAGTTCAACCTATGATTCAGAACTTTTTTCATGCCAATCAGTAAAATCAGTTTCAAAATAATAATGAGCCATTCTAAAAGCTCAATACTCGTGAAGGCGTGGGTGGTACTGATGCAACTCTCTTCTCAGGTGGTTAAAGACACTTGGCTGTGCCTCATGCCTCATCAATGCACATGGATAGTGCTGATAATACTTATTGCATAATTAGAATATTGGCAATGGTTAACTTTGTCAACTCTTTTTAGGATTTAAAACACTTAAAATCAAGTCTCTCCTAACCATTCTTTGTCCTCAGCCTATAGATTCAGTTCTATTGCAGGGACCAGAATTGAATGTAGTGTTCCGAGTGTGCTCTCATCTATGCATTATACATCCTCATTATCTACACTTTCAAGTATATAAGCATTCTGTTTGTTTATTTTAATTGCTGCACTGCCTGGTTGCTGACAAGACAAGTCTACTACAGCTCCAAGGTCGTTCTAGTGGTGGGCCTGTTGAAATTGTGTGCCACCCATTTGAGTCACACATTTTTGCGACTGGCATGTTATATTTATTAACATTCAGTTTCACTTGCTTCCAGTTTCTGAACTGCCATACATGGAATGAGATTTATTCCTGTGCAAATGTGGACAGATTTATTAATTAACAGTTTGACACAGAATTCAAATCTGCGGTTTTGGGTTTGCTTTAAGAAATCCCTTATTTATAAAATAAGATGGATTTTTTTTTTTAAAGCAGAGAAAGAGAGAGCGATCTTCACCTTGAAAATCGAGTGATGTGAGCTATTTCACTCAATGTTTTTCCTCCTTTATGCAAGTCAAGGTTGTTATAGTAGTAGAAAACACTAGTGTAGGCTTTCAGTAAATTGTTGATGCTCATAATGCATGAGAGTAGAAAAATGCAACACGTCTAAGACTTTTGCACAGCTGTGTGTGTGTGTATGTGTGTGTGTGTGTATATATATATATATATATATATATATATATATATATATATATATATATATATATATATATATATATATATATATATATATATATATAGCATGTGCAAAAGTTTTAGGCAGGTGTGAAAAAAATGCTGTAAAGTAAGAATGCTTTCAAAAATAGACATGTTAATAGATTATATTTATCAATTAACTAAATGCAAAGTGAGTGAACAGAAGAAAATCTAAATCAAATCCATATTTGGTGTGACCACCCTTTGCCTTCAAAACAGCATCAATTCTTCTAGGTACACTTACACAAAGTCAGGGATTTTGTAGGCATATAGTCAGGTGTATGATTAAACAATTATACCAAACAGGTGCTAATGATCATCAATTCAATATGTAGGTTGAAACACAATCATTAACTGAAACAGAAACAGCTGTGTAGGAGGAATAAAACTGGGTGAGGAACAGCCAAACTCAGCTAACAAGGTGAGGTTGCTGAAGACAGTTTACTGTCAAAAGTCATACACCATGGCAAGACTGAGCACAGCAACAAGACACAAGGTAGTTATACTGCATCAGCAAGGTCTCTCCCAGGCAGAAATTTCAAGGCAGACAGGGGTTTCCAGATGTGCTGTCCAAGCTCTTTTGAAGAAGCACAAAGAAACGGGCAACGTTGAGGACCGTGAGACGCAGTGGTCGGCCAAGGAAACTTACTGCAGCAGATGAAAGACACATCATGCTTACTTCCTTCGCAATCGGAAGATGTCCAGCAGTGCCATCAGCTCAGAACTGGCAGAAAACAGTGGGACCCTGGTACACCCATCTACTGTCCGGAGAAGTCTGGTCAGAAGTGGCCTTCATGGAAGACTTGTGGCCAAAAGCCATACCTCAGGCGTGGAAACAAGGCCAGCGACTCAACTATGCACGAAAACACAGGAACTGGGGTGCAGAAAAATGGCAGCAGGTGCTCTGGACTGATGAGTCAAAATTTGAAATATTTGGCTGTAGCAGAAGGCAGTTTGTTCGCGAAGGGCTGGAGAAGCGTACACGAATGAGTGTCTGCAGGCAACAGTGAAGCATGGTGGAGGTTCCTTGCAAGTTTGGGGCTGCATTTCTGCAAATGGAGTTGGGGATTTGGTCAGAATTAATGGTCTCCTCAATGCTGAGAAGTACAGGCAGATACTTATCCATCATGCAATACCATCAGGGAGGCATCTGATTGGCCCTAAATTTATTCTGCAGCATGACAACGACCCCAAACATACAGCGAAAGTCATTAAGAACTATCTTCAGCGTAAAGAAGAACAAGGAGTCCTGGAAGTGATGGTATGGCCCCCACAGAGCCCTGATCTCAACATCATCGAGTCTGTCTGGGATTACATGAGAGAGAGAGAAGCAACTGAGGCTGCCTAAATCCACAGAAGAACTGTGGTTAGTTCTCCAAGATGTTTGGGCCAACCTACCTGCGAGTTCCTTCAAAACTGTGTGCAAGTGTACCTAGAAGAATTGATGCTTGATGCTGTTTTGAAGGCAAAGGGTGGTCACACCAAATATTGATTTGATGTAGATTTTTCTTCTGTTCACTCACTTTGCATTTAGTTAATTGATAAATATAATCTATTAACATGTCTATTTTTGAAAGCATTCTTACTTTACAGCATTTTTTCACACCTGCCTAAAACTTTTGCACAGTACTGTATATATATTTATATATATATATATATAATGATGTCTCAATCCTAAAAGTCTAGTATAGTATAGCTGTAAATGTGAGGTAGGACCGCTTTCCTTGTTTTGAACACGTTAATGAATGGATTTATTGAATACCTGACCATTTTTTCAAATACTTCTTAAAGACAATTCTGAGTACAAGTAACATACTTTTGCAAACCTTTTGGTTGTTGTAAATAAAAGTGTGATGTCAAGCACATCAGCAGCATTGTGGTGATCAGGTGCCTGTCTGACTGTGACAGCTCTCTTCACCCTGAACACACAATGATAAACACTCACATGAGTTAGAACTTATATGGAAAACCTTGTTTTTGTTTTTCAGATAAGTTTATATATGCAGCTGATCAGTTTTTGAGGTTGTGAAAGCATTGGTCACACGTGTTCCTAAAACAAAATTGGTGGTCGCACCAACATATTTTTTTGTCACATATGCGACCAAATTGGCAGCACTATAGAGCCCTGCTAGTTATAGTGCTTTGGTCTTTCCTTGTTTTAAGGTTTTGGTTTTTAATGAAGAAAAAAAAAAATGAAGTGCCTTTGCTCTGAGTTTGACCAGGCATATTAGTCAATCGCCTTGACTACCGTATCTTTTTAACATAATTTGAAATCGCAATAAAAGTGTTTGGCTGAGACATTTAACTTGGCATGCAATTTAATAGCTGTTTTGATTACTGTTTGGATTTGTGATGAATATTCTCCTGACGGAACTGTCGAAGTCTGTCTTACATTCCTTTCATTTTGAGCCCTTGGTCCTTCTCCTGGCCAGTCTTATGGATGGATGACCAGCTGATGGGTTCAGCCGTATGGAAAGTGTCTCCACTCAGACAGCGTGTCTCCAGTCCTTTTTGATACAGTAGTGGGCTGAATTTCATTGAACCATGAAGAATAAAAATTAAATTCCACTAGAGGATTGAGATTCTACAAAGTATTGGGTATGAATGTGATGTCACTTAGCAGTATTGTACATTGTGTGCGCTAGATAAAACGTACAAGAAACAAGTCAAGTAGACAAATGTTTTGTTCGAAAATATGTTTAGAAGTTAAGGATGTGTTTTATGGAAATATATTTAATATTTGAATCAGAAGTTCTAGTAAAGCTAATACAGGAGTGGAAGCTAAACTGGTACAATATTGTAGTTTTTTGGTTATGTAGGATGGGCAACAGTCAATAAATCAAATATGATCAAACCTGTACTAAAGAGGCACAGGTAGTTATCTGGAATACAGGAGTGAGGAGCAAAAGTTCGAGACAGGTAGAGGTGTCAATGTTGAGAATGAGGGGGAGGGGGAGGGAGGGGGGGAGAAGATGGTCTGGAGAAGAGCATCTGAATATCCTTTGGAGCAGGAGGAGGCAAAGTCATCAGGTGTAAAGGAGTGGGTGGGGGTTTGAGGAGGGAGGAAAAGGTGGAGAAAAGTCAGCGGGGGTTGTTGGTGGAGGACGGGATGATGGATTGCTAGTAGGAGTGTTTGGAAGAGGTGAGGGCTGTCAAGAAGGAGAGGAGGAGGGAGCAGTAGTGGTCTAAATCAGAGGTGGATGGGAGAGGGTAGTAGTGAAAAGGAGATGACGGAGAATGCACGGCGTGAAACTCAAAAGGGCTGATGGAGATGGAGGAGAGAACAGGGGGTATCGAAGTTCCAGGATGGAGAAAGTAGGAATCCAGTTCCCCCGCCTCGTCCCGAGGAGCGGGGAGAGTGAGAAAGGAGAGAGCAGCTGGGGTAGCAGTGTTCTTGGGGGTGATCCATGTTTCTGTAAGTCAAGAGATAGATGAGGGGCGTAGGCAGAGATGAAGTCAGCCTTGTTTCAGGCTGACTGGCAGTTCCAGATGGCACTGGAGAGAGAGAGAGCAGGAGGAAGGAGTAAATGGGGGAGCAGGGGTAGAAAGATCAGGTTGGAAGGGTTAGAGCAGTGCTGGTGAGAGATTTTGCGAGAGGACTGGAATAACAGAGAAAGTAGATGGAGTGGACACTAGCAGATAGGAAGCAGCAGAGACATGAAGTAGTATAGACAGTGCACCAAGGCAGAGAATAGATAGGAAAGAGCCTGCTTTTTGGGACGAGTAAAACAGCACAGCTCTTTTACTGAATGCCTTTAAATAGGCAGCATGATCACATTTGCAATTAACAGGACTCAGATGCACATGGGACAATTGAAAGCAGTTAGCAAACAATTGGCCTGTAAACCTAATCTAACAAGCACATTACTATAAAGGGTTCAACAGCAGTAAAATCAACAACGAAATACCTTAATAGCAGAGAAGTCAAAACTTGACAAGAAGTAAAATAAATAATAAAACAGTGATAACAATACAACTAATACTAATACAAGTTACCTGGTATCCACCCCAGCAGCTTTCAGATGTTTTACTGAACGTGTAAATATGATACATATGATACGTGTTGTTTTATACAAAATGACTAGTGTGTTACCCATCATCGGTTTACATTGTGTATTTGTAAATACAATAGGAATCTGATGAGGTTAACGGTGACATAAAGATATTTGATCATGAAATCTATGAAATTATGGGCATGCAAAATTGAATATGAGATCATGTTTGTGCCACTGTTTATTTTTTAAACTTTCTTAAAAATAAATAAATACATAAATAAAAGTCTTTTAATTAGGAAAAATTTGAACATGTTCGTCCCAACAGTGCTCATCCGGTTCCTGGTAGCTGGTTGATCTCAAAACTTTGTCAAGGAGTAATTTAATGTATCCCAATCATTCAGTATTAGCAAGGCTAGGTAACCCAGTCCATACTGTAATGATCCTTTACTAATTGGTTACTGTACCTTTTGGTAACGTATATAGTTCTTTCAAGGCACCTACTAGGTTGTACTGTGTTGGTTGTCTCTAAGAGGGGTGGACAGCTGTGTAGACTGGCCTTAACAAGTAGTGGGTTAACAAGCAGGCTAAATAATACACTCACTCTGTGTTATATTCTATGTTATATGAAGCCGAGAGACTAGGCTATCTGTGGTCTGAAGCATTTGACTACTAAAATAAGTGTGCTCTGTGCTTGTACCCGCATTCCGTGTCTGGACTCTCTATACTGCATTATGGCTTGGATTAACATCAAATGAGCCTGCCAATCGTTGCAATACCTTCCCCACTCTCTGTAGGAACTTTTAATTTCATGGGCTAACCCTGGTGAAAATGTTTGCAGAATAGATGAGTCTGCATGCTGCCCTTGAGAAGCATTCAAAGCAATGTAATTTAAAATGGTAGCTATTTCAGTAATTTAATAAAGGGGCTGCTGGAATAAAGCGAGGCTGATTAAATATGTAATTTAAGAAGGCTTGCTTCCGTATCTGTTATGAGATACCAGCTCTGCTTGTTGTTGGCAGGTAGTGTCTGTTCAATTAAGAATAGCAACAGGAAATTGCACAGCCTTTTGTGGTAACTCAAGATAATGTTGTTTACTGCCACAATAAGGTAGCATTGATTTAAATTCTAGTATTTCTGCCCCTCTGGCTCGTCCAGACCTCTGCTCTACCACGTCCGATATCCTCCTTTCATTTTGATTGCGGCTACTGTAGGTTTTTAGATACAGTTAGTTTAGCACTAATTTGTTTTTAAGTGTAGTGTACAAGGAGATAATCATTTCTACATCAACGATGAGGCCTGCCGAGTCATTTATTTTATAATTTGGAATCTTTACCTCTGAGTTCAGTGCACTTAAAAACTAATTTATTATGAATTAGTCATTTAGCAGACACTTTTATCCAAAGTGACTTACAGAGACTAGGGGGTGAACTATCCATCACAACTGCTGCTGCAGAGTCACTTGCAATAAGACCTAACTTTTCTGATTTTCTTATACTACTAATAACTTTTGACTAACATAAAAATCAACATTTTATTCTTGCTTCCAAATTGAATAAATGATGAACCAATTAACAATTCTTTCTCTTGCACGTTACACCGTGGGACAGGATTGCCAGTTCCCGACCAAACATAAAGAAAAGTAATCTGATTCTTAAAGAGATAACCTTTTTAAATGTAAAACTCTACTGTGATAGGCAATACAATTGTTGGTCTTTTGTTTCTTAATAGATATAAGCAAAAGAAAACGTTTGGATTGATTTCACTGTTTCCTTTTTGTTTATAAGGCCAGGAAAGCATTAGCCACAGTCTGTATGGGTTGATAAGTGCTTAAAATGACATCATTTTGCTCTATCAAGACTTAATTGCAACATTTTGGATTTGCAGACATCACCACCCAGGAGTTGGCAAGAATGTATAACAAATGCTGTAGGCACTGAGGTCATATTAGAAGCAGTGTTTGTTTATGCTTTTATAATCAAATCCTTCTTGTAATGTCAACTGAGGTTTTTATTTAGAATGATATCTTTGCCCTCCAGCCGTTTGTTGATACTTAATTTGTAATAAACATCAGTATTACCACTGGGTTTGTGGCATTTTAGGGAAATAAATCAAGATTAATTTCTTACACAGAAATCAAGATCCTTGATCAAGTATTTCCCCAGATACAAACGCAAAAAAAGTGTGAAATGCAGATAGACACCCCTGTATCTCAAGAATCTGCTATCATATTAACTTATCCTAAAAATGTTAACAAGTGGTTCTCCAGATAAAGTATATACAAAACTATCGTGACATCCAGTACCTGCGTTCATCGGGGGATAATGAGCATAATAAATGGAAGAGTATTACAATATAAAGCTTCCGATATTTAGTTTATAAAAATATGATTATGTATTTGAAGCTTCAAATAAAACAAAAAAAAAAAAAAACTTTTGCTCTGTATTTCTCTAGCCCAGGAAAGAGAAATGTTGCTTTTGTGGCAATGAGCTTCATCAGAATTTAGAGACAAAGATAGAAAGAAAGAAAACTCACACTTCAAGTACTATTTTCAGAGATTTGTTTAATGAGGAGCTTGCATGGAGGTGTTTATAGTGTTAAATCAAATATAACTCTGGTAAGTGATTCAGTTGCTCTTTTTGGAATTTCAGCTCAGGAGTGAACACACAGAAAGTTTAATTGAAAACACAATACTCTAAATGCATTTTGGAAATGATAAAACCGTGAAGCGTTTTGCAGTTTGTGCTCTAGTGGCCAATTGCTGTTGGCTTAATACATTATTTTGTACAAGACTAAAAATGGAATGTAAGAAGTATATGCAACATGATGTGAAATGTGTTTTCAATTACTTTCTAATGATCTACATACATTAGTTTGTCATACAGTATTCTAATAATAATAATAATAATAATGATTAAAGCAGTTACAGAATGGCTGTTTTAAGTTACAAATGAAATAAACATTTCAAAATGACATTTTGTCAGCGGTTTGTCAGTGAAAATAATGTTACCTTGTGCTTATTCAAAGTGTTGCAGCAGGATACTTCTTAATGTGTTTGGGTAACATGTTTCCAGTGTTGGAGTAACACATTACACGTAACACGTTGCTTAATCTGATTACATTTTTCAGTGACTTGTAACTGTAATGGTTCCCTTTTCAGACAGTTAACAGATTACATTTTTTGTAATTCGGTGAATACGTAACATGGAAATCAAAAAGCACTTCATCTGTGCACGCTTTTTGCATCCTCTTGCTAGGGACTTTAGTGTCAGAGGAGGGAACCAGTGGGTTTGATAGCTGGATCTTCAAAGAAGATTTGGAGCTACAGCCTGACCAAACCGAAAAAAAAAATCTCAATCGTAAAATGTGCTGTTACTGTTGTTACTATTTGGAACTGTAACTAGTTCTGCATCTTTCAATGTTAATACGTTTTCAATGTAATAATTTTGTTCTATTGTTTTTGTGTATCTTTGAATTATTTTCTGCAGGGCAGAAGCATTGTGCAGTAATAAATCTGAATGAATTTGCATTGCCAATTCAGTTCTTGCTGTGATCAGTTTAAAGCCCAGCTGCTTCGAGCCTCCAGCTTCTGCATTAAGGTTAAGTTGAAATTAAGGGCATGTCTGGAAAAAGTTGTTAGGAAGCAATTTGAAGTGAAAGGCCCCCATTAAAATGATTGGGCATGTGGCGTGAATTACAAAAAGACATGGCTGATGATGTCATTTGTCACCTGACCCAGTAATTGGCCTTCAGCTTGGAATGTTTTGAAGAGGTTGTCGATGCAGTGTTCCTACAACCTTGAAGGTCCTGTGCAGTTGTGTTTAAAATGCTTTCCCTGTATCAGAAATACAGCGGAGATCTACTTAAGGGCACAATTGTCGAGCATAATGATATACACAGGTGAATTTCTCTTTAAATTGTAACCCAGTAAAGGGTTATGATGAGTTAACTGAGACATGCACAATAATTATTGGCTGATTAGACCATGACCTCTGTGGAGCACAGCATAGGTGTGCCAATGCACACTCCAAGCAAATGTCTTAAAGGAAATATTTATAGGTATTTATAGTTTTAACCAAAAAGTCTACCATCATTGCGTGCAAGTTTTCCCTTAATCTGATGCATTGCACTGCTTTTTGGATTAAGTTTGACATTAAACGACAATACTTCACCCTGCTCTTGCAAAGTAAACGCATTCAGCCCCCGAACCTTAGAGAACTGGCTGGTAGTTTACAAATACATTGAAAAACTGTGTTTAGCTTGTATGCAAGGAACAAAAAAATGGTACAACCTAATAAAATGAAATCTACTTGTATGCCTAGCTAATAATCTCCATAATAATAACCTTACAATTACACTATATATAGGAGGTCCCTGGTTCAAATCCCACCTCAGCCACTGACTCATTGTGTGACCCTGAGCTGTCGGGTGAGACATAATTGTTAGTGACTCTGCAGCTGATGCATAGTTCACACACCCTAGTCTCTGAAAGTCGCCTTGGATAAAGGCTAAATAAACAAATAATATATATATATATATATATATATATATATATATATATATATATATATATATATATATATATACACACACACACATATGGGGAAAATGACTACATTAAAAAGCTATTTGAAATAAAACTTGAAACAAATTATTCTACAACAGTGAGAAGTCAGTGCTTGTATTTCTTGTCAAAGCTCTGGACCCTGCCTCCCAACCAGGGGGACAGGCTTCCATGTATTAGGCTTGCAGCCTTCCTTTGAAGTGTGTGGACCCTAACATCAAAATCAATTACAATAGAAGCAGGGTTGGGGTCGAAGCCTGTTTTTTAAAATTCCAGTTCCTTTTGAAGGACACGGAATTGGAATTAAAATTGATATTTTAGAGACACAGTAATTGTTGCGATTTCATTTTGAAGCCAATTGAATTGACTAACAGTAATTTGCTGCCACTGTGAGAAGCTGCTAGTTTCAGCTTTGATCAACGCTGTTTTGGTGTGATTCCAGTTGTGCACAGAAGAGACAGGTTAAGCTGGAAAAAATTTTTAAAAATCTGTACATGAAGCTGATTAAAAGAGCAAGCTCATGTTAACAGTTGTTTACTAAACAGAAATACAATATAATTAACTATTAAACATTAAACTAATTCAATTACCAACTTTTTGACTAGTTCAGCTCAGTATTTTGGTGATTACTAGCAAATCAGTAACCAGCAGACATTCGACTCACGATTTGGAACTGTGCGCCTGCATATCCGTTTTATATGCAACCATGATGCTCAATGAAAGAACAAAGAGCAGCAAGCAGTAGCATTACTAATAACCGATAGCCCATTCGGAATTAACAAAATAACACCACTGTACCATGTTTCCAACTTAAGACTAACTGCGATCCTCTCCTCTCCACCGTCTCATCTTTTTATTTTATTATTCCCAACCTTTTAATTCTCATGTCTTTATTGTGTGTTTTTCACTGTTTTTTATTTGTTTTTTACTGATCTATCTACAGCAGCCACTCACCTCTGCAAGCTTAGTGTCCTCTTCTTGACTACTTGGCACACACCCACCTCTCTTAATGTGACCATATCGGTAGCAGTGTGTTGAGTGATAGGAGTTGATCCGCATCTGAATAATTTATCCAGTTTATCCATCTGCCTGACATTTCAACACCAAGCACAATAATTATCAGCATACTGATGGATCTAAAGTTAATAATGTGCAGCTTGATGCTTGCTGTAGCTGTGACAACATGCTGATCCTCACATATTGGATACCCCCCATTTAGTAACAAGTTGATTAACGCATACTGGGTGAAAATATAAATGACACAAAAAGAACAAACATGCTGATTACCACAAACACATGGCCTGATTGACAGCTGTGCAGTAGGTGACATGCTGATCGCCACATGGATACCACATGAGCCTCATCAGTGGTGTTCTGAAAAACCAAGGCTGCAATAGAAGAGATTTCAGGTGAAACTGAAAATACAGTAGTGCCCAAAAATATTGTGAAACTTCTATCTTTGCAATGCAAAATGCTCAAAATTAGGTTTATATTAAATTAGGTTGCGTATGTACTGTACTATATATGAAAACACTTGTAGTTCTGTTTTGTATTTATTGCTGGAGTTTTCCCCCAGTCTATCTACCAGGCACTTGTTGCTGCTCTGTCATTGCAAAAAAAGATTGCCCCTCTGGGGTAGGCCTGAAGCCTACTCCAGGGGAAGCTCACATTGACACTACTTTGCAATTCCTGCTCTCTCTGTGAATAGAATAGACTCCAACTGTGTCAGTTGTGGGAATCGTGGGTCATTTTATTAAGCTGCACTCTCCCTGAGTAGTAATGCTTGGGCACATTACACTTTATATAGTAATTTCTGTGTCATTCTGGGGAAATTTACCTGCAAGTTTAATTCACGGGGTGGGAGCCGGGCTACCTGTAGAGATATCGCCTGACTTCTCAGCGAGCCGCCCACCGTTGGGACCAAGCCCTCGGCAGGATGAGGTCCAAGTCGTGGTGAGGTCACTGCTGCAGATTATGAGAGGGCTGCATCATGATGCGGCTAATTCCAAGGGCTGGGTGTTCGGCACCCTCACGGACATAGAGTTAGTAAAGATTGAAAACATCTGAGAGAGGGACCGCCGTTTGCTAAGGCCTGACGTGTAGAAGGAGGGTCCCTTCCGCTTGGGGACAGACACACAGGGAGATCCCTGCAAAGAAACAGAGGCTTGAGAACCTGAAAGGAAGAAAGAAAGTGCAACTGTGGCTCGCTGAGAGCTGCCCTCGATGAGGTGAATTATAGACATCCAAAGCTGGGGCAGAGATGCACCCCCAGATAGCCTGAAACAAGAAGATTGCCTCGAGTTACGAAGGGAGAGCTCCTTCTGCAAGGTTAGCTGGAATAAGGGGAGCGATAGCGCATGAGATGCTAAAGGTTGGGTTTGGCCGGGGGTCCCCTCTAACTCACTGAGAGAACCTCCCTCATTAGGTAAAGGAAGCGTAGCTTGCACAAAGTGCGGTCGGGAAGTGCGACTCACTAACCCCCAAAAGGATGGACCCTGACTCCCGCTAAAGGGCAAACAAAAGAACCGCCAATGCATATACAAACAAATAAAGAAATAAAACATTTAACACAACAAAGAAGGTTAGTAACTGGCTCCCTACTGACTATGTGAAGACTCTCTGCTCAGTGGAAAGGAAAAAAAAACAAAACTTTTTCCGGGAAACTTTGGTGGACCCGGCAGAAGGGTCATCCCCACTCAAGACGTGCTAGCAATAGACTGATGTGCAGAAGATATCTCAGATGGGGAAGAACGTATGTATGATCAACTGCTGATGAGGTCCAGCGCCCCATATTTTTAATTAGATGCTGGTTAATCTTTGCTCTTGCTGCTGATGTGGCTGCCCCAAGTCTGAATGAATGAATGAGTCCTGCTCTGGAAACCAATGTGGACAGCTGAGATGTGAACCAATGTCTGGATATAACAGTCCGGCTTGAATCGATGAAGAGGGGGTCAGAATTTGAAATAGGTTTGTGTTCTGCAATATATTTCTGCATGGACGCATATGGGCATAGAGGAAAGTCGATTTTTGATAGCTGAATAAATTGACCTTGCCGATGCTGATCCGTTATTGGAAATGCGCAGGAAGAGAATGATGTGGGAATCCAAGATGAGAGTGAGATCACTGCAGCGAATACCCAGCATAGGAACGCTGGCAATAGAAGGAACTGCATATTCTGAGCATCTTAAAAAAAAAAAAAAGTGTCTTTAAACAAATGGTTTCCATTGTAAGGTCATCAAATGTGGAGAAGCAGCCTTGCCGGAGGATTGAAATCAGATTGCCAAGAATATCTATACAGATAGGCAGACGAGAAGGATAAGCGGTCGGAGAGTTGTTAGAGATTCCGCGCAAGAGGAGACGGACCGCTGGTATTGATAGCAGAGTTGGGGAGGTAATCGACGTCAAGAGAAATTGGTATTGAAATTGGTATTTTTCCTCTGAAAGCGGGATGCCAACTTATGAAAATAAACTTTTAAGATTTGTGATTGCTTTTGCCTGTGGATCTGAGGGAGGAGAGATAAAGAGAAAAAATGATGAAACACTGATGAAAGTCTTTCTACGCATCATATATTATTATTTACACTACATTTTTCAGGCAGAACGTGTGTGTGACGGTGCAAAAAAAATCTAATGTTCGTATTCTAAGCTCTGCACAGATCAGTGACCATCGGGACTGATGCTAAATGAAAGCCAGAGACTTGCATTTTACAATGCAACGAAGTACAGTGTGGATATTCTGGATCAAATGGCACGGCTGTATTCTGTCAAAGGTGGTACTCGCAGGTGGCCTGTGTCTGTTTCTTATAATATTTTGGACCTGGCAGCCATCAACGCTTTGGTTTTGTACAAGGAGTGCACCGGCAACACAATCACTCTGAGGGACATGATTTTGCAGCTAGCCCTGGAGCTACGGCAGAAACATTTTGATAAGAGACATGAAAGCCGGCTGGCAAATGCCCCTCAACCTTCAGCCAGCGCTGCGCCCACTGGCCCATAGAATAAAAGACAATGCCAGGTTGCTAAATGCAATAAAAACAGAATTTTTGATGTCTGCGACCATTGTGAAAAGGCAAGTCTGTGGCAAATGCACTGGTACAGTTGAAAAGCGTGTTTTCTACGTAGATTGTACTGAGAAAGCTGTAATGGAACTCTGAACAGCCTTTGAACTCTGTTTCACCAAAAGCTTTTTCACGTTGCATAAGTTATGTTATATTTTGGTTTATGCTATTATTACTAGTTATTTATGTGTTATAATTTTATATGTGCATACAGCTCCTGTTTACACAGAATTTTATTGCGTAAACTTTATTTTATTACAGTTTTTCATATTTATGTACTGTATATGTCAGAACATGAATTTCATTTTTGTGTGCTGGGGATTTCCCCTATGCTGCAGCCAATGGGGAGATTCCAAAATTTTAGGGGAATGGCAAAAGAAAAGGCACTTTTGCATATAAAAACTATATATATATATATATATATATATATATATATATATATATATATATATATATATATATATATATATATATATATATATATATATATATATATATATATATATATATATATATAAAATATATATATATATTACTGCATCATCATTCACACTGGCGTTGCTTTAAAATAAGCTGCTTTCAGGAGACCTAACAGCTGTTCAACACTGTGAGACAGAGCACTCTCCATTGCTTTTGCCATTGCCTGATGTGAAGTTTTTGCAGGCAGCAGAAGAAAAAGGTGCTTTTCTTTTTAACCAGCACTCCATGTCTTTATTTTTTAACTCTTTACACTCAGTCCTAATTCCACCTGTTTTTCACTGTTTTAACTTCTGGATAGTTTGTACTGCATGTAACATATCAAATGAAAGGCCACAAAATTTCCTTTCATATTATGTAAGTTGCAAAAAAAAAAAAAAAAAGTTTTTCCAAAATAATCATGTTTGGTCACTGCTATATATATATTGTAATCATAGATGGCTCATGTGCAGCTGAGCTTCTAAGCTTTCCAGTGATACCGCCCCTTTCAGTCTAGACGCTACAATGACGGAACAATAGACTCAAAACGAAACCTAAGCTGTGAACTCTATCACATGATGAGAGGCTTAACTTCAAGCGATCGTAGTTCCGGCTAGGAGTACTGCATACACACACTGAATACATCTTTGGAAAGCCCCGAGTCTGTACTTTTAAACAAGCCAGATAGGTGGCTTTTACGGTGCCTGAGTAATATGTGCTTAACCTTCAGTGCACTGGTGCCCCAAAATGAACGGGGCTGAGTTTTAAGAGTTAAAGCAAAAGTCATCGCTTGCAAAACACCTAGATAGACTTAATATTGTCGTCTTTTTTGTTTCAAAAATGTTTACTTACTGCAGTGTACTGAGTTTCTATAATCCTTAAAGATAGCGGCCGAGAATCACGTACGAGAGAATAAAGTCTTGCGGTACTTTAAATATCCAGCACTACTTTTATTTATTTATTTTAACCAGAACTACTCAGAAAGAGACTCATAGTGCTTTCGTCACTGACACCCACTTCCTTATAGATTGTTGTAGCGTTTCAGGCATTCTAAATTGGGTGAAAAATACAGTAGCTTGGTGTCTTAAAATATCTCTGTGGGATTTTCCCACACTGAAAGTTTCAGATATGTGGGAGCAACTTGGAAAATGCACTATTCCTGCAATTCCGCACTGAAATTCAAGCCCTGATATGTGCTCTTTTTGAAAAAAATAAGAAAAAAGTTTAATTTTCAATGTAAATATGGTGTTTCTTCTCTGAAAATGTTATGCATGTTCATAAATAAAAAGTTGTATCCGATTTGTTTGTTTTTCATTTTCATATCGAAGCCGTTTTAAAATGGAGCTGCACATTTTGCGGGTGCGGCGGTTGTGTGTAGTCCGAAATCTTGGCGGTTCTAGTGTTAAATAGGAAGTAGATCTGATTGATATGAGATCAAAGGATAGGGAGGAGCCTCGCTCCTGCCCCCGAACCATGTTCCAAGGGCTCCCGAGGGGCGCATCCGGTAAAGGCGCTCCACGTGGAGTGCAGGATGCATCCTGTACGTCACCGGTTCAAGTCCAGGCTATTCCATTGCCAACCGTGGACGGGAGCTCCCACACGGCGTTGCCAGGGTGTCCTCGGCTCACCACGCACCAGCGACCCCTGTGGTCTGGCCGGGTGCCTGCAGGCTTGCCTGTAAGCTGCGCAGAGCTGCGTTGTCCTTCGATGCTGTAGCTCTGAGGTGGCTGCATGGTGAGTCTGCAGTGTTTAAAGAAGCGGGTGACTGACAGCACACGCTTCGGAGGACAGCGTGTGTTCATCTTTGCCCCTCCCAAGTCAGCGCAGGGGTGGTAGCGGTGAGCTGAGCCTAAAAATAATTGGACATTCTAAATTGGGAGAACATGATAAAAAAAATAATTGGCGACTACTAAAAAAGGAAAAAAAAAAACATGTTCCAGTCCAAACAAGGGTGACACATAACTTTCATGTTATAAATACAACTAACATTAATTTGCAGTGAAGGATTGTCACATTGAAAAGTGACTCCTATTTTGAAGGTTAGGGATAATTGACCATAAAAAAGAAGAAATAAAATGTCCTTCATTTCAGCAAAAGAAATGTAAGTTTCAGAGAGCACAGCTACACGGAAACATAGTGACAGATGGAGCTTCCTCCTTGTTCCTGTTCACCAGGGAGTAACCGCTTCTATTTTAGGAACAATTTTTTTTTTTAAAGTGTCTTTATTAATATCCATCGTTGCTGTCGTTTCTCCAGGGTGCCTAGTCTTGTTCACAGCTCTGAATATTCAGGAACTTCAAGGATGGTATTCATTATCCGACAAGCATTCCACGATACACAGTGGAACTTAGGGTTTATGTGACTTGAGAAGGAAATTATATATGAATGAGATTTAGCGCTCCTTGTTCCTTCTTAATTGATTGGCCTATGACCGAATAGACCTTTAGGTCAAGCCCAGATGTCTTTGTGTTTACCTTTCTCCCATCTATAGGATGCCTTTTGAATTTGAAACTGAGAAATTGATGTTTTAAAGATGATATGTCATTTTACAATTTGAATTAAAAGTTTAGGTCTGTGTTGCATGTTGAGGTTTTCTAAAGGAACCCTTTTTATTTAGATGATTTAGGTTTTATTTGGCACCCATCGTACTCTTTTACAGTAGTGTACTAAACCTGTTAATCTCTTGTGGGTCGTTTTTTTTTTTTTTAACTTGCCTGAATTCTGCTCCTCTGGAAAATGATGTTGTAGACAGTTCACCTGTAAATATGTGTAATTCAATCTCTGCATTCCAAATTGGGCCCGACCACCAGCCAGATTCGAGAGGGGGAAGTTAAACTTCTTTGATTCAGGTCTGAGTTCATGAGGCAAGAGCTACATTAAATGAAACAAGTTGGTTCAGGCATCCACCAGATTTTAGAAACAAAAGAAAAATCTTGCTGCTCCCTTTTTTTATGGAGCTTTCCCGGCTTCTAACGCTCTGCTACGTCATTTTTGCATGTTGCATGAGAGCTCAACGTCACACATGCAAGGTACCTGCAGCACAGCAGTGAGAACAAGTAAAGGCAAGCATTCCATATATTTTATATGTTGTATATTTTATTATTAATCTTAAAAGCCCTAATAACACTGAGGAGTAGAGTGTGTGAATTATTGTCTGTTTTGTCCAGGGGATTTTATTGGTGTAATAAAAAGTTCTAAAGCAGTTTTCTGTTTCTGTGAAGACAAGCAGGTTCATAACAAAAGTCATTATTTGGGGCTCCGCTGTCTGGTACCATTAGAATTCATTCTGTCTTTAAAATTATCCAAAGAAATGTTTTTTTTGTTTTTTTTCACAAATGACACAGCAAATGTGATAAGCAAGATAGGTTGTGCCAAAAAATAATTTCTGACAGTGGTTAACAACTGTTCATGAGGCCAAGCCATGTGTTCCTGTTCTTTGATTGAGATAAGGGTATTTTCTTGTACAGTAGGAAGCGTGTATTGAGATAGCTTCCACATGTTAGTTTCCTTTCCGTTTACTGGAGACCCTCTGTTTTTAAACTGCTAATTGAATTTCCTCGACTTTAGGAGGGATGTCTTTTTAAGCTTTAATATAATAATAAAAAAAAAAAAAACTCCAGTGTCTACTTCAAAGCGACACTATTTTTGTGTCATGATTCCCTTGTAAGTATTTCCCACTGTAAAAGCATAGCAAAAGCCTGCGTAAGCATCATAAAGCCCAGAGAGGTATGGTAAAGCATGTTAATAAAACTATCGTACATGCATAGTATATTCTTGAAGGATCCGACAGTCCAATTCCCTCTGGTCGATAATTGTTTTAAGCTAGTGGGACTTACATTTTATGCAGACAAAAGCAATTAAGTTTCTAACCTAAAACACTTTTTTAAATGTCTTTAAAAACAAAAAGTAAATCATTTTAAAGTAGTAGTGGGTCACTGCCTGTAATAAGTCACCTTGTTGTCATGGGCTCAGGGCATGTCCTTGTCACTGCAGTCAAGTATCTATCAGGTAATGACCGCTACATTGGGCTTTAATGCCAAAAATAAATTAAACATTAGGACCATTTTAAACCCCATTGATCAAATACAGCAAACTCAAACTCAAAGTTCATTACTCATCATAATAGACCTGGAGTTGCATAATAAAGTGCCCGGCCTGTAATTGCACGCCTGCTCTGATGTGATGTCTAAGACAGTAACTCCCATTGTTCTTTATCATGCTTTCTTTAGTCAGCTATCTTGCCGTTGGCCATCTGTCTTTACCAGAAAATGTTCCGCAAATCAAAGTTCTGCGAAAAATGCAAATGATGCTACTTCCAGACAGTAATAATATTAAATAAGAGGGGTGTGAAAATGACTATGAATTACAAATAACTGCAAGTTTCTGTCACTTCTGATTTAGCCTTCATCAATTATGTATCTTTGTTTCTAACCTACTGCATTACAAAGTGGAAAATAGTTCATGTGTGTTGCTATTAATTTCAGAACTTTCAGTTGTTCATGGATGTATACTTCTTTTTATTTAACAATTATAGTAATACTTTAACGTCTTTTTCAAAGGGTTTTTTCAAAAGGTTGTGTCATCATCGATGCTTCTATTTATGGTGAGTTAAGAAATACTAAAGGACTAAACATAGTCTTTTTCAGTTATTTATGGTGCACAAACACCCAAACTGCATGATCTAAATGTGTCTCATGGTGACCTAGTCTTGGGGGAAGGTGGGGTGACGTAACAAGTGTCACAAATGACCCAGTCACATGATCACCTATTTGGTTTGTGCATTTCTGCTTGTATTGGGAGTGGGAGAACATATGCAACATGTAGTATTGTTGTGTAATTCAGTAGTACAGTACACCCTTGCTTTAACGCCCTTCATTAGAACGAACCATCGGCTACAACAAGCCTGGTCCCTGGACCCCAAATAAAAAAATATAAAAAAGTGAATATAAATACACACTGTCAACATTCCGGTCTCTACTCGCGGCATGCCACCTCCGCAGTGAAGTTAGCTCTCTTGTTTAATACAAAACACACTCTGTGTAACTATGCATCCAAAACGAAAAATAATTTTACGTTGCAACAAAGCTGGTAAGTATATTGATTGTGAATATAGGTTGTCAGAAAGCATTTTGTTTTTTGGTTTCCGGTCGATAATAATAGAATCATCATTCTTTTCTGGTCAGGTAGGAGAAGGTGTGCTGATCCAGACGACACAATAATAAATCTATGCTAGCACTGGAGGTACCGTAAGCTAGCTGTGCTGGCTGCTGTAAAAATGCTCCTGTTTTGCAGACTTCGTCCTTTCAGTTTTAAAATCAGAAAATGTATGAAAGTATGGCTCAGGTCTCTGATGCAAGGGCTGATTTGTATAATACTATTAAAGACAATTCATTATAGGAAAAGGTGAAACCTACAAAGTGGTAAATATGCATTTTTCTCTATGTAATGAGTTTGATATATCATTGAATGTAGTATTTTGGGTGTTGTAGGGTTTTTACGTTATTACCATGCATAAATATGTTTTTGCAATTTGCGTCAGTAGGTTGCACAGACTGAAGAACCACCTTGGTGTGGCGCTATTCACTGATGCATGAATGTGTCATCTTTGTGGGAGGCAAGACAGACTAATTAACAGCTAATTTTATAATATTCTGACTCTATGTATGGTACTGTGGAATATTGTTCATAGGAAATGAACAGGTTTAGGAATATGCATGACAAGCCTCATATACGCCACTTTTCAAATCTATTCGATTCTTAACTATTATAGAGGGTCTGAAACGTTTACTGCAGTAAAAGCAAAGCAAAGTGAAAGCATTATAAAGCACAGGTAGACACAGTTAGTTAAATTCATTTTTTTCCATGAAATCGCTTTTACTAACTTTGTGCCGATTTTTATCCAGATCTGAGACGTATGGTGACATTGACTGGTTGAATTCACATGGAATAACCCATTTTTGTTTCTTTTGACCAAGGCCACAATGTAAAAGTGCTACTATCTCATACCACAAAACAAACAGGAAAGTAATGATTTAAAAGAATTTTACAATGTTGTCATCCCAAGTAATCGGATAATATCAAATATAGTTTGCCACCCCCTTCCTTTTTGAGCATTCATGTTACTACACCATGTACAAAAATGTGTGTATTTCCATATATAATTAGAATGACATCTTTCAGGATCTGCAACGTAGGGGGTTTCTCAGACCTTTCACATAGGAGTAACAGAACAACGCTTCGCTTTGAACTTGTGACTAAACTATGAAATCCTTTTGTAAAATAATAATAATAATAATAATAATAATAATAATGTTACCTTATTTTGTTCTTCAGTAGCCACTGTTTGTCTATCCATGGTCGTTGTCATGGTTCTGCCGTTTTAACAGAAGCTATGACGGTGAGTTACTGGAAATACTAGACTTGCATTTTGCATTTGTGCCCTATCTTTTACTGTTATATTCGGTGCCAATTTAGGTTTGTTTCCGGAGCTCACCGATGGCCTTTGAAATCTCTCTGTGGCTGAACTAAAGCTCGCACTGAAACCACACCACCCTTCTCACTATACAAGTAGCGTGTACGCGCTCTAGTGACATGTACAGTGATAATAGCGAGCAAATGTCTGCATTTTCGTTTTTTTGCAAAAAATTGAGAATTCCGCAGGAGGGAGCAAATTCCGTAATTTTTTTCAGCAATCGCGGAATCCTGGAGGGACTACCTGGTAAACTGTGGTAAATGCATGGTATAACCACAGGAAAAGCATGGGAAAACTGAACAATTCCCATTAATGTGGTATGTTTGTACGGGCTACGCTTTGTTTAATACCACTACAAAACTATAAGTACCTTTTGAAACATTAGAAAGATAAATAGTATATGATCATATCCTTTCCATAAAAAATAAATATTGACTAATGATAATTCTTAATTCAGGTTTGAAATGCAAAGGGTTGGGGTTGGATACGAGATACCTACTCGCTAGGCCACACAGCAGCTTTTAGCTGGTAAACATATTTCACAGCCTAGTTTGTGAAGTACAGTATGCACATTTTGAGGATGTGCATCAATATTCATATTGAGGCATGCCCCTGCACATCTTGCATCTCTGTTTTAATATTCTGCTGCATATGATGCAAATGAAAATCCTGAAAACACAAAAGAAACAGGCACAAAGTTTTTGACCCGTCAATCACCCTCAAAGTCCTGTGCTCGTTAAAGTGGAGAGAGAAACCTGCTTGCTTACCCGTGTGTACTCTGCTCACGTCACGTAGCCCTTAGCAAGGCAGGCAGAATACTCAGCATTCCTCAGTGTTTATGGAACACAAATGTTACAATTCATTTCCCTTGCTTCAGGGTTTTGTGTAGTGCAGGCAGCTTAGGGCTCCAGGGCTGCAGAAATAGCATTATGGAACTGTATCTAGTTATAGTTTATATTCATATAATATAATGCAGATTTTTACAGATGTTCATGAATAAAGCAAGGCTGCTTTGGGCATTGCAGAGTGAAATTGGTGATTAATCTGTTCTTACTATGAATAATGACCACACCACCTTGCAAGATATCAGACTATTTATTTCTGCTTTATTTTGGATGCATTTCCCACTGAGTGAAAGCATTACTTACTAAATAACCAGGGGTTGCTTTCAACCTATGTCATGCAGAATTAAGCTACAGCTTACTAGGTTTTTACAGTGTTTCACAGACCTTGATTAGCCCTGATCGTGGTCTCCCTAATTTTAATTTAGGTAAAGTCATCCAAGATTGATACTATTCAGGGTCTGTAAAACCAATTGTCACTACAGGATTACCTTGGTATGTAACCTGCTTTCGCTCGGAACAGTTGTGGTTCAAACTCTCATTGGGAACGCAGGTAAAAGATGTTACTTGTTCAACTTGGACTCCCCCTTCATTTCCACAAATCATCATACAATCCACTCCTGGACGATCAAGCATTACTCTTCTCAAATACAGAAAGAGTTGCTTGAATTTGTGTGGATTGCTGCTTTTCTTCAACACTGTGGAGAACAGCAATCCACATAAATCTATGCAGCTGTTTCTTCAGTTGTTTCACTTGGAATGGTTAATGTGGCAAGCTTGATCACAACAATCGGATAATCGGTTTGTGCAGCTCTACGATACGATCATATTATCAGCATGGATATCAAGTCTCAAGGTTTACCCGTGAAACTCATTGTTTTTCACAATTTTGAGAGTCTCACGGCCGTGCAATGGATTCTCACGTTTGTGCATAAGTTTGTTATTGTTTGCGAGGCTGTGAAACCCTTTATACATGGTACAGTGTTAAATCCAATACTACTGTCCAAGCGTATTATTTCATTTTTTTTTGGGTGGGGTGGGGTGGGGGTGTGGCAAAGTGGCTAGGGAAGGGAACAGGTGTAGCGGTGATGTGATGCAGGAGTGATAGACAGACAGCGGTATCTAGTGATAAAGTGCTTTATTTATAATCGGTCTGGCGACCGTAAAATAATAAATCCCGACTATACACAACAATGTGTAAAGCGGGGATAACAAACAGGGCACAGTCCTGAACAAAAACAAATACACGGTCACCAGTCGGGGTGAGTGCAGTCGTGCTGGTGCGGAGTGAAACACAGGTAAGTGGTGACGGTGGTGCAGTGGTGCTCGGTTTGTGCTGACCCTCTGCGACAGCTCGGAGGTGTGCTTTAACTGTCTGGTGATTCAAAACACAGACAATTAGACAGACAGATAAACACAACACAAACCGTAACACGTCTCCTTTTCTTTCTAATTGAGAGCTCCACTCTCAGTCCTTCTCTCCACCGAGCTTTACCCAAACGAAGGAAAAGATCAGCGTTACCCTGGCCCCTATATGTAATCCCGCATGATATCTAGGTAAACTGTTGCAGCTGCCTTATTACTTGCAGCTGCCCCTCGTTTACCTTTCAAGTCAATACGGTCTTACAGCAGAGTCTCGCTTCTTTCCAGGCTGACCCACTTCCCGGTCCCGGAAACGAACTGTCAGGCCAGCCCTTCCAGATACTTCTCCTCCCGTTCTTTAGCGCCCTCACAGGTCGGGAGGAAGATTTATCACCAGAACTCATGATATTTCTGTCACAGGGGGTCACCATGAAGAGGTGTACATTACCATTCTATATTCCTGTAGCTGCTACACAAACTCCCCCCTTACTCCAAAGACAGAAATGCCTTCTATGTTTCTGTACACAGCACGTCATTACTCGGAGAGAGTCGAATTAGAGACAGACTGTCACTGTCTCATTCGTGCAGAAATTACCACAGAAATAAAAGAAAAATGGACATCAATGAGAATTGAATTGAAAAATATAATGTTCTTTATAATGCCAGTGTCAGTGGTTATAAAGACAATACAAAGAAAGACATATGGTAAGAAATAGCAGAACAATTGGAAATTGATGGTATGTCTATAACTTTTTCACCTTCATTCTAGTCAAAGTGACGGGGAGTGCCACACACTGGTTTCGTATTTCTGTAAAATGACGCTTCTTTGTTTTAATAATGTTGACCAATAATAATAATCACATTCACACGCTAACTGAGAAGATTTTATTAAAACTGAAAATCAATAAAAGTATATTATATTAAACTAATTTTCTCAGTATTTACAAATAAATGTGTAGATATATTATTTTTGAATAATATACTTGTTAAACCAGATCACATGTAAACATTCACTGTTAAATGTCATTTTTTTAGTGTGTGGTGTACCCCGACTATTTCTTTGTTTTATTTATTTCATTTCATCTCCACCAAAGGAACAAAAGCAGACAGTATTTTCTTTTCATGACTGGCTACAGTTGTGTTTTGTTATGTACTCGTGCTGTATTTGTGTCGTTTGCTTCGCTCCCGGTGTGCATATAGCCCTTAAGTCTTGATCTGTCACCAGCAACCCACCCCCCACCCCCCATCCAAAACAAAATCTAGTGGTCTAGGTTAAGGTTTTTCATCAATCCCAAGGTTTTTCAGCAGGGGTCTCACTGGTGTGAACACATAGGGGTTGACATGTCTGTATCAGTATTAGTTGATCTATAGATATTTTTGTTTTTTAATGTGAATATGGGAGTGAGTAGCGGCTGGCTCTGAATACTCTGTGGTGGCCAAGGGCACACAATCAAAAGATATTATACATCAAAGAGGCATGTGTTATGACACAAGAACAAATTAAAACTGTGACAGAGGGAGCAGCCACCCAGTTAAAATTCTATAATGAAAACCAATATACGGTCTTACAAGCTTTTTTTTTTTTTTTTAAGTGAATTATTATATTTAGATGGGCTTCTATTTAAAACTCCCGCTCTGGAATTTGCTTTTATCTTCTTGCTCACAGACCCCACATTTCCAGCCATGGAAACCCCAGACATATCAACACCTGACAGGCATTCCAGTAGAAGCAGATTAAGTTATATATCCTGACATGAGTGAACATGCTGGGATGTGCATTCAATTGAGGAACGGGATACACCTGTTACTCCATAGGACTACAAAACAATTCCAGAGGTATTGACTGGAATTGAGCAAGATGAATTTCAGTGCAGACAACTTGTCATCCCTAAGATTCACTGCAAAAGAAGTCATCTGATTGGAATGCTTAATGGGCACGTTATATTATGAATGCATTCTCTCTTTATATATATATATATATATATATATATATATATATATATATATATATTGGTGAGACGGGGAACAAAGCGAGTGTAGTCTTGTGGAGTTACAGGACTACACTTCCCAGAAGGCCACGGGGTTGACAAGCCTCCAGTTTTATTAATTACTGTCAGCTGGCGAATATTGCAAATTACAGCCAGCTGCAGTGTATTTAAGATCAGCAGTCAGTGTAGTCAAGGCTGCTGTGTGTAGAGCCAGACTGTGCGTCATTAAAAGAAAAAAAAGATACTGTCTGTACCATTTTGCTAAACTGTGATTTTTTGTAAGGACGGAGAAACAGCTTAGATGTCCCGTGTTAGACAGGGTGTTCCTGAAGTTTAGTTAGCTCTCCACACTGGAGCTAGGTTTTTTGTTTGTTTTTGGTTATTTTTGTGTGTGTATAAAAATAAAAGAAAATTAGCGCAACCACGCTGTAAAACCTCAAGTCTGTGTGTTGGGTCTGTGTTCAAAAAAGAGGCAAACAAACAGGAAGTGAGTGAAATAAATAAAACTCACAAGGACTTTTATTTATTAAAATTTCCCTTGAAATTATTATTAAAATTTAAGAACTGAAAAATTGGTGCAAATAATTTATTTTCCAGTTTTACCTATTATGAGGGAAGGATGCAAAAACAGTTTACTTGCGTCTGTCTGAGGTAGTGCAAAGGTAACCAGCATTGGTTCAAAAGTACGTTAAACAGACAGCTATGTATTGCATTTAACCTATTTAATGTTCACAGGAATGTATTTACCAAATATAAAGTTATGGGTTTTCCTGAATCTGTGTTTTTACTTGCACACGTGGACCAGATTTCAAGGGAAAAGAAAAACAGTAAAAATGAAAGCAAAGGGACTTCCTACAGTATACATTTGTCATGAAATTTCACTTCCAGTAATTTTAGTTTTGAGTAATACATTGGATTCACATGCTCAGTTTACTGTATAAAAAGTATCACCACTATACAGTAAAACGGGAATATACACTTACAATATTGTGCTTAAACAGTGTAAATTTAATGATGCAGCGCTGGTAATGATTTTGGAATTGATTACACTTGTATATACTTTAACGATATACACTTAAGTGGGATAGACTATATAAAACATGTTTTGTATAAAATTAACATTGTTACATATTTTGAAACTATCAACTATGATCTTTTTAGGCACCTAAAGTATAAAGAAAAAAATATACTATAATATACTATAACTGTATGCCTACATACTTTAAAACTATCAAATATGGGTCATTTGAACTATGGGTCCATTATTCATAACTCACTGGAGAGTGTATTTCTTATGGTGTGGGTTAGGATTTTCTCAATGCGCTCAAGTTGAACAACTACACAGGTATAAGCAGCTCATATTCTTCTCCTTTGTATTGCCTCCCATCAGTGACCAGAGTGACCCATTGTCCTCCATTATGCCAGTTATTGTTTACTACCTCCTGAAAGGGCTGGCAGCATGCTTAACAGGTTTTGGAGAGCCATGCCAGTAGCTCACTGTTGGCCTTTTACCTCAAAACTCTCCTTAGAATTGCTGTGATAGGTGGCACTAAGGTTAGAAGCCGGCACTCTCTAATAACTTGCACATTTTCATCTTCTGTCATATTGGGCATATGCCCTCTTCCCCAGCAGAGGGATCTTTTAAAAGGGCAACAGCTTGACTTTCATAGAAATTGTACAGAGATGTGTTGCAATATCATTTTATGGTCATGTCTTTTGGTTAAATCTATTTACAGCAACAAAGAAAGGCTGTGGCTCTACCCAAATATTGAAAAGGGAAACAGAACTGGGAATTCCTTCCAGCACAACCCTCTTAAACAAGCTGGGTTTGCCAGTCTAGTAAGGAGTCTCTTCCAAATTTGGATTTTACAAAAGCTACAGGTCTGTATTTATTGATTTTAACCTAACATTTGGTCTACTAATGCATATGAAAGTAATGATTTGCACCAAGAAAATCCACGATTTTACATTTGTTAGATACATTTAGGTAAATTAAAAATAGATATGGGGCTGTCTGTTTAACATACTGACCTCAACAGCTTTACAAGGTTTGCATTCTCAAGATAGTAGCTGGTAAGCTGCTTTTGTGACCATTTCCACACATTACCCACAGTATTTACCTAGAAAGCTTGGAAATGTATTATTTTCATTCGTTTTATAAACTAACACTATTTGATGTAAAATAAAACCCCCAAAAAGTGACTGTACTGTATAGCACATTGTGTACTTTAGAGAGGGCAGTGAAGCAGAGCACTGTCATGCTAGTTTAATCCTGTTTAAAAAGCTAACCAGCCCTTTACAGTTTAAGAAAGTAGTACAAGAAACAGAGGGCTATTGAGCCCCCTTAAAAGGTGGTTGCTCCAAGGAAAGGCTTGCAACACTTTCACATGTCCTGTTCATGAAGAGCTGCGATATCTACTCTCGTGCTAAATCACCTCAGCTGTCAGTGTTGTCCAGCTTCTTTCACAAACGCTTAACACCGCAAAATGTAACAAAAAAAGAATGATTTCAGTTGTTGTAGTTATAAAACCATGCAACCATATGGAACCATCTAAAGACTTCTTAGAAGCAGCATCTTGCTTTCAGATGTGACCTAGCAAAGGCAGGAGACAATTTCCCTCAGCTATAAATATGAAGTGTTTAAAATAACTCAGTCTCTTAAATGTTCTAGCTGCAGTGTAGCCTTCACAAGATTCCTTTCGCTTGTAAAAAGAAAAAAGCACACGTCCATTATTGATGATGTGAATATAAATATCAGGCAGAATGTTTCTAATTCAGAAATATTGGCCCAATTTTCAAAAGAGATGCGATGGCGTACAAGAACAGAGTCGCAGCTGCGTCCGATTTCCAATATCAGAGTTGCACGGAAAAACTAGCCTTGCATCAGTGCAAGGTTTTGTTGGAACTTTGTGGGCATTTCAGGACGTTCCCTGCTTTTGTTTTTTTTCCCCCTGCTTTAATTGAAAATTGCATTTTTAAAATTGGTCATAACTCAATCGCAGCGCAGGCTGCGTTGCGTCTGTACTTAGAGTAAAACTAGCCCTGTACAAAAATGACCCCCTTAGTTATTTTCAGGTTGTCTGTGCTGGTATTTAGTGAATTCTCTGTGAGTGTGTCCAGCTGCACAATTGTACTTTCTGCTCAGTCTGGTTAAAGTCTTTCTGGGGGAGTGCTATTATATACTTCAAGTCTCTCATTTATCATTGAGAGTTTTAACTATAATAATGCACGTAGACATTGTAAAGTACACTATGTAAAGGGGATGCGGCTATAAACAAGTGCTTGGTCTTATATAGGGGTCTGTTTTACTGGAAGAGATGGTGGAAGTTTATTTAAATTAGCCATGTGTCGAGTTGTACTTTACTGTGTTAGAAGTATGTCATGTGCAAACATACACATTTGTTTGTTACTGAAAATGTATGTTAATTACATGTAATTTGTAAATGTGAAGTACTGTTTTGAGTGACAAATGGGTTGATTTTGCAATTCCTGGTGCAGTCTTACAGGAAAGTCTTGCTTTTTAGATATTTTTTTTCTCATCCAGAGTTCACAGATGGCACATTTTTTTGTTTAAACTCAGTCAAATGTATTAATAGCAGACCAGTATAATTTTCAAAAAAGACAGTTTGGGAGATATTCTCTCAACAGCCATAAATAAAGATGTGTTTGTTTCCTTTGGAAGACAGAGGTTGCTTTGATTTTATTTTATTTGTTTCTGATTGCTTGCAGCAGCTCACTCACTACATTGGTACGTGTTGCACTCACTGCACTGGTACGTGTTGCACTCACTGCACTGGTACGTGTTGCACTCACTGCACTGGTACGTGTTGCACTCACTGCACTGGTACGTGTTGCACAGTACGTGTTGCACTCACTGCACTGGTACGTGTTGCACTCACTGCACTTGTTATGGGGGGTTCGTAGAACGTTATCCTCTTCGTGTGTCATATTCCTCCTCCAACAGCTTCTCAAGCACCTTTTTCTTTCTACATTTTTCTTGTTAGCTATTTTTAATAAAGAGAAGCTCTTGTATAAGCCCAGAAGACCTGGTTGTTTTGATTATAAAGCTGCCACTAAGTTTTGACAGATGCAGCTCGAGGGTTTTCATACGGCCTGAAATTCAAAATTGAGTGAGTTGCTTTGGCTGATCCTAAATTGAAAATAAAAAAAACTAAGAGGCTTTGGGGTTTACATAGTGTTTGTTTCTTTGTTTTTTTATTTAATTATTATTATTAAACGTCAACGGAGTCAGTGGTTAAGCCCAATAATCCAGTCTCTAATATTGTATTTGTTATATTGTACATTAATACTTATTGTTTATTCCCTATACTATAAAACAAGGTGCAGCAGGAACTTCTCATGTGTAAATCTTTAATGGATTAACATACTGCAGTTTTACTGCAAGGAATGCTTATTACTTATAAACTAAAGTATTACTGGATATTACATTTGCTGTTGTAGTTTATTGGTTTTAATCATAGCTGTGGTTGATTCTGTCTAGACTTAATGTTAGGATGGGATGACAACTCGTCTAGAGGTGAGGTGAAAACTGACTACAACTAATCACAGTGACAAGATTGTGGCAGTTTCATTGTTATTTACATAGCTTTTGGGTATTAGAAACTGTAGGTCAATTTTGTGGTTTAGTTAGTCGTTCAAACTTTCAATAAAATATAGCAACCTACTGTGATTACCAAATCAGGAGTAAATTAAGCAGTATTACAGCAACTTTTGGCATAACAACCTCCTGAGTATTATATATCCTGAATATATTAATGTAGGTTTACAGCCTTAATCTTTGTACAGATATTCTTTCATATTTCAGATATTATTTCTCAAATAAGCACAATGTCAGTGAAAGATTAAACATTAAAAAGAACTAGTATGGGGGTACATTTAATTAATGTATAAGCATGTTTTGTTAATTTTGTTAATGCCTTCAAGTTAATGACTACAATGAGCTAGAATTGGAATTTGTACAATATGGATCCTGGAAGATGTCTCTTTCTCAATCTTCACTATACTGTTTAGTGTCGCTGAAGTGCCTGTATCTCCCTATTGCACACGCATGTGAAAAGAGCAGCGCTGTACAGCGTGTCCACCCTGAATTTCTTATTTCTTCATCTCTTTTTCCAGCAAAGTCCAACACAAGTAGATGATTATCCATGTACAATATAAGCATGGCTGACATTTACTGTTGTAATTCACTCCAGTCTGATTTCAGTTCAGGCTTTACTGTGACCTTAATTAAGTAAGACTAAACCTTTAACCTTGTCGTTTTGTTGAATTAGTAGAAATAAATATTTACACGATTCCATACATCCAAGGCGTTCATAACCTTTTAATCATAAAGGAGTAGCCAGAGAAGAAATTCATTAATCATCAGGACCCACAATGTGGTGGTGCTCCATGATGGTGACACAGCATTATGTTGTACCAGGATTACTGGGCTGACTGCAGTACTTGCAGGGCATTATGACTGTATACTGTACACGATGTTGTCTCTCAGCTCGGTTTTGTACCTAGAAGTTTTAGCCATGTCTAGACTTGCACACCTTGTGGTAAAACGGCCTGATTTTTGTTCTGTTTGCACCAGTGCTTAGGATAAAAACAGTACTGATTATTACCCAGTTATGGGGTTAAAATAATATTTTTAGACACTCTCAATGAGTTTAATCTTGTTCCTACTGTGCCAAAAATCCATGTGATGATGTTGCATTTTTAACACGGCCTGATTTTCTGTTAATTTGCAAAAAGAAAAAAAAAAATGTAAATATTATAAAACTAGTCAAGTCTAATTTGTTTCTTGCTAGTTTTATAATATTTAATTTGTTTTTCACCTTGATGAAAAAATTAAGTCAACAGTACATCAGGCCCAGTGTTAAAGCACATTTTGTTGCGGTACAGTTTGAACAACACAGGTTTTCATTGAGTGTTCTGTAGTTTCCCAATTTGATCCATTTTCAGTGTTGTATTATGATCTTTTGTTGCCATTGGCCTGTATTAAAAAAACAAGGGATCCATTCAGTCCATTGCAACGACAGTAGATCTAAACGCTGTTCAATTCTTATATACAGTGTTTGCTTGCGTTTACTTACTTTTAAATACAAAAATACACTTCAGAGATGTTTGAGGCGTTGGTATGCATGGCCTTGGTACTGCACACCAGATAGGGTCTTAATGATCCTAACAGTTGCAGATCTAAATACCGGTATCCTTGAAAAAAGAGAGAAACACCATTGATATTCATATAGTCAAATGGTATTTAAGTCTGGGATCATTCAGAATGAATAGATCCCACGTTATGAATTGAATTATGCACAGGTGTCTGAAAGATCAAATAATAGAACCTGATACGATCAGAAATGTCTTGAACTGAAGTGCCGGCTGGGGGGGGAATTCTGTCATCCCTGAGTTATGGAATTTGGCAGCCTAACTGTTAACCTGTCATTATGACACGGTTGGGAAAATCCTGTTTTTTAAAATGCAACTTGAAATATGTTACTGATCAGATGCCAGCAGTATGGACCAGGCCAAATGCCTGAAAACAGTTACAAGAAACTGTTTACCTAGCTTGGTTTCCTTTTTCACTTTCAGCAATTAGACCTATAAGAGAAACTTACTTTGGTTGGATAACTCCTGTATTAAGTCTGATCTTTTCAGAGATATTTAGCGTAGTAGAAACCTTGCTCCTTAAAAATGATATTTTAACATGCTTAAACAATGTTTTTTTAAAAGAAAAACCACAATAATGGACATAAAAAGGCTGTAATACCTTTTCATGTTTAGCTCAATGTCGCAGAAACCCAAGCTGGAATTGCAGCGTTACATGTGCAGCAGGGGCACTTTATTTGTTCTAATTTGTTGTAAAATACTGTAGTTTCTCTGCTTTCACACATTCGTATTGAATTTGTAAATCGCTCAAATCTTTATCATTAGATGCAGCATTTCTTGATTTTGAATATTTTTTCTTCCTCCTCATAAATCGGAATAGTTTGAAATCTGGACATCATTTTGGTCTCATTTTGCAGGTTGGTTTTCACGAATTCGGTTTGTTTACCAAAGGGAGCACGTGCTTTCCTATTTATATTGTCCTTCAGGGTCAAAATTTCTCACCCCTGAAAATCTGCTAACAGTTTATTGTTGGAAAAATGATACATAGCATAGAAAGAATTGATTATATATATGGCTGCCATTTGAAAGTGCTGGTGAAATATATCTGCTATGGGTACAATACCTTTACTAGAAAACAACATGGTTCAAGTAAAAAAAAATTTTAAAAAATCATTTTTTTGGACAGATATACACTGTAGTCATTTCTGACTTAATTTATCTGAGCTCACAGCTGCCTGAGACCACATTCAGCTGGCACGATCAGCCCCACCATTACAGACGAGATCCTGTCAATAATGACCTCTTTTTCAAGGCAAATCCTGGTTCAACCTCTGTACTGTAGCTTAGCTGAAACTAATAGCAGCATTTTTGGGAATGCCATTTAGTGCCATTTTAATGGGAGGTGTGGTTCATAAGGTTAAGGAATTGAGGCAATTTTCTTAAATAACTAAGTATATGTAGTTACATTCAATTACTGCATTACCAGTCCAAACCTAGTTTTCTGTGAAATATATTCTTACCAACAGTGTATATATATATATATATATATATATATATAACAGGCTTTCAGACCCTGTAAACAGAATGTAATTGCAAGCTACATGGATAATCATCCATTTGTTTGTGGTGTTAGTCTTTGCTGAACTTATCTGGTACTGTTGTGTGAGTCACAAGAGAATGTGTCATAGTGCTGCAGTGGTGATAAAAACATGTTTTAAGTTCCTGTTGGTGAAATAATATTATCAGTATACAATTTAGGGTTATTCTAATGTGTGGGTCAGAAGAATCAACAAACATAGAGAATGTAAGAAAATTTAAGAAAAAGGAGTCCATTTGGCCCATCAGTGCTCCTCCAGTTCTTACAGTAGATGCTGGTTTGGTCACACAGTTGTGTCAAGTCAGATCTTTAAGGTCATGAAGGGCAAGGCAATGTTGTCTTCGTTGGGCGTGAAAATTCAGAGGCACCAAGGCAGTTCTAGGGGGCAAAAAGGCAAAACATAAATCCAACCCAAGGGCACCAAAGCGATTTCAAACTTGTTCATAAAACACCACAAAGTAAATACAGAGAGCCTATTATGTTTGATTATTATTATTATTATTTATTTCTTAGCAGACGCCCTTATCCAGGGCGACTTACAATTGTAAGCAAATACATTTCAAGTGTTACAGTACAGGTAATACAATAAAAGCAAGATAAATACAATGACAAGTTCAAGCAAGTACAAGTGTGACAAAATACAATTCAATACAGCAGATAAGTGACAGTTACATCAAGATATGAATAAATACCAAATACTACAGTTTAAACATATGGCAGATTACAGTACTCTGAAGTACAGGATTAAATGCAGTAAAATAGGGGGCAGGTAAGAGTAAGTAAAGCAAATTTAAGGAAGGGTGAAAGTGTCCCAGGGGGGAAATTAATTGATGAAATTAATTCAAACAAACACAAGTCAATGTTTTCTGAGTGATTCACACACTAATTGTTACAAAAATAAAATATAGGTCACTTTCCAATTGTAAAAATAAAATGGTATAAAAAATACAATTTAAAAACAACAAACTGTTATAATGAAAAAATAGAAAGGGTAATTTGGCAAAAAATAAATATTAAGAGTATTTTTTTTACTAAACTCGGTCACACACCACTGATTTAATACATAGATTAGATTAGAGCAGGGGTGTCAAACTCAATTCCACCACGGGCCACTTTGAGAATTCAAATTGAAGTGGAGGGCCGGATGTAAATATTTTGCCCTCCCACCCCCCAAAAAAGTGCATATGAATGCTGCGACCATTTATTAACCATTTATTATTGTTAGTATGATGTATCTGTTGTGTTTCAATAAGATGAAGTAGACTAGTGTTTCGATGTGTGTCTCACGTTTTTAATCTCACTTGCACACACTCACATATTCACAAACGGCAATGCCGCAAAACATAATAACAAGCCTTTTACGACACAGGCACATAACACGGTAGCATAACCAAGCTACAAGAAAGCCAGCTAGTAACGTACATCTACAGCTGTAACAGTATCACTCAGGCCAAATTAACTTCAGATAGGATTTGAGACATTTAAACATAACTAAAACATATTTTTATATCACATATGATATTCACTTGCAAAACATAAATAAAAAATATCTGTCCAGGCATTTAAACATAAATAAGACATATATTTATATCACATATGATATTCACTTGCAAAACATAAATAAAAATCTGTCCAGGCATTTAAACATAAATAAAACATATCTTTATTTCACATATATTTATGATATTCACTTGCAAAACATAAATAAATAAAATCTGTCCAGACATTTAAACATCAATAAAAATAGCTGCCCTACCTAGGCCTATTTGCTGCTATTTGTGGAGCCTGACACCTGACACCTGACACCTGACACCTGGCACCTTTTCTTTGTGGCAAGTTGGTCAATCTTGGGGGCAAAATCCTACGCTGAGGCAACTCTCAGGATGGATAGAAGATGCTTGTCTGTCAGACGTGTTCTGTGAAGGGATTTGTTTATCTTCATCAGGGAGAACAGCTGTTTGCATAGGTATGTGCTTCCAAACATGGAGAGGACACAGGCAGCCTGAAGGCAGAGCTGTGTTAGCGTGTCTGGGACAAAAGTGTAAAACTGGGCAGCGCCGACTGAGTCGAACTTGGCCTTGAGTGCACTGTTGCATTGCACCTCGATTAATTCCATTTGGATATCCACTGGGGCGCTGTCCACATCCACTGCAAAGGGATTGCAGAAGAGCTCGAAAGTGAACTGCTGCGTCTTGAAGTTGGCAAATCTTCTTTCAAACTCATTGCGCAGTAGGCTCAGTTTGCCAGCAAGAGCCGCACTTCGTAAAGTTGCGCTGGTAAGCGAGTTTGACGCTGTCTGACATGTCGGGAAGTGAGCAAAGTTTCCCTGTTGCATGTGATTTTCCCACAAACGCAGTTTCATTTGGAAGGCTTTCACGGCGTCATACATGTCCGTAATAACATGTTTGCGACCCTGCAGTTTCACATTCAGTGAGCTGCGATGGTCAGTTATGTCGCATAAGAAACCAAGGTCACACAGCCAGCTCTCATCCCAAAGCTCCTTGATTTCTTTCCCCTTCATTTCCATGAAGTGATTTCCTCACGCAACTCAAAATATCTCTTGAGCACTTTACTCCGACTTAGCTAATGCACCTCTGTGTGGTATGGCACATCATCACATTCAACATTCAGCTCGTCAAGGAATGACCGAAACTGGCGGTGGTTCAATTCATTGTTTTCGTAACAGCGCTCATTATGTGTTCCATCTTCAGTACTTTGCCACAAAGAGCCTCTTGGTGTATGATACAGTGGTATGTTGTTAGCTGGCCCGGGCAATTTTCCCCCAGCGTCTTCTCTCGCACCTGCGCTACCAGCCCACTTTTTTCACCACTCATAGCTGGAGCCCCATCTGTTGTCAGTCCCACCAATTTCTCCCATGGCAACTTCATCTCATCTACACACCTGTGCATATATGCTGTGGTTCACACCAGAGCGTGCAGTGCCTGTTTAGACTTGTAGTGAATAGAGAGCCGAAGTATTATGTCACTTCCTGTCCCACGGGTTCCAGAAGTGAAATTGTCCTATTGATTTCTCCATAGGCCTTTTTTAAACCTGAGATTATTAAAATATATATTTAAAATACAGTTATGTGTCACAATCGTTCAGAAATTGTAGTGGAAACTGGATTAATTTCATGCCAAATATGTTGTCTTCACTTAAAGAACTGGATTTCCCAACCTAAAACAAGCTGAAGTTCCTGAGGAGTGACGGAGCTCCGTGAGGACGAGGCCAGTTTACTCGCAGCGGGGGTGATTTGTGTTGAGCAGAGTTTGCGTGTGAGACTAAATTTATTAAGTGTTGGTGAATTAAAACCGTAATAAAAACGATCTAGCCCACTAACAAGGTCGATCCAAGGTAAATGTATTGCTAACTAACTAGTTATTTAACTATGAAGCGAAAGCTAGCAAGCTAATACCCCACTCAAAATGTTGGAACATTCCGAACACTGAGTTAGCGGTTTTCTGCAGGGATAATGTAGTTCTTTTGTGGAATATAACGTACACAGAGTTGTACATTTATCAATTCTTCGATAATTTGCGAGGTGTTTCAGCCTTTTACATAGCTTATGATGTATCTAACAGCGAAAGGTAAACGTTACACCGGTTCAAGGTTTGAATTATCAGTAATCGCTGATATTGCGAACCTCTATGGAGAAATACACAGGGAAAATTCTCTTCTGGAACCCGCGATGATGAAAGCAGTTTGGCTCTCTATAGCGGACTGGTCGCGGGCCAAAATGAATTGACTGATAGAAATAGTCTCGCGGGCCGGATTTAGATGCGTCGCGGGCCATACACGGTCCTTGAGTTTGACATATGTGAATTAGAGGCTTAGTTACAGCCTTAGTGATACAACAGCACAAATAAGCGATGTCAGTGAAGGGAAAGTTAACCCTTTGCGGTCCATTTATTAATTCTGCGTCAGGCTCACCAGGTCTAATTAATTTTCACACGCGCAGTTAATTTTAGGCAGCTGTTTAAAAGTATTTTTTCCACAGTCAAACGGGTTTAAATGGCCCTGCATATCAACAAAGCACTCACTAGGCATCTCCAGCCCGCCCACCCTTTCATTCGCTATCGCTTTCACATATGCTACCAAATAAATAATAATAGTAATAATAGTGTACATACCCGATCAATCATCTCCTGATGACTCGTTTTATCACCAAACTCCTCAATAATGCAATCCAAGTCATTATTTTATTGCTATAAGATCTCAAAAAGCTCTGCAAATGTCCGTGATAGTCTCTGTGCTGATACTGTAACACCCAGCTTGTTTCCATATGACCGCCCCATCTGATGCCAGGGGCTAGTATGACTATTCATGAGATACGCCTTTTTTTTATCGGCTTGTCTCGGCTCCTTTCGTTCCCACTCGGCCATTGAATGATTTTCTCGGCTTTTTCCGTTGAAAACCGACTTTTTGTGTTTTTGCGTTTTTGGATGATGTCGGACAGGGTCCGACAAAGGACCTGATGGGAATAATTGCAATGTTGGACCCAGTCCGACAATGGACCGCAAAGGGTTAAAGATAGATTCTCAGGCAAACTGGTTGAAGATTTAATCATGGCTGGAGTTTGATAACGGTAGTGGTCAAATGAGTTGTTCGAGCTGCAGTGTCTGCGCAACTGTAGTTTGCTAACCGCTGTTACAAAACCTGTACAAACAACCCGTTTTTGGGGAAAACTTGAAATAGAAACTTCGTCAGGCAATGGAGAGTGCTCTGCATCACAATGATGAACAGCTGGATGGACATAATGTTAGATGTTTACATTTGACAGACTTTATATAGTTTCACAGTTCTGGAAATTTACAGTTGCAAGGGATTAGTTTTGTTATGGTGCATTGCTGGACACTCGATTCAGGGGGGAAAAAAAGGCATGCTGTTTTTAAGCATACACATTCTAACCCCTTGAGTGAAAGCACACATTTTACTAGTTATAAAGCAGAACTACATAGGTAGTGAGAATTGTACTACACACAAATAAATGAAAACAGAAATTGATGCACTTCTCAAGATTGTGTTTCGTTCACTATTATGTTATCTCTCCTACTCGTTTCATTATAATGCAGGGAGCTGCTACCTCAACCATGTCATAGCTACTTAGTGTTTTTTTTGTTGGTTTTTGTGTTTTTTGGTGTAAGAATTTGAGCAAAACTAATAATTATCTACCTATTGTGTGTAACAAATTTATATACACTGAAGACATGAAAGGAGTCAGAATGTGTATTGCAATGGTCACATTAAGTAAGTTCACATTAATATTATTATTATTATTGTCGGGGACGAATTGTTGTGCACCCATTGCCTTTCTTGTGGCTTAGTGCTGGGAGGTGCACATTTATTCAGGCATTATTCCATATCCTCGCCATTCTCCCCGTAAATAAATGTCACCCTCTGTCTCAAGTCTATCTCCACTTCATTTCTAACAGTGTCCTCTGATCCTGGTTTCGGTATTGCGCTTCTATTGGCCAGGGTTGACTTGGTCAGTTTCTTTTAATACGTTGTTATAATATACAGTGCTCCCTCAAAAAGTTGACTAATTCAGTTCATTCATGATTGGGCCAAGCTGGCAGTGAACAGTCATGAACTCTACTTTAAGATGTCTTCACTAATTCACTTTAGATTTTATATGCAAGGAAGAATTCATTAACCCAAAAAGGAATGACATATGTGAAATATCATATTTAAAACTTATTTACAGCAATAGTAGAAATTAATTCAAATTCAAATGCTGTCAAGTACAACAGAAGCAAGAAAAGAGATCTGTAACTTTAGACTGTGGATTTAGATATAATTAGACACCACTACTTACTAGAAAGAGAAATCATTCATAGTCCAAAAGTAGAAAAAAAATGATGAGCATTAATTTATGAAAGAGAATACTGTATTGATTTATGCTGCGATACTGGTAATTGGCATTGAGCCTTTCACATTTAAACATTTTATGTATTTATTTATTTATTTATTTACAGATTGTTAATAAAATATTACAAAATAAAACATTGAAAGAGCCGGCCATCTGTGGCACATACTTTTTGTAAATTGTCTGCTCTCATAGTGGATTCATATGCAAATTATTTTAATGAGTATTCTGCAGTCATGACTACCACATTGAAAAACACATTTTGCTTTGCTGAATTTGTATTTGACGGTATTTCCAAATATTACTGTGCTTTCAGTGATACACTTTTAGTTCACCAACTAATCCAAACACTAGGCAGAGAGTCAGGAACTGTTTTGATTGTATTTTACCGGAGGAAGCCTGTCAGATACCCTTTGGTCTTGTGGCTTCACGAGAGATGCTCATATTCCAGCTGGACAGGAAGGGCAGGGTTGGGAACTTGGAGTTGTGAGGTCGAGGTGGCGTCAGAGCCACGATATCGAAATGATAAGTCTACTGGAAGCCATAATCGTAGTACAGTATTTCATGTTACTTTTCAAAATGTCATATTTTTCATTTTTTGTCAGTTTTTCTGTTTTAAGTCTATGGAAAACTATAAAGCGTTGTGTAATGCAACGTAACACTATTCAGCAGGTTTCATTCGACTTTATCAAGCAAAATTAGTTAATTCTATAAGGTGATGCAAAACTTTTTGGCCAAAGCTATACTATTGTTATTATTACTACTAAGTATTATTACTATTACTACAGTTACTACTGTTGCTGTTACTACTAGTACTATTATGACTAATATTACTATTACAAGTATTATTACTTTTAGTAGTCTCTTAAATATGTACTGTACATCTCCAATATTAATTCTGTGAAGCACAAAGTGATTATAAAACAAGTACGTTGGCTGTCATGTAGGCATCATTTTGTTTTGGGCATATTAGGGCATCAGTTTATTTAAAAGGCTGTATGTAATAGAAGAGAGCTTCGTACAGTTAGAGGCCTGAGTAACATTATTTATTATTGTGTTTTTGCAGGAGCTGGTGAAAAGAAGCTATCAAAGAAGGAGAAAGTAAAGCAGAGGCGAGAGAAATGGCTAAACAGTAAGTGCATGGTTCACTTTTCAGCAGTGAAATTCAACGTTTATCGCAAGAGCATATGATGCCTTGTACTTCAAGATGTAAGGTGTTTTTGGTTTTTTTTGGCACCAGTCAGATGTTTGGAAGAAAACATAAAGAATCTTTGTTTACAACGAAAGTAGAGGTGGCCCACTGTGATAGAAGCATTATTAATCCTGAAAAACATCAACATGACCCTGTCCTTTTTTTATCATGACCTGGGTTTACAGCAACCATCAAAGTGTAGTTCCAGTGAAAATACTAACATTTTGGATATCACACATAATAAGAACCATATTATGAATTAAAATGAGCATTGCTTGTTGTAAGTTTGTAAGATTTTAGAATGATATTACAGAAACATTCCAATTTTATATAATCATGGCCATCATGGGTTTACAACAGATGTAACTGCAGCATTCTACTGGTCATCCTTGTCTTTGAGAATGGATTGGTTTGGTTTGGTTTGGTTTAGTTTTAGAAAAAGAACATTCCATTCTGGGTCACAAAAGTCATTGTAATCATAGCCTATGGGTCTGTTCACAATTGGTTTGTTTGGTTAGTTGATTTTAAATAAAGTGTGGTTGGTTCATTTGAAAGCACATATAATCCAAATGAGCACAGTTCTGTTTAGAGTTTGTCTTAATTGAACCAAACCAAGACCAGGAGCGGATTGTTTTATTTTTGTTATGATAACATTTTAGTGAAAAACACATAGAACTTCTGCTTTAAGTAATTGTAGCTGACAAAATAATTACCTTATCTTACCTGCTTTGCACAAATAAGTCAAAAAGGTGCAGTTTTGAAAGAAACACCTGTCATAGCACACATGTATTCTCATTTTAAAACATATCTGATACAACTTGAGGTTAAAGGAAACTCTCATATCATGTTTTAAAATAAAAATACAAGTTTACTGTAACACAGGTTTCTTTCAAAACTGCACATTTGTGACTTGTATAACAATTTGTAAACTAGAAAGAAGTAAACCAGTAATACTGTGTTAGCTATATTCACTTTAAATAGAAGGGACAGTATTAACAAGGATGTTTGGAGCTGCTGCCTCCCTTGACCCAGTTTCAGTAGATGCAGGTGCTTCTGAGCTTGTTGGCTAAACAATATTTCTGGGGAAGATATTTTTTTTCAAATACTGTTAAGGCTCCATTGTAAAGACACATTTAAAGCATGATACTATAAATAACTTTTACATTATTATTATTATTATTATTATTATTATTATTATTATTATTATTATTATTATTATTGAGCCATCTCCTATACAACAATTGTCCAACTTTTGTCTGAAATTACTGGTCTGTTTAAAATGGACATGTCTGGCCAATGGCCAAACAAGTAAACACAAATATATTTTTTGAAATCATTAATATTTCAAGCAAACCATGGACTTGAAAGAAGAATTCTAAGCACCCCTGTGTCCTGCACCACAGGAAGTCATATAACAGGCTGAGAATCATGTCATGTTTCCCAGCATGCAGTGTATGTGTAATGGAGGCTAAATCCAGCCCTGTCGGCTCAAAATGGTTCCATACTGCAAATTGAGTTTCCTGACAAAAGCTGCTACACAAGCATTAAATCATGTTCATAACAAAACATTTTACTGTGGTTGTAATAAAATATGTATCCAGGCAGCCAAAAAACACTGTGGCTACATCCAAGACTGTGGTTTTGTGGGATATTCATAAAATGTCACAGCTGAGTGAAAAACATGTTGATTTACTATTGAAGTCGCTCTTTGGATTAGAGGTGAACTCAGACACACAAGATTGTAACCACCACACAAGGGATTGCTTGGACTTTGTCATGATCTGCTTGTGAAGAAATATATTTATGAATCACTTCAGAGAACATTCTATAATTCATATTTGCCTTCACATACAGTGCCTTGAAAAAGTATTCAGCCCCCAACACTTTTTCCACATTTTGTTGTCTCAGATTCAGAATTTGAAATAGTTTCAATTAGGATTTTTTCCTACTGATCTACAAAGCCTTGAGCACCATGTCAAATAAAAAGAAAAATTCCAAAAGCTTTCAACAATTTACTAAAAATGAAAAACGGAAATTATCAGATTAATAAAGTATTCATACCCTTTGTAATTGCAAGCCTAAATTTGCTCCGGTGCAATATATTACCTCATCAAGTCACACAATTTGTTGATGGACTCCACCTGTGTTAGAAATTAGTGGATCATCTGCTTTAAATTAATCTGTGAGGATAAATACCTCTCTCTCTGTATGGTCCCACAGTATGGTAGAGACTTTCAAAAGAAAGAATCAAAATGAAGACGAAAGAGCATTCTAAGCAAGTCAGGGATGTGATTATAGAGAAGCACAAATCTGGGGAAGGGTACAAAACCATTTCAAAGGCATTCAACATCCCTCGGAGCTCAGTGCAGTCCATCATACAGAAGTGGAAAAAATACGAAACTACCATCACACTGCCTAGATCAAGCCGCCCCTCTAAAATTAGTTGCCGGACAAGAAGGGCACTTCTTAGGGAAGCTACTGTGAGGCCAACTGTGACTCTGAATGAGTTACAGAAGTCAGTGGCTGCCATGGATGATGTTCATGTATCAACAATCTCCAAGGCATTCCACAAAAAGGGCCTTTATGGGAGAGTGGCAAGGAAGAAGCCCTGGCTGAAAGAAACTCATATCCTTGCCCGCAAAGAGTTCGCAAAACGTTACCTAGAAGATACTGCAGTTATGTGGCAGAACGTCTTGTGGTCTGATGAGACTAAAGTGGAACTTTTTGGCCTGAATGCTAAGCGGTATGTGTGGCGCAAATCATACACTTCACCATCCCCACCGTAAAGTATGGCGGTGGTAGCATCATGTTATGGGGATGCTTTTCAGCAGCAGGGACTGGTAATATTGTCAGGATTGATGGAAGAATGAGTGGCGCACAATACAGAGAAATCCTGGATAAAAACCTGCGCCCCTCTGCCAAAAAACTCAAACTGAAGAAGAAGTTTGTCTTTCAACAGGACAATGATCCAAAGCACACTGCCAGAGCAACACTGGAGTGGCTTAAAATGAAGAAAATAGATGTCCTTGAGTGGCCCAGTCAGAGTCCTGACCTTAATCCCATCGAAAATCTGTGGCAAGACTTCAAAATCGCTGTCCATCAACGTTCCTTAACAAACTTGACACAGCTTGAGCAATTTTGCAAGGAGGAATGAGCAAATATTGCTCCATCACGGTGTGCAAAGTTAATAGAGACTTATCCGAAAAGACTATTGGCTGTAAAAGCTACCAGAGATGGTTCAACCAGGGGGATGAATACTCAAAAAATGATGACATTTCTGGTTTTTAATTATTATTATTTTATTGTTTGCTATTTTCTTTCTTTTTGGGGGGGACTCTGTGAAGAAGAATGTGTGACTCACAAATAAAAATTCCCAATCTAATGCATCAAAATCCCAGGCTGTGAGACTCTTAAATGTGAAAAAAGGGATGGGGGCCGAATACTTTTTCAAGGCACTGTATATAATTTAATCCACATAATCATAGATCAAGCAACCTGGAAATGTGGGCCTCTGTTGTTGCTAACTTCCATAAATGTTACCTGTCATACAATTTCATTGACTGTATAGGTCTCAGAAGTGCACAAAAGAATCATGATATCGCAAACATGTGTTTTCATTTTAAAACCTGACATCTGGTACTACACTAGATAAAAGAAAGTTCTCAGTTTGCTTGTCTTCCCTTCCAGGAAATCTATTACACTTGCATTTCATTTCACCTCAGTGTCTTTGGGGTCAAGCATCTTGCTGGCTGTAAAGCACGTCAGTCATTAGGGGAAGCAGCTGGTTGGTTACTGGCAGGAAAGAAGGCCCTGAAGGGGTGGAATAATTTTACTCTCCAGGTGAAATGACAGAGGAAGTGTGGAACTATCTGAAACCAGAGATTTCCTTAACTCAATGTAGTACCTGATGTCATGTTTTAAATGAAGTTACATGTTTGTAAAATAGTACACATTTGAGAGCTATGGATGTGCATGGAAACTGTATGGAATTGTTTTGTTGCCTGCAATCACTACAAAGGGAAACCTCATGAGCTAGTTTACCTGCTTATAATATACTGCCATGTATTACAGAAGATCAACTTGTCTTTAATAGTTTAATGTAGAGCTTTTCAGCCTGTGTGGTTAAAAGAGCCATAGCGATTTCTTAAAGAAAAAGTGGGGAAAAGAGATGGACTGTAGCATAAAATAAATTTAGTTCACTGAATACATTTTTAAAGAGAGAGATAAAAAAAGAGAGTTGAATCAGACTGCAAAAGACACTAGGCTCATTAAACATGTCACATTATTTTTTCTGCATTTTGACTACTTTCTCCCTTGAAAATTGAATAAATTGTTTTATTTTAACCAATTTTCACCCACATCTAAGTTGCTTGTATTTTCCCCATTTATTTTATGGCAGTTTGATTTTTTGAGAAATAAACCAACTGCATAACCAGAGGTTAGAAAGAAATGGAGTCATGGTTCATTAAATGGAACTAAAGGGCACAATCTGCCTGAGCTGGATCAAGTTTTAAATACTGGGTGTGTTTTGCACCTCCTGAATAACAATCAAACATAGGCCTGATTTATAGATTTAATTTTGTGACTATAAAGTTTTACAGGAGTGAAAGTGCACCTGTTATAAAACTAACTAGTTTTTACTAGTTCCATGTGGTTTTAATAGTTTCTCAGTCATTTGATCTTGGGTCCTTGTAGTTTTAATTTGATGCTGCAGCTGAGGCCATTCACACTCACTAAACCTGAGGTTTGGATTACAACATTTTAACCCACAGGAGGCTATAAGGAGGAACTATGGTCCACTTACATAACTTTTTATAGAGCTATTATTATTATTAGTATTATTTCTGCTTTATATATATATATATATATATATATATATATATATATATATATATATATATATATACAGTACTGTGCAAAAGTTTTAGGCAGGTGTGAAAAAATGCTGTAAAGTAAGAATGCTTTCAAAAATAGACATGTTAATAGATTATATTTATCAATTAACTAAATGCAAGGTGAGTGAACAGAAGAAAAATCTAAATCAAATCCATATTTGGTGTGACCACCCTTTGCCTTCAAAACAGCATCAAGCATCAATTCTTCTAGGTACACTTGCACACAGTTTTTGAAGGAACTTCGGCAGGTAGGTTGGCCCAAACATCTTGGAGAACTAACCACAGTTCTTCTGTGGATTTAGGCAGCCTCAGTTGCTTCTCTCTCTTCATGTAATCCCAGACAGACTCGATGATGTTGAGATCAGGGCTCTGTGGGGGCCATACCATCACTTCCAGGACTCTTTGTTCTTCTTTACGCTGAAGATAGTTCTTAATGACTTTCGCTGTATGTTTGGGGTCGTTGTCATGCTACAGAATAAATTTGGGGCCAATCAGATGCCTCCCTGATGGTATTGCATGATGGATAAGTATCTGCCTGTACTTCTCAGCATTGAGGAGACCATTAATTCTGACCAAATCCCCAACTCCATTTGCAGAAATGCAGCCCCAAACTTGCAAGGAACCTCCACCATGCTTCACTGTTGCCTGCAGACACTCATTCGTGTACGCTCTCCAGCCCTTTGGCGAACAAACTGCCTTCTGCTACAGCCAAATATTTCAAATTTTGACTCATCAGTCCAGAGCACCTGCTGCCATTTTTCTGCACCCCAGTTCCTGTGTTTTCGTGCATAGTTGAGTCGCTTGGCCTTGTTTCCACGTCGGAGGTATGGCTTTTTGGCCGCAAGTCTTCCATGAAGGCCACTTCTGACCAGACTTCTCCGGACAGTAGATGGGTGTACCAGGGTCCCACTGTTTACTGCCAGTTCTGAGCTGATGGCACTGCTGGACATCTTCCGATTGAGAAGGGAAGTAAGCATGATGTGTCTTTCATCTGCTGCAGTAAGTTTCCTTGGCCGACCACTGCGTCCTTGCCCTTTTCTTTGTGCTTCTTTAAAAGAGCTTGGACAGCACATCTGGAAACCCCTGTCTGCTTGAAATTTCTGCCTGGGAGAGACCTTGCTGATGCAGTATAACTACCTTGTGTCTTGTTGCTGTGCTCAGTCTTGCCATGGTGTATGACTTTTGACAGTAAACTGTCTTCAACAACCTCACCTTGTTAGCTGAGTTTGGCTGTTCCTCACCCAGTTTTATTCCTCCTACACAGCTGTTTCTGTTTCAGTTAATGATTGTGTTTCAACCTACATATTGAATTGATGATCATTAGCACCTGTCTGGTATAATTGTTTAATCATACACCTGACTATATGCCTACAAAATCCCTGACTTTGTGCAAGTGTACCTAGAAGAATTGATGCTGTTTTGAAGGCAAAGGGTGGTCACACCAAATATGGATTTGATTTAGATTTTTCTTCTGTTCACTCACTTTGCATTTAGTTAATTGATAAATATAATCTATTAACATGTCTATTTTTGAAAGCATTCTTACTTTACAGCATTTTTCACACCTGCCTAAAACTTTTGCACAGTACTGTATATATATATATATATATATATATATATATATATATATATATATATATATATATATATATATAATATGAGTGCTTCAAGAAAATATGGTATTTCACCAAAAGCCATTAGCAAGTTATTGAAGGACGCAGAACTAACTGAGTGGCTAAAAATGACACTTTGTCAGTCCCACCCCTTACACCTGATTTAGAAATGACTTAACACGTACCAGCATACCATATATGTTTTTTTTTGTTTGTTTTTTTTCTATAAATGTAGTAGTTGCCAATTATTTTTATTATTTTCTCCCCAATTTAGTAGTATCCAATTATTTTTAGGCTCAGCTCACTGCCACCACCCCTGCGCTGACACGGGAGGGGCGAAGACGAGCACACGCTGTCCTCCGAAGCGTGTGCCGTTAGCCGCCCGCTTTTTTACTCACTGCAGACTCACCATGCAGCCACCCAGAGCTACAGCGTTGGAGGACAACGCAGCCCTGGGCAGCTTACATGCAAGCCTGCAGGCACCTGACCAGACCACAGGGGTCGCTGGTGCGTGGTGAGTCAAGGACACCCTGGTCAACCTAGCCCTCCCTCCCCCCAGGCGGCGCTCGGCTAACTGAGCGCTGCCCCTGGGAGCTCCGTCCTCGGTCGGCAAAGGAATAACCTGGACTCGAACCGGCGACATCCAGGCTATAGTGTGTATGATGCACTCCACGCGGAGCGCCTTTACTGGATGCGCCACTCGGGAGCCCCTCCATATCTGTTTTACCACAGACATTTCACAAAGAATACCTGAAAAGAATACAAAAACTGCCTAATAATGTGCATATCCAAATACAGCTGATTCCACTAATAAGTGACTAGGTCTCTGACAATAAACAACATTTTACCAGCCAAGCAAAATATCAGACTTTTTTTCTCCGTGAAGTTTATATTGCTGCTTATGTTAATTCATATGGAGTCCAAGTTTATCTGCCAGAAATCCATGTGCATTATTAAGGTGAATTCCACAAGAGTTTTAGAATGTGTACAGCATGAATCAAAATATTACTAAGACAACAATAACATCTTTGAAAGTACGAAGCAGATTTGCATATAGGGAGCAATGTAACTATACCTGAGACAGAGTATAGGATTTTACAGCATTTGCACACTGTTTATGGAGTTATATATACCCCCTAAAACTAACTCTGCACTCTTACCGCCTACAGTAGTTTACATTTGTGGGTGTTTTTCTGGCTCTTGGCTGCTCACCTGGGGTAAGCCACCAGTGCTAGAAGCAGATGCATTGATAATGTATAAAAAAAAACAGTGTATAGAATCTGTGATCGACAGGTTATGCAATGTCAATAACAGTAAGATTGTTATATTTACATCACAGATGGGCAGTGTCACATCTGGGGAGTATACAATAGTATACCAGGAAACTGTCCTCCGCTCAGGGTTCTGGTGTTTCTATATTATTATTATTATTATTATTATTATTATTATTTGTTCATTTAGCAGACGGCTTTATCCAAGGCGACTTACAGAGACTAGGGTGTGTGAACTATGCATCAGCTGCAGAGTCACTTACAATTACGTCTCACCCGAAAGACGGAGCACAAGGAGGTTAAGTGACTTGCTCAGGGTCACACAATGAATCAGTGGCTGAGGTGGGATTTGAACCGGGGACCTCTTGGTTACAAGCCCTTTTCTTTAACCACTGGACCACACAGCCTCCTTCTATAGAGACAATGGTGGTGGTGTTAATTTTTTAGCAGACGCCCTTATCCAGGGTGACTTAGTCATAAACAAAAAATACATTTCAAGAATCACAGTACAAGTATTAATACAATTAAGAGCAAGATAAAATACAATGACTTCAGTTCAGTGTTGTTGCATCCTAACTTTGCTGGGTCTGGAAGTTTTAAATGTAAATTAGATAAATGAGATTTGCAATCCTGCAAAAAAGTCATCAGCTGCTGGCAAGCAACAACAATTGGGAATTGAAACAAACATTTTGATTTCTAGCTGGTTACCAAGCAGGTATATAAACCCCCAGTATCATTAGATTCATTTAATAGTAGTGGAGACATCAATCTTGAATTTGACTGAAAGGGACTAGTAGAACAACAATAGCTGCTGAGAATAACAATGTGCCTTCAGATGAAAATGTACAGTCAATTATGAAATGCCTTTTAACTCTTCAGGCAAGGTCATTGGTACTTTCACCAAGCTGGTTTGAATGTAACCATGCCCCTCCTGGACCCAGTTACACACACAGAGAGCAGTCTGTTATTAAAAGCTCTGTTGTCTTTCCTGTATTCTAGAGATCGACACCATTAAACTGGACAGGGAGAAGCAGAAAGCCCTGGCTAAGAGAAAGGCCACACCAGTGGTCGGGGATATGCAGGCTCTGGCAGATGCCTTGCCAGATCTCTCCGAGCTGCTTGCAGCCAGCAAAATACGTTCACTCAAGAAGTTAAAAACGTAAGTATCTAAATGATGTGGTGCTTTTGTTGATAACATGCAGGGTCGATCAACTTACATGGGCAACTGCCTCTATAAATTAGTTTGGTAATTTGTCAGTGTTAAAAATGCAAAATAAATCCCAAAGTTTGAACCTAAGGAGTTTTAGGTAGTCTGAAATTACTAGGAATCTCCCAATCCCAGTTAACACTGTTACCTTATCCAACTGTTATGATTAAGTGTAACTCTTAGTTAAACAAGTGCTGTGGGTACATTGAAAAGTACAGGAGGTCTGAGTTGGAGAGGTTGAGTTTAAGATGATGCGAGTGCATCCAGGAGGAGATGGCCGAGAGACAGGTAGATACGGGAGGAGACGTGGGAGTCAGAGGTGGAAAGGAGAGGAAGATCTGGGGATCATCAGCATTCAAATTGACATTGCAAATATGCTGTCATGCATTACTTCAGTTATTTAAAATAGTATAATTAATTGAATTTGTTTTTCAGTGCTTAATCAGCTCTCTTCCATTTATTAATCAGCACTTAGTTGTCCTCAGAAATTAAATGAATATGTCTTTGTTACAATGTTACATAAAACTTTTTTCAAACTTGCCGTATTATTTAAGATTCACTGAAACACTACCAAGACCACAAATGAGGTGTCGCTACTTTGGGGTAATTATGTAGGTTAAATGTAAAATATAGAAGAAACACAAAAAACATAACTACCTATTGTAATTTCCAAGTCTGACTGATGATACTAGCTGTAAACCTGAAAATATATACTCCAAAGCAGAGTCTGTTTGCATGCAGAATTTGATTCATTCAGTGAGCCTGAAATGAGGGTTGTATAACAATATAAAACAAAAAAACACCCTGGGGTGTAAATATAATTCAATACCACATTTCCCATATTCTCTACTGTGCTTTAATATCTTTATCTGCTGCAGTCCATTGTCAGTTTCATTTTTCATTTATTATCTGCATAGTCTTGGACTGAGGACGTTTTGTGATACCAATACATTTGAGGTGCTTATATTTCTGTACCTTTACAAAATGTGTTATTGAGTGTTTGACATGCAATTTATCTGACTGATTTTGAATAAGTTTCACTGGAAAAAAATGTATGTGTTTTTTCCCTCTATTTTCTCAAAACTAGTGCTGGGTGACTGAGTGCATTTTGGAAAACTGTCAGTTGTAATCTTTATTAAAGACTGGGCTTGACAGGGTTTCTTCTAAAAATCAATGCAGTGATTGTAGCCATAGGCTAATTGTCAGTCACCCTACGGTTTACTCTGTAAATAACAGGTCTTTATAATACTAAATATTTTTTATCATTATGAAATGTGATGAACTTTTTAACATCCAATTGTTAATTTCTGTGCAAAATTAACCTCTGACACTGGAATTGTTACTGTATGTGAAAATTAATGTTCTTGGTTAAAGAAATGTGGAAAAAACATGAACTTAACTGAACGTGATGAATACGAGCATTTATATTGAATAAAGCAATGTAAGCGGCAGTGTGGAGTAGTGGTTAGGGCTCTGGACTCTTGACTGGAGGGTCGTGGGTTCAATCCCAGGTGGGGGACACTGCTGCTATACTCTTGGGCAAGGTACTTTACCTAGATTGCTCCAGTAAAAACCCAACTGTATAAATGGGTAATTGTATGTAAAAATAATGTGATATCTTGTCACAATTGTAAGTCGCCCTGGATAAGGGTGTCTGCTAAGAATTATAAATAATTATAAATAATAATAAAATAATAATATAAATACTATTGTATTCCAATACAGTAATCTGTTGCATATCTGCACGTCGCATATCCGCCCTAACTATCAACTTCAACCTCCGTCTTAATCTCCTGCCTGTCGCTCAGCAGCGAATGCACACGGCAGACGGCTACCCTTTCTATCTTTCTAAACAAGGGATTTAGGGGAGAGTCCTAATAAAAGCTGAATCTCAAAACAATAATTGTGTGAATATAGTAATTTGTTACAGCTGTGTCTAATGGTACCAGTACCGGTATTTAAAACGATTCATTTATCCTTCTTTTTGCATATCTGCCCTTACTCTGGTCCCGCGGTCAGATATGCGACGGATTACTGTACAGTATTAATATTATGACTCTACACCTTGCCTAAAAATGACTGTATATGGAACAAATTGACGGTAACATACCTTAAAAAGAGTAGTAAAGCTGGCAACTTACTTGCATTGCTGAAATTAGGAGTCGCATAGCCCTGCATAAGCAGAAAGAAAATGGAACTACAGGAGCTGTGTTATTGAAAAAATAACAAACAAGGCCTGTTTAAAGTGATGATATTATTATACATTGGAGGCATTAAATTGCACAAACACATGAAAGCATAGGTTTTAAAAACACAAGAAGACCAGTTGACGGTATACCATGCTTGGTATACAGGGTATGGCACCACAGCCAAACTGTGTTCTACTCGTAAATCCTCTTAAAACCTACACCATTAGAAACATTCAGCATGTTGATTGTAAAGTGTTCTGAATTGGTGGTGTCCAAATATTTAAGTAATGTCAATACTGGTAACATGCCTCAGCAGACCCTTTCCTATGCTGAAGTATAATGTTATGATTCCATTGTGATGCAGCCTGTAATTCAAGATGAATACACTAGCTGTGTTTAAGCAAATACAGACAAAGTCCTCATTTTGCATCTAATGCAAAAGATTGAACCTTTACCCAGCACAACAGGTTTTTCTAGTTGAGCAAAATGAAATCTGACCTGTGCTTTTCAATATCTTTTTTTCAGCATTGTAAAGAAGCAGCCAGAACCAAAAGAATTCAGTAAGATGAAACATACCCAGAAACGCAAATTCATGTAAGTATTGGATTTGAATCTTTGAAGTGCTGTGTTAATCAAGTCCTCTATGGGCAGTAGACCCCAATGGGGAGATACAGAGTGGGGTGGGGTGGGGTGAGGTGGGGGATCATTCAAATCAGAATTGGGGTGTCAGGGCAGATCTATGAGGGGAGCTTGTCTAATGATGTTCATCTCTCACCGTTCATTTATGCAAAGAAAACAAAGATAGAAAATACAGTTTATAACCTGAAAGAGAAGCCATTGTTCAGAACTACTACACTTGTCATGTTGAGAAGATGTCAGTCTTAAAGATGGTACACAGTTGTGATCATCAGCTTTAAAGCAACTGCCTTGCATATAAAACTATAATTTCCCAAAACATTGCGATCTGTTTCAGAGATGCTGAAATGTCCAGGTTTGCTGAGGCAATAAGCAATTCTGAATTCAAAAGCAACCCTCTGGCTGCCATTGGTGAACACCTGCGGAAGAGACTGAAACAAGAGGAGGAAGAGAGCCCCAGCTGACTGCATCGCCGGGGTGTGGGCATGGGTGCCATTGTGGAAGACTGGTCTTTTATTTATGGTACCTCTGAGGAAACGGGGACAGCCATTTCTCAAGAACTCACTTAATTGTTATTTTTGTTTTCCCTACTTGTCATGCTTTGTAATAGTGGATGTCTGAAAGAACAGCATCACGGCTGCAAACACTGTCCAGTTGGAAAATTGTTGTGATCAAAAATAAACATCAAGCTCTGTATGATAATTCTATGTGAAAGGTCGAGTGTGTTTGGATTCAATGTTTTAAATTTCCTGAACATAACAAAATTGACATACAAGAGGAGGGCATGGGGCCTTTAATGCTTGTCTGTCTGGCCTTTTATATATCTTAATCAACTGCATTCCTTTTACATCTACTCCATCATAGCTTGTGTTTTTCCACCATTTGTATGACTGGCTGAGAATACAGAAACCACTTCACAAACACCTGTTTATAGATAGACTTTAAGAGTTTCAAGCAACAGCTTAGCAGTCTGCCAGCTAATAGTTTCTATGGAAACTCAAAATGTATACAGATAAAAACTGGAAGGGAGATGAGGGAGACATACAAAAATGTGCTTTCATGTTTTAAATAAATTAAGTAATTTACAAAGGAGATTCTGGAATAGCAGTGATGTACTTGATGCTGCAATTTATCACTGGGATGTTTTAACCCAGCCATATGACTAAGTACTGACAGTTTGCATTCTGTGTAGCAGTACATTGTTTTGGGGGTAGGGGTGGTACATTTTTATTAATACAGGCTCCTGTTTTTATACATCTTTTGAAATCCCCAAATGGAATATCATCTCTCTTCAACCACCTTATTGATCTCTCTCTCTAACATGACTCACTCTTCACTCCATGCAGCTGTACTAGGTGAGCCACTGGGGTCCTCGTTTTGCAATGCTGGCGTTGTAGAAAGCAGATGTCTAATAGGAGATATTTTCTTTGCATCTTACAGTATTTTTGCATGCTATTTTTGCAGTTTTACTGTGGTTATACTATGTGTTTACCAAAATTTACCATGTTTTGTAAAATGCTTTACCATACCTCTATGGGCCTTACAATGCTTACCAAGGTTCTGCAGAGTGTTTTTTTTTTTTGTTCACAAAATCACAAATGTATAGTTACATTTTGCAGACTGGTATAATTACAGTATCCTATAAATAGCTCCATGATTGCTCGACATTATCTGAGCCTTAACCGGCAGGATCCTTAAGGATCATAAAACCTGAACATGTCCTTTAATTCAATTATTTCAATAATGCTGATGCCATTCCACGTCATAGTTCCCACAAATATAATCAATAAATGCAGGCCGTCATGCAGGTCGTTATTAATCATTATTAAATGCGTCAGGAAGGTATCGCTTTCATTTCTGCTATTAATTAGCAGACAATAAACACTCGACAGATGATCCCAGCATCATTAATGGGAAAGGTGCACCTCACTCTGATGTTCAGTATTATTACTGTTGCTGTTAAAAGCTGAAGCCTTTTGTACATGATTCAGTCATCTTTAGATAATCGAGTAAAACACCATGTTGGTTATTATTGACTGTATTTTTTCATTATCTAAAAATTAGATATTTCAAGATATTTCACAATCAAACAATATTTATTAAAGCAGAAAAAATAGTGCTGTCACATTCAAAATTTATAATTGTCACCATCAGTGAATTATCAAACAAAATAAAAACATAAATGCATGTAACATTAACAACAGACATGTGAAATGTCCCCTTCTTGTACTGGACAGAGTGATCTTTAGCAGAAGTATTTCCGATGTTTGATGCAGCTGTTGGCTTTCGTTGAATACATGTTAAAGAAATCGTGCAGCTCTATGCAGTGTGTTCAATCATTTACCGACAGCAAACTAAACTGGCTGCCACATTCCTAAATGCAGTGTAATGGGTAGTGCATCAGTAAGGCAAAAGTTTGCTGTATTTATTTATTTTTCAGAAATACACTATTCTTTCAGAAATGAGAATTTTCATGGGGAACTACATATTGCACAGCAATGGATATTACACGGCAATGCTTACATTTCACGGAAATCATGAAATCCGTGTTAACCGTGGAAAAAATACAGCCTTGGTTATTATTCATCAGAAAATCGATTCTGGGGGCTCCCAAGTGGCGCATTTGGTAAAGGCACTCCGAGTGGAGTGCAGGATGCGCCCCATAGCCTGGAGGTCGCCGTTTCGAGTCCTGGCTATTGCCAACCGTGACCGGAGCTCCCAGGGGAGACACAGAATTGGCGAGCCCGCCCGGGGGGGAGGCCTTAGGTCGGCCAGGGTGTCATCGGCTCACCGCGCACCAGCGACCCCTGTAGTCTGGCCGGGTGCCTGCAGGCTTGCCTGTAAGCTGCCCAAAGCGGTGTTGTCCTCCGACGCTGGAGCTTTGAGGTGGCTGAACGGTGAGTCGGCACAGCTCCCGAGTCAGCGTGGGGGTGGTAGCGGTGAGCTGAACCTAAAAAATTATTGGATATGCCAAATTTGGAGAAAATAATAACAAATAATTGGTGATTTACTAAATTAAAAAACAAAACAAAATTAATTCTGATTTGTTGACTACCTGCATGAACATGTGGTGTGCAGGGTGACTCGTACAGTCAGAGGAGCACATGTAAGAACATAAGAACATAAGAAAGTTTACAAACGAGAGGAGGCCATTCGGCCCATCTTGCTCGTTTGGTTGTTAGTAGCTTATTGATCCCAGAATCTCATCAAGCAGCTTCTTGAAGGATCCCAGGGTGTCACCTTCAACAACATTGCTGGGGAGTTGGTTCCAGACCCTCACAATTCTTTGTGTAAAAAAGTGCCTCCTATTTTCTGTTCTGAATGCCCCTTTATCTAATCTCCATTTGTGACCCCTGGTCCTTGTTTCTTTTTTCAGGTCAAAGAAGTCCCCTGGGTTGACATTGTCTATACCTTTTAGGATTTTGAATGTTTGAATCAGATCACCGCGTAGTCTTCTTTGTTCAAGACTGAATAGATTCAATTCTTTTAGCCTGTCTGCATACGAAATGCCTTTTAAACCCAGGATAACTCTGGTTGCTCTTCTTTGCACTCTTTCTAGAGCAGCAATATCCTTTTTGTAACGAGGTGACCAGAACTGAACACAATATTTAGGTGAGGTCTTACTAATGCATTGTAGAGTTTTAACATTACTTCCCTTGATTTAAATTCAACACTTCTCACAATATATCCAAGCATCTTGTTAGCCTTTTTATAGCTTCCCCACATTGTCTAGATGAAGACATTTCTGAGTCAACATAAACTCCTAGGTCTTTTTCATAGTTCCCTTCTTCAATTTCACTATCTCCCATGTGATATTTATAATGCACATTTTTATTGCCCGCGTGCAATACTTTGCCATGTGTTTGCCCAATTTTGAATGCCGTCTAGATCATTTTGAATGACCTTTGCTGCTGCAACAGTGTTTGCCACTCCTCCTATTTTTGTGTCGTCTGCAAATTTAACAAGTTTGCTTACTATACCAGACTCTAAATCATTAATGTAGATTAGGAATAGCAGAGGACCTAATACTGATCCCTGTGGTACACCACTGGTTACCTCAATCCATTTTGAGGTTTCTCCTCTAATCAGTACTTTCTGTTTTCTACCTGTTAACCACTCCCTAATCCATGTGCATGCATTTCCTTGAATCCCTACTGCGTTCAGTTTGAGAATTAATCTTTTATGCAGGACTTTGTCAAAAGCTTTCTGGAAATCTAAATAAACCATGTTGTATGCTTTGCAGTTATCCATTTTCAATGTTGCATCCTCAAAAAGTCAAGTAGGTTAGTTAGACACAATCTCCCTTTCCTAAAACCATGCTGGCTGTTTCCCAGGATATTGTTACCATATAGGTAATTTTCCATTTTGGATCTTATTATAGTTTCCATAAGTTTACATATAATAGAAGTCAGGCTTATTGGTCTGTAGTTACCTGGTTCGGTTTTGTCTCCCTTTTTGTGGATCGGTATTACGTTTGCTATTTTCCAGTCTGTCGGTACAACCCGTGTCAAGAGACTGTTGCATGATCTTGGTTAGCGGTTTGTAAATAACTTCTTTCATTTCTTTGCGTACTATTGGGAGGATCTCATCCGGCCCAGAGGATTTGTTTATTTTAAGAGCTCCTAGTCCCTTTAACACTTCTGCCTCTATTATGCTAAAGTTATTTAAAATTGGATAGGAACAGGTCGACATGTGGGGCATGTTGTCCGTGTCCTCCTTTGTAAAAACCTGTGAAAAGTAATCATTTAATATATTTGCTATTTTTTTTTTTCTTCATCTATGATTTTGCCATTTGCGTCTCTTAGACATTTGACCTCCTCTTTGAATGTTCTCTTGCTGTTATAATATTGGAAAAATATTTTGGAATTGGTTTTAGCCCCTTAGCAATATTGATTTCTATCTCTCTCTTGGCCTTTCTAACTTGCTTTTTGACTTGTGTTTGCAGTTCCAAGTACTCTTTCATGCGTACTTTGTTTTGGTCCCTTTAAACGCTCTGTAAAGTGCCTTTTTTCGCTAAATATTTTTTTAATTGATCTATTAAACCATTTTGGCCATTTTGTTTTAGATTTAGATTTGTCTACTTTTGGGATGTAATCGTTTTGTGCCTCTAGTACTACATTTTTAAAAAACAGCCATCCTTTTTCTGTGGATGTTTTCTCTATTTTACTCCAATCTACTTCTGTTAGTCTCTGTTTCATACCTTCATAGTTTGCTTTTCTAAAATTGTAAACCTTAGCTTTAGTCATTACTTTATGTTCTCTTCACTGGTTATTCCACAGGGAGCATCACATTGCCTCAGGAGCTCCTGCAAGTTAGGGCAGCATAATCAGCATGGACTGTGTCTCCTCACAAGCTAATAGACCCTACTAGCGCCCAGTGAGCTCGAAGTGCACATCTATAGAGAATCTTGGTGTTGTGGTCGGGGAACGCACACTGGAAAGTAAGCTCAAAGTGCACACTTATAGGGAAGCTGGGTGTGGAGGTAGTGTGTTTGGTGTTGGTGTTGGGTCGGGGAACGCACACTGGAAAGTTCCCTTCAGTTCTGTTTGGGGATTGCTGTCATAAGGGAACAGTAATTAGACATTCTAAATAGAGAGGAAAGAGTGAAATAATGGGGAACACAAATTAACTCCAGGCAGTATAATCATTTTTAAGTAGTTTTAGACTAAAAAATCTCTCACTCCCACTCACATGTTGTAATGATGAGTCCAAGCATTATTTTGTTTTACGTTGCTTAGAAGCTTGTTCTCCAACTAATCAGGCTATTTTTAGCTAATTTACAACTGAAACTCATTTACCTAACACTGTATAAATGTAAATCACAAGGGCATTAATCTATAGGCTGAAAAAAAGCCTACTGAATTGAGCAAAATGTGTACATTTGTGATGTCCCCAGATAGTAAAATCCCACAACAGAATTTAAAAACAAACATCAGGTTTTAGCAGCAAAAGAGAGAAAATTAGCTAGGCACTCGCAAAACTGTTCACAAACTGATTACCGGTAAGTGTTTTATTTATTTATTTATTTTGCTTTTTTGGAGTGGATTCTCATGCTCTTTTCTGTATACATGAGATTCTGCTAACAAGACCCCTCTTTATGGTGATGCCCTCTTTCAAAGCCTGCTTCCCTTATTGGCTGGCAGAGGATGAGATAAACACAGGCTTCCCATGAGAAATGACTCCTGTAATCACCCCCAGCGACATTCTAGCTCTGCCAGTGCTACCTTGTTATGTTAAAATCGTTCTTTTCTGTGCAAGTTATACTTACGGTTGTGTCAAACAATTAACTATTTATAATTCGGTTCAGTAATATTTCATTTAATTGTTTGATTAAGGGTGCATATAGATTTTGCACTACACATAATACATAAACCAGTGCATGCACATAAAGAGGGTCATTATGGCCGATCATGTAAAAATCGCAGTAAAAGCTAAAAATATTTGTATAAAAGCAAGAGTTTATCAGATTATAACCAAATGCAATCCAAAACATCTACAGCAGGCTAGAAGGGTAGGATAAAGGTTTGGTGAACATTGTTGCAAGATCAAGGCTCACAGTATGACAGACGGGCGTGATCAGTGCATAAGGGTCCCTGTCTTTTGAATGAGGACTCTAAACACTAGCCTGCATGAAGCAGCACCAAGTTCATAATCAGCTCAGTTGTTTTTGTTGTGAAAGTAGCAGCGTTTGTGATTTAGCAGAGGTCACAAAGGTATTAGAGTGGTCTGTTGAAAAGGAGTAGTAGCTGGGATGTTACTGTGAACAGTCCCTGAAGGCATTAATGCCCTTCGCTTTAAGCATCTATCATTTTCTATGTTTACTGCTGCATGCTTGTAAATAGCCCAAAAGTACAAAAAATGTAGGTTGCATTTGTGCAACAGACTCAGAACCTCTACTAATATTATTGTGTTTTTAAGCGAAGGTATTGACGTTAGTGTTGAGATTAGCACCATTAATTGCTTTTTGGAGTTTCTAACAAGAACTTTTTCTAGAGGTAACAATTATCATTTATCTTTTTGGTCAATAAAGCTGTGCTGCTACTTACATGGATGTGTGATGTTTTTTATGGTCTTGTATGTATTACTGTAGTTGGTTGTCTGTACTTCTGTATTATACTTTTAAACTACATTTTTCACATTTACAGTACTGCAAATTTAACTTCTGTGGTGTGTGTATATATCTATTTAGCCTAGAACAAAGAAGATAATTAAGAATATATAAAAAAGAAATGATATCACGCTTTTTAAAAGTTGGAAATATACACGCTTTCAGTCGAATAGTTATGACAATTATTCTTTTGGAATAACTTGGGATCCACACAAGATTTTTTCACTTTTTAATATTGTATAAAAAAAATCTTAAGCAGCTCCAAGTAACTTCACGTTCCTTCAATATTTTAACAGTGTGATATAGACTTTGAACTTGCTGTTTGTTAAACCAATTATAAACCCATGAAGCTCACAGCATATTTCAGCTTCCACAGATTCAAGTCTAGATCGTATTCCAGTGCATACAGAAAGGGTTTGTTTTGTAATTCAATCATTTTACCCTGCTGCTATAATCCAAGTAAACTGATAGTTGTTATTATACTGTGTATTCTACAGAAGCCACCCAGTGATATTACATCATGCCTACCGCCAGTGTTGGGGAGTGACACATTAGATGTAACGCATAACTGCAATCTGATTAAATTTTTGCAGTAATTTGTAATTCTTTTTTTCAGACAGGTAATTTTATTTTAGTTACATTTAACTTTTTTATAGTTGGCTGATATAAAACTAGCTACCTTATTGTCTTACCGGACTTGCTCTGTAAAGTATTTAGAGAAGCTACTCCACCACATTTGGTCATTTCAAAAGTCATTTCAGACATATTTATCACACCTGTTAATACCTCTGCAATTTCAACAAAGAAAACTGAATTTCTGGCACTTGGTTATGGCAGTATTCTTATTGGTGTGTGAGTGTGTACTCTGTGTTACCCATGCATACTGTCTCACCAGTGTATTCCTTTTGAACATCAATATCTTTGTTTCCCTTAACAGTACCTTTTTCTGCATCAGCTAAGCCTACCTCATTAGAGGATTTAAATTTTCATTGGAAGCAGGTAAACCTTCCCTCAACTGGCAAGATGTTTATGGAAGATAAACGTGCTTTGGAACAGCCACTCACATGGCGTGCAACATGCTTAGTGCGGGTCTGCCACAAGTATACAAATCTGAGCAGCAGTGAATAACTCACTTGGTCGTCTCCGCATGCAATTACTTATTGATCTGAAATGTGTTACCAGGGCAGACCCCCTGCAATGTAACATCTCATTAACAGGACTGTCTTGATGACAGTAGCAGCAGGAATAACTGAAGAAGCAAAAATTGTGTGTTTAAACACCAGCAACATAATGTTTAAGACCCAGCTGTGTTACATTACTGAGTCCTTGGAATTCTCACACATGGTTCTGCATATCTATAATAAACAACCTGTAAAGATTACAGGCCTATTTTCTGAAGCAAAGGCACTTTCTCTGAAAGGAATAACATTGCAGAACAACAACTTAGTTGCAGGCAGGAAATTGTCCTGAGTAGTTGCTTGATAGTTTTATACCAGTAGAAGTGTTTTATTTCTTTCACACACTTTGTACTTCAGAACAGGGCCCTGTATATTTTTAGTTTTGTGATGATATAAAAAAAAAAACAAGTATCATTAACCTTTTGACTGCCATGATAAATATAACCTCTCCTGCTTTGCCACCAACTGCCCAATTTAGAATGTTGAATTGTGTTCCCTCACCACAGGAAGCATCCTCCAATCCCACAGACAGCCTCTTTACACCCAGGAGCTCAATGATAGATGTCAGTGAGCTACCAGCCCCTGGAGTGCAAAGGCCAGCCCTGCAGGTGTCTGCCTGAGCCCCCTGGGCTCCTGTGCCTCCATAATCTGCAGGAGCACCATGCCTATGCAAAGCTTCTCCCCTGGGAAGATCTGCAACATCACACAGCAAGGACGCAAACCCTGACTGTATGATTCACCCTGCACACCACACGACTGTGCCTTTACCAGGTCAGCTACTCTGACACCCATTGTCTTAAAACCTTTGATTATTTTACAACCACACAAAATTATAGATAAAATATAATAGAAATGATTCAGTGAAGAGAAGATTTCAGAAACCATTATAACCCGTGTCTGTGTTGTAAGTTTGTTTACAGAAACAGCTGTCTAATCCTGATTGCTTACAGATATGTATAAAAACATGTGCTATTGTAATGTAAAACATACTTCATATATCTATTTTCTAATGCAGACCTTTGAAAAAAACTTATGCAGCATTGCATTCCTTCCAGAATCTGTATTTTAAACATTTCTGTTTAGCTATTTTATGATACAATCTGTCACTATTGTGCAGAAGTAAAAGGCTAAGGATAACTTGGTTTATAAAGCATTCCTCAAAGGTAGCTTTAGGGAATTATTGGTTGAAAATGACTGTTGTTGCTCTTATTCTTGTAACAATTCCTTGAGGAGAAAAGTATGAAAGACTGTATATCCCTAGCTTCTCAAGGCATCTGTTGTGGTTTAACACACATTTTAGTGGGTTTTCTTTCATTAAAATGAAAATGAATAAAAAATTTCATGCACATTGAAGTTGTCGATTCACACTGAAACACAGTTAAATGTTAGCTGTTATTAATTTATGATCCCTTCTACTTATCTTTCCTGCATTATGGATAGATATACGGAAAAGTATGTTCCCAAAATGATGAAACAGTTGGTCACGTCTCTGCTGCAAATAGTTTCCATGGGAACGCAACATGTAAATAGAAGAGATCTTTATTAGGGTAAGAAGCAGCATTACAAGTGATTAATAAGTAAGTGTATCATGCAATAGCAATAATTTACTTGTTGGGGTTAATGTCAATTCAAAAAAACTATTTAAAAACATATTATTGGTATAACTGTTGTTTGCCGGTTTGCTTGGTGTATTGAAACACTAAAGGCAATAAAAAAAGACAATGGTATTAGGAACCTTGTAATTATTTGCTATTGATTGCAAATTATAATTGTTATTACCATTATGAAATCAACACGAAAGTAATTATAATAAAATACATGGGGAATCTTTGAATTCAATGACAGAATTACTCAAGCTGCTCCTTCTCAGGTTTCACAGAAAACAGACAACAAAGTGAATTGAACTGAGAACTATATTCGGAGTCAAGAAGTAATGTTACTGTAATTTGATGACATTTTTCCGTAACTTGTAACTCTAATGGTTCCTTTTTGACACAAGTAAATAAATAAGGTAATGCATTACATTTTACGTGGAAAAAATAAGGCTGTTTTTTTTTTAGACTACAGTAATGCCTAACGTGGAAATGATAAAGCGCTTAAGCAGTGCAGGTCAAACCTTACAGTCCCAGGATCACGCTTCTCATCATCTTGCTAAAAAAAGGCATCAAAGGAGGGAACGAGTGGGTTCGATAGCTGGATCTTCAAGGAAAATTTCAAGCTGCAGCCTGAAAGATCCGCCTAGCACTTTCTGAAGCTTATCCAAGCGAAGACGTACAGACCGGATCTCTTCATCAATTAATTAATAGGCAGTTTTTATATCAGAAATTCAAATTTTTTATGTCGACTATTCTATTTTTGATATAAAAATAAAAGGTACTATTTTTGATATCAACAATTTTATTTGATATAAAAAATATTTTTGATATTGAAAATATTGAGAATTGTCCATATCAAAAATGTTGCTACTGATATCAACAAAACTTTACTAATATCAGTAATTGAATGTTTTTAGTTTTTTTTCAATTATTTTTATCAATGCAGAAATTACAGTACAAATGAGGCACATACTGGAAAGGAACATGATAACAAAGAACAGGATACACAATAGGCATTACCAGGGGTTGATACATTACATTCATATTGCATTAATGACATGTTAGAATGACATGTAGAAAATTGCCAGCTGTTTAACCTCATTAAACAAGGAGGTATTGGGTTATCAAATCATGTGCCTTACATGCTACTCTACAATGGACCATTTGATGTAAAGTTTTATCTCGTGAGTAAAGGCTATGACCGAAGGCTTCAAGTCTCCCCATTTACATTTGTGAATAAAAAATGTTGCTAACAAAATAATAAGATTTACAATAAATAAAATGACACTATTACATGTTGCATTAAAATACCATATAATGACATCATACATAAAATTTGGTAGTTCTGAAATTTTTATAGACAACCAAGTATGAATTCCATTCCAAAACTGTTTAGTATGAGGACAAGAATAAAATAAGTGTTCTAAAGATTCAATATTAGACAGCCAAAATACAAAGAAGAAATTCACTGGATGGATACATAGAGCTAATGATTTTAAAGTGAGTTTCTTTAGCTTTTGGTGGAAGTGGGCAGGTTAAATAGAAGATTCTTGATTTTCTAAGCCTTAACTGATCCATGATGTCATGCTTGTACTTTGATTTGAAATCATTACATATGACCATATTTAGAGCATCACAAAGACATTTGTTATTACATTTATTATTTAGAAAGTGTAAATCATTAATCAATAAGGTTGGGTAAGTAGGATTAACTTCATAATACTGAAGTGAACCTCTAATGAGGATTACTAAAGCACTGCATATGGCTTTAATAATTGTATTTCATTGTTTGTTAGTAATTAAGAGGTTGAGTTTGTGTAGATAAGATAGATGATTATAAGATAGATGTGAACACTGAGCATCCAGTAAATCACTGTCAAATAACATTTTTATCAAACCATTCATTTTTAAACACCGATTTCTTGTTTATTTTGATCACTCTTTTATTCCATAGCATTGAGTTGTGAGGTGTGAAATTGTGAGAATATAGCATTGTCTGTTTGTAATAGTCTTGAAACATCAAAGTCACATTTAAGCAAGAACTCCAAACCTCCAGAGAACTCCAGTTTTCTGAATAAATGCTTTGGAATATGAAACCCCATAGAATCACTATTGTATATACAGGCCCTTAAACAGTTTAGCTTTAGGTCCCGATAAAGGATTCAAAGTCAATGGCTTTGAGCCCACCCTGTGAATAATCTTTGGGTTTTGTTACGCCACATAAATTTAAATATGATATAATTTATGCGCTTAATATTTGGGGTGAAAACGTATAATGACTGAGATGGGTATATCAATCTGCCTAAACAATTGGTTAACAGCATAAATACCATCATCAGAGGTCACTACTTGTAAATAATGGACCTTTTTATAAGCACCCTCACTTTTGACTTCTTACACTATTTATTAAAATATTTGTAAACTATTTACAGTATCCAGTAGTTACTACCCACCACTGTGGAAGACATTAATGCTTAATCATAGACTGATGAGGATTTTTCAGCCAATCAGAGCACATGTTTCCCCTTCTGTATTCCACGACACATGATGGAGAAACTGAATTCAATACATCAACCATGCCATTTTGAGTTTTTACTGTGTTTTATTCTCCATATCTGTGCGGCTGACATCATGAATATGACAATAGATTAAATATAGGTCAGTAATAATTAGTATATGATACAGTTATATGGGTTCCAGTATTTTGACAACATGTAAACAGATGTCGTCTTTAGTCTCGGCCCATTCACTTCTATATTATATGCCCTATATGATATACTTAGTGGAATGTTTGACACTGTCTCAGCCAATCAGCTGATGTGGTTAATAGCAACAATCAGAGCAACATCTGCCGATGTGGAAAGAAGCTTTTCCTGTCTCAGAAGGTTAAAGAGCTATACAAGAAACACAAGGGCACAAGAATGCCTTAAAAACCTGGCAATTCTAGCCACTGAAAAGGGAATTGTGAAGGCTCTGGAAAAGAACCCTCGCTGGTACAACCAGGTCATTGACCATTTTGCAACCCATAAAGAGAGAAGAGCAGACATTATCTACAAGTAAAGCTAAGAAAATGTTTTAATCAACTTAAGTATTATATTTTTAAACTTGCCCTTTACTGTTAAATTATCAATTATAGTAACATTTTTTTTATTTAGCACTCCGTTTTACCATTTTTATGTATACCCTTTTTTTCAAATGCCTATTTATGCAAAAATGCCTATTTATGCCTATGATACTGAGTTGAGAAAAATATACTATAAACATATATTTTTATTTCTATACTTCTGGATATTACTGTATGATTGTTATCTGCTCTGACTTATAAATACAGTATATATTGTCAGAAAAGGGTAGCAAGTAGGCACATGCATCTAGTCCAGTCAATCTGTGGTTTGACCAAGACAAAATTGCAACAGAAATGGGTTTTGCTGTAACTAACCCCCCAAACCCTCCCGAACAAAAATGTAGAAAAATGTAGGTGGGGCAAAATTGTTAATTTGCATAAATCCAAGATGGCCACTTGGTGCACTATTTTCTGTCAATGTGGCTCTGCATATACTATATTTAGAGGAGAATTATTCAAATGATGCCAAAAACTTCACTTAGATATTCATACTGATTACTTTTAAAAGACCTTGGCCAACTAAATTTCCAAGAAGGCTATCATTTTCAAGATGGCCGCCAGTTACCCCACCAATGTCCAATCTCCGATACAAGAATAGATGTAGGAGTCCGATTTGAACAATCTTAGTGTCTTATTGTATGTTTATGACCATGCTTAATACCACAGGCTTAATTCCATCTGTGTTTTTGGCATATATAGCATAGCAGAGTAGCATTAAGTAATAATTAATCCATTCAATCGTAACTTGAAACACTGTCCCTTCCTTTACACTGTGTTTCCAAATTCCTCACTCGTGTCATCCATAGAAAAAAAGGATGAGTTTGTACAGCTGACACCTCTGCACTTTCCACATGCAGCTGTGCATTCTAGCCCATGCTTCTTGCAGTTGCACCTTTGTGTATCACAGTCTGTTTTGCAGATACATCTGATGACCCTCACAAGAATCTTAGGAGCTGATGGCAAATCTGTCATTTCTGGCTCAAGACGATCCTGCACTCAAAGCCATCCCCATTGTTCTGGGTCTAAGTTGCCAAATTTTCCCATCCACTGCTGAACTTGGTGATACACACGAGCAATGTGATGGCAGGCAGCCGCTGCTGTGGGGGGAAGACTGTGCACCTGTACACTTGTGATGCTTGATAACACCTTCTCACAGAAAAGGCAATGCATCCAAGCCCTCACCAGGATAATCTACTGCTGTCCGGGTAATGAGTAGGCCGGCATCACCTTCCACATGGATTGCTTTAAATCCATTTCCATTCAGCTTCTCGCTGAGCAATAAACTTGTTTGTACTGTTGGCCAAGAAGTGTTCTTTCTTCGTCTGATGGGCATCCCTCCAACAAAGTTCACTTGGGCACCTACAACACCTTTTCATCGCCAAAGATGTATGGTATCTTTTGTAGATTGGCCTGCACCGTAACCATCAAAAACAATGATGGGGCTGCTGTACTTGCACTGAACATAATCTACATAGCTGTTGCAAATGCAGTCAAATGTTGCATCTCGTTTCCACGGTAGGTGTTGGATGAGTGAGCCACCATCAAGGACATCACACATTCCTTCTTCGTCTGGTGCAGGCATGTCATTCCCTCATCCCACAGTCCAAATTGCATCAGCAAGTAATGGCTTGTTTGCCTCCCGAAGAAGTCCAGTTGGATCAAACAGAGATGATGGATTGCTGCAGAGCTCATATTTAAAGATTTCTTCAATGTTTTCCGTGACTTTACCTGCAAATGTTATCAAACGCTGGAAAAGCAGCTGAGGATTCACCTGGATGGACTCACTATCAACTTTGGCAGAAACCTTGTGGCCCATTGCGACTACCAGATAATTTTTCTTGAATGTGTAATCCAGAGCATTCTTCCCCTCCATGGTTCTAAGAATGTTGCTTCCTACTTCCTTCGATTTATGAGCATTCACAGTTATCTCAGCTGTAACACCGGTGGCAATGTTTCTCAGAGATGGATCCAGTACAATGGGATTTCAGTCCTGAAGGAACCCAAGGAGAGACAGGTTATCTTTGTCATCTTTGTAATCCTGGCCTTTGCCACATCTTTATGCTGATCGCTTGTCAGATTGTTTGTGTCTGTGAGATCCTGCATGGCACCATTTACATCAGCACATGCTGGCATAGACAGCAGCCATGGTGTGTGTTGTGACTCGGCCATTCCCCGACCACATGTCAGTCCACCTGTTGTCTTCATGCTTCTCGTTAACACCTGTTCTATTACCAAGTCTGATGACAGCCCCGCCCAGTAGGGATCACTATGCCGAATAACATGGTGCCCAGCGATAAAGAAAGCATAAATGTCTGGATGCTGCATCTCAAGCTGAAGCATTTGCTGGAGGAAACTGTACACTGATTTGGCATATAAGTTATGCCCCACAGCAGCAAAATATGGCAGCATTTCTTGGAGTGGCTGTAGATGAAGACTCCAGTTCCTCGTCCGTTCTGCTTTGATAAACTGGCGGAGCAGACCAACCATTTCCATATGCTGCACCCATAGACGTGCGGTTGGGTGACTAGCCATTACAGTTTTTTGTTCCTCCAGTTTTTCATGGACTCTTTCAAGCAGATTTTCTGAACAGACTGCATCTTCAGATACTTTGTCAGCAATAAGTTTGTCTGCAGTTGGATTGTGTTCTAGAGGTCTTCCGGAATATCAGCCTGCGTTTCACTTGGCTCTGTTTCCCTGTGGCTATCTACCAGCTCAGGTTTTTCCACTGTCTGCTCTGTGTTCTCAGCCATGTGGACTTCAGGAAGGGGGACTGTAGCAGGGCAGCAGGAGAGAGCCCTGCCCACTATTTAAGGGGGCAGGACAAAGCCCTGCTAATATAAAGTGTATTTGTTTTGCAATTGTTATTATTATTCTTATTATTATTATGTATAAATATGACAGCAAAAAGCTGTTTGTTTTGTTATTTTTTGATTTGAATGTATTTTGTTTTGTATCTAAAATACAATGTTTTGTTATTGTTTGGCAGCGTGGATGGGGTTTTTTAATATCAGCCGTCTCACTGTCTGGCAGTGTCCATATTATACAGTAACACTATAGAATTGTTTACAGCACACTTTCATGTTTGAAGTTTATGGTACAGGTAGCTCTGTGGTGTATTTTACTCTTTGTACACTTCTGTAAATGTTGGTAATTGTCAATGACCCCTAAATTGGTCTGTATATCCCTAAGTTGGCCTGTATATAATTAGCATTCCACCTTAAACAAAACCATACATAGACTGGCAGAAAGAAATGTTCTGGTAAAGCTCTCCTTTCAGCCTACAAATACAATCAAATATATTTTCAAATAACCATCTGTCTATAAATACCCAGTTTTCGATGCATTTCTAAATTTCAACCCGCTCATATGTGCCCCAATTATATAAGGACCAAACCCTTGTATGCTAGTCATCCAGCACTACACTCTATGTGCCTGTCAATGAAAGGGCTGCCATAATAAAATTTAAAAAGACAGGCCAGCAGATGCAAATGACCTCTTCAATATGGGGTCTGTCAAATCTCAACATGTTCTCACTTGTTCCTTTATTACCATGACTGTTTAATTTCATTTAAGTACTTTAGGTTATCTTGGTGGGATTTTATAAACTAATAGAAAGTCATTAAAATAAACAACGGAAGTCATATGCACGCACTTCTCGCTCTCATCTGGGAAGTTTTTACGGGGTAGGCACATTTATTTGTTTGAAGATTATAATATAGGCCTACTACTGGTATATAATGCACTTGTTTTGTACTGTAGACAGCTGGAAGCAATTAACAGCCTTTAGAGAATACAGTTGCAGCAGACCCAACAGCAACATGTGTCGAAAACACTTTGAATAAATCATTTTACATTTGACCGAGGTATTTTCCCTAACTGTTTGGATGTGGTTGTAATTCACTTTTCATTTAAAGAAGATACTACAGCTGTTGACACAAGTCCCTGTAAAACCACAGGTCAGGTACAACATTAAGACAGATGCAATAATCTGCCTTAAACTTCTCTTCTAAGGCACAGTGCTCCAGGCTTCTGTCATTTTTACGATGCTTGTTATGTGAAACAAGTATTTAGTATATGAAGTGTGTCATGTTGCTGCCAACAGATTAGCAGCTCATCCAGCTAAAGGAACAAAGTGGATTTGGACTTGGGAAGAAACTCATTTTAGAAGTGCACCCTGTGCTTCTTTAAATGTGCCAAGATTGTCCCAATTGTTGCCCCAGTTCCCGCCAATGTCCAGCTCATCAACCAGTCACATCCATGCTCTGCAACCCCCGAAAACAACAACACACATTCTCCCCACTCATTCACTCACTCCCACATAGATCTTTAATAGTGGCTGTGAGTTTTTAACTAGATTCAATTTCTTATTAGTAGACTCACTTTGTGTCTGAAGTAAAAATTAATATTTTACCCCAGCTTTGAGGAACACAATCAGGTAATGTATACAAAATGATGGCTTGATTATTGAAGTATAGAGCAGTTATAAATCCACTTGGTGGAGAGTTATTATGGTACGGAAGCGTATTGCTGCCACATAGAGAAAAATAAAATTCAGCACATATATTGTTAAAACGATATCATTATTTTGTTATAACGAATTAGTTATCTCGTAAAAACGGAAACAGAAATCAGTGTCAGTCTTGAGAACGTCCCCAACAACAGACATCTCTACTGTACAGCCCCTCAATCTGTGCAAGTAAGTCACACAGTCTGTTTTAGACCTATTTATTTCTATAATACTTTATTAACACGATGATGTAGTTAATATATACAGAAACTTCCGTAAATGTGGAATGTGTTTGTGTGGTGATAAATTAATTAAAAACAATGTTTAGAGCTATAGGCCCAGCCTGTTCAGTCCATTGAGGCACTTGCTCCTGTAAAGAGCTGGTAAATACATTTGATAACTACCACTATAACTTTATTGTGTAATTATACATTTGTGCTCAATAGTCATTATAACGGAAGATAACTTATTTTCCAAAAGGTTAAGTGTCGTCATGGCAAGAGCAACAGAGGACAATGCTGTAAGATTTCTCAGAGATCACAGTATGCCTGACGATCAGCTTGCAAAAATGGAGCAGGACAGGGTAAAGTGTTTCTAAATTACATACAGCTCTTACATCTAATTGCATCTCATTCTCTTTCACATTGCACCCAAATGGCATAATATAACATAACGCCCTGGAAACTTTCATTTAGTAGGTGACACATTCTTTAATAAAAATTAGAAAAGTGTGATCTGAATATGAATCGAAAATAAACTTTCTTGGTTCATCTATCTATATATCAATCTATCTATTTAAGGGTATATATGCATGTGTTTTTATTTATTTTTATACTTGAATGAGTCTGGAATGTTTAAGTTTTGCGTTTAAATAATGCATTGTCATTCATTTTTAAGTTTTTTTTTGTTTTGTTTAGCCCGATAAACATTTTAAATTATGTTTATACAGTAGGCCAAAATACAAAGATTAAACGATCGCTGTCTACAGTCTTAACTTGCAAACCACTCGTCTGGGTTCAAGGAAACTTTTGCATGAACATTTTTGTGGGTAGCTCTTGGATGTATATCTCATTTGTTAGTGTAGTAATGTCTTATGTTTGGTGTATATTGGTGCATTTTACTGATACACTCGCATTGTTTTCAAGAGTAGGCTGCAAAATATTTTTTTAAAGTCGGATTCAGGCGTCTGTATCTTTTTATAAATGTTTGTAAAGGGATTATTAGCAAGTGAGCAGGTTTTATGTAACCCTTTACAACCCTAAAAAGGGTTTTTATAAATTATTTTACGACCTAACGTCTGTTTTGCTGTTTTGCACTATTGAAATCAGGAATCAATTATGTGCATTTCTTTCATGTTTACAGTGATACGTAAATGGTGACATTAATGGTGTATGGTTCCTCATTGTTTATTTATTTGTTTTGTGTTTTTATTAATGGTTAATAGTAAATGATTATGATTACATCTCTATCTGATTTTTTTTTTTTTTGTGCTATTTTAAAACATAAGTCAAAAGGTTTAAACGTATATTATATTAAATCAGCAGGATCACTGCCTCTTTAGGTCAGTGGTCTTTTTTTATATGCCAGGGGATATGTACAGTGTACCCTTATTTCAATTCTCATATTTGTTTAAAAGGGAATTTACAAATGTCAGCGTAATTATCCACATTCCTTTAATTGCATTTCAGAAATCTGCTTCAATTTACCCTATTATTGTCAGTGTGCCTGAAAAACACTGGAACAGTTTGAAAATTCCAAGAAGCATTTCATAATATCTTTTTTCCTTTTTAATTTGAATGCAAAAATAAAAAGTAGGGGGGTAGATAAAGTTGAACTTTATCCTACATATTTCATAGGCCTAACATCCATAAAACCCTACTGAAAAAAAGTGTTGCAGATAAAATACTTTTTAGACACATTCATTAATGCATATAAATGTTTTATATGCTCTTAGAACAATGGTTTTAGAAACAACACCTTTTCAAATAATGCTTCATACTTTTTTGTGATTTGTGGAGGTTCTACAGTATAGAATAACAAAACTAGAAAATTTACTAAAATGTTAAATATTAATATGCATCTATGCATCTGAATATTTTCTGCAACACTCTGTTTCACAAGTGTACCATCCAACTATCAATTTATTTTAAATATATAGTATGGCCTATGCCTCTTGTTCCTTTTAAACATTTCCTTGCAAAGCATTGTAACAATGTCACATTTTATTTACTATGTTATATGTAGATATGTAACAATATTTTTACCTTTACAGATTGACAGAGAAGTAATCTGCCTAATGGATAATGACAGTCTTGCCAAATATGTCCCGATCTTTGGTGACAGGATTGCAGTACGCAATTTTTGCAAAAGCAGAGAATCAGAATATAAGGAAAAAGCAGAAACAAAGAAACAGAACCTATTGCAGAAGCTCAGAGACAAAATGATGCCACATAACAATGGGAAAGAAGTTGTGAACACTGGAAGGGATGGAGAGGGCTATGAGAACAACAGTAAAAGAATATGTTACTTAAAAGGCAATAGGCATGCAGTAAAAGAAAGTCGCAGGATTGAATTGGGATGGTTGCATGACGGGAAGCAAGTCAGGAAGCGAAATGGTGGAGGAACACGTGTGTTAGAAGTTCCCAAAACAGCAGAGAAACAGGCACTTATACAGTTGGCGAAGGATTTGTTCTTTCCCAATGGAAAATCCAAGAAAGGTTACTTGGAAGACTTCAAATATGACATCCTGGATTTCCAGGAAACAGTAATGCCAGATAGTTCAAATGTGGGGGAATTGTACAATGCTCTAAAAGTGGGTATTTTAAGATTTTACCTGGCAACCTATCCAATTTCTGAGAGTACGTTAGTTTCAGACAGTCAACCACAAAAGGATATTTTGCCGCAGATTGATCTAACTACAGACATAAATGACTCTAGACAATCCCTAGCTCAAATCCATGGTGAGGCCAAAGATGAGGGAATTAATCTCTCCACATTAGCCTTGGAACAAGAGGCAGTTTTAGAGACCATGAACGAACACAGTGAAGACAGGTCAGAAATAATAGAGGAACAAATTGCACTGAATACAAATGCTGTAAGTGAAGAACCCATTGTGCATGAACCAACATTTCATGTTGTAGAAGGATTGTCTGCAATCAACATGGAGCCAGTGAACCAAAGTTTCTTGTATGAAATACAGTTTGGACCAGTGTCTGAGGACATAGCAGCTTCTCAATTGACTGACACTCTCCCATATGAGACACCACCACCTCTACAGAGTCAGTCAATTCACAACATGACCCATTCCACTCCAGAGAATTCACAATGTGTTGTGCACCTAGATTTATCTTCAATAGAGGTGGACAGTGTTTCTTATAGTGTCCCACCATCTGCAAGAAGTCTGACCCCTTCTCCTGAAGACCAGCCCATAACTACAACTATCAGACTACATAGATCTAATCTCCTTCCAGAAATGAATGCACACTTCAAGAATCCAGATATACTGTCAGCACAGCTAAAAATGTTCTTCATAGATGAAGCAGGAGCTGATGTTTCAGGACTGTCTACAGATGCTTATTCTGCCTTTTGGACAGAATTCTTTGCTTCTGTTGCTGAAGGGGAAAATGCTGGAGTTCCTGCCATATATCCTAGGTGGCAAGAAGAAGAATGGAGGGCTGTTGGCAGAATTTTAGCCAAGGGATATTCAGACCACAGTTACTTCTAACTACAGTTTGCCCAGGCTTTCACAATAGCACTCATTCATGGAGAACACTCTGTTAATCCACCTATTTTGCATGGATCATTTCTTTCGTATATAAGCCAAACTGAAAGAGATTTGGTTGATGCAGCAATTGAAGGCATTCTTACAGAAGATGACACAGATGACTTGTTGGATTTTCTGGACAGGATGGGGAGTACCACTATTCCAACAAAGGAAAACATGAAACCAGTCTTCCTGCAGATTGCCAACAAAGAACTTATCCAGAAACCAAAATATGCCCTTGATAAAATGTCGGAAGTCTCCAGAGTTATTCTGAAAGGGTTTTTCCCAAACAGTCAAGAAGTGGAGAAAATATACACAGAGAAGATGCCAACTGTAAAAAAAGTGCTGAAACTGTTGCAAGCAACTCCATCAACCAAAGCTGAAAGCCAGAGCTTCAAATATTTACAGCAATACCTCAGAGGTCTAGATGATGTGTCGTTAAGGAAGATGCTCCGTTTTATGACTGGCTCAGATCATAAAAGATCAGGTCATGGCAGTGGAGAAAATCCAAATTATGTTCACCAGTTTGGATGGTCTAGCAAGACGTCCAGTTTCACATACATGTGGTCTTGTGTTCCTTCAACGTACCAGAGCTATCCAGAATTGAGGGGGGAAATGGAGAATATTTTGTCAAGCAAGGAATGTTTCAAGATGGATATTGTTTAATGTCAAGTACAATTTAATTTTGAAGAATCACAGTAACTACAATTTAGAACTAGTAGAAACTAAAAAAGATAAAAGTCTAAACATTTGTTTCTGGAAGTTTTGAAAATGTGCCTAAATAACCATCAATTCATTCAGAATCTGGATTTGTCCAATTATTTACACCATTTTTGTGAAAGTGAAATCAGACTGTTAATGTTAAGATATAGTAAAATAAATGGTATTTAAGTCCATAAATTAGTAATGCAAATTTCTTGTTCAGCGTTATGTAACATTAACAGTTTGGATTTCCTATCACAACAAATGGCGTGAGTTGCAGTTTTGAGTCTGTTTTCTATAATTTCAGCTTTCCTTTTCAGGAAGCAGTTCAGAAATGTTAAAATATAGATACATGGTATGTGATTTATGGATCATTTTATTTTTATACTATTTTTTGTTGTCTCTACTTCCTTTTATAAACATGTCTCCAGTTAACACACAAAAAAAGAAAACTTTTTTTGCAGCCCATACTTTACTTATTTGATACCAACTGGGAACTTTTTAAAAAAAATCTTACAACACTTGACTAGTACTGCACACATTAGACACTGATGCTTTGGGGACATGGTGTTCCAAGTTCATCTGGTCAGGTCCACCACCCTGCCACATTATTGTGTCAGAAGCAGGATGGCGGTAATAAGACTCAGGGAGACAGAATTGCAGATTAAACGCTTCAGCGCATGTTTATTTACACAGAACACAGCACACAGTATCACCCTCACCCCCACCCCACCCCACCTCACCCTCACCCCACCTCACCCTCACCCCACCCCACCCCACCCACACCTCACCCCACCCCACCCTCACCCCACCCCACCCCACCCCACCCTCACCCCACCCCACCCACACCCTCACCCCACCCCACCCTCACCCCACCCCACCCTCACCCTCACCCCACCCCACCCTCACCCCACCCCACCTCACCCTCACCCCACCCCACTCTTCTCCCTACTCCAACAACTCTCTCACACACACCTAGCCCCCCCTCTCTCTCTCTATCCGTGCATTACACAGTCACAAACAAACCACCACAAGTCAACAATAAACAATTATCTAAACAACACACACACATGGATTTGAATCGCACACGCACACACACAGGTTTTAATCAATCAAACAAACATTCTCACATGGACAAAATCTCACAACAACACACTATATACACAGACAGGCTCCGCCCTGTCACACCATGAAAGATGGATTCAGTACTTTTGTTTTTCAATGTAGTGAAAAAAGTCTAGTCTTTGAAGGACTTCTGTTAAATACCCAGACAAATATGTTACATTGACAAAAGTTGTTGTTCGTTTGATATTGTTCAACATAAATAATGAAAAAAAAAAACATTTGAAAATGTATTTTATTTCATCTCACCTACATCAACATTTAATTATTATTATGGGTTTAATGCATTGTTAAAGAATTTCCGAGTAATTCTTTTTTCTGATAAAGAAAATATTTAAAAAATCTTTTAATCGTTCAGACACATTTATGAGGAACAGTGCATGTTTGTCTTTAACACACTAGTTAGTACATCTGATAGCTATCATGAAATAATTACATTTTATTGCAATTGATCCCTGACAGCAGGGCTCGGAACCACGCCTTCTCGAACGCCGCACCAATCAGCGCGGCCACTTCACGTGCAGGCAAAGTGACCACACACACGTGCGCACACACACACACACACACACACACACACACAGAGAAAGCGCACGCGAAAAAACAGTTCCACACTCAACCATTCACGCACGCTCCGGGACTCCACATGTACTCAGCGGTAAAACAGAAAACACTAACTATATACACTTCCCAACATACTCCCTGGTAAAACACACTGGACCAGCCATTATTCTATTTATAAATCTGAGTATATTGTGTTTCGAAGGAACTCATAGAGCAGAACTGCATCTGATGGGTTGGTTGCTGGGCTGCAACCATTTTCCTGCATCAACAAACAGCACAGTTCAAATACAGTTTTGTCACAAGGAAGGGGACCCTCCTGTACACATTCTTCCAGGCACATGTGGGCATGCTCAGCAGTGACCTCACACAGATGTGCTTGGGCACCATATAGATGTGGCAATTTATACATCATCATTGGGCGACCACAAGGTGCAACTTGATTCCAGCAAGGACGAATACGATGATTATTCCATAAGTGAACAATTCTGTTGAGGTCATTCTGTAGATAATAAACCATATATATATATATATATATAGACAGTATATACACATATACACACATGTAGTACTAGAAATAAAACGCAAAACAATAAACTAGATCCTAAACGGCAAAGGTTTCGACTTGATTAATAAGATATAAGTCAACATTGCTAATTAGTTATTCATGTATTCTACACAGTTATTTAACACGGTGGTCCTAATCATGTAACCTAACATCTATCTTAATTTAATCTGCAAACCATATTTTGCCAATGTGTTGATTCCAGTGTAATGGAATAGATATGTACTATATATTCATTATTTATCCCTGAAAAATAGATGTATTTTTATTGGGCATATATGGAATTGCAATTAGACAATAATTGAAAAGATTAAAGTGAATAAATGTAATTTACTTTTTCCAATTCAAGCTGGCTTTCAATCAACTAACAGGAGCACCGCAGCACCCAGGCTGCTTTAAAATCATTAAAAAAATTGCGAGACAAGTGAATACTCTACTCTGAGCACCGTTTAAATGGGAAACTTACCTGTACTATTTGTAGGAAACAGAACTGTATCAAGTTCTTATCTAAAAAATTTCCTGCAAATCTGTCATCATCCTTGAGACCTTGGAACAAATTCATCCAAAACTGTGAATTCTGCTTGCGCAGGAAAGCCCACCAGCACTCAATCCTTTGGTTGTGGTTGCTTGAACCATGCAGGAAACTTTGTTGTGCAAATTCGTCTTCATGGTCAGATCTAATAAATCTTTGCATGTTCTCTATGTTTTCAGTTCCCAAATCTGCACGTATTCGCTTGGGACACCCCATTCTTGATTTCACAGCCTCCATAAAATAACTTGCTACAATGGCCGGATCACTGTTAGTTGTATATGCTTTTAACCAAATAATATGTCTAGAATATACATCGATTGCTCCGTTAATGCAGATTCGGTAGGGTTTCAGTTTATCATAGGAATCAAGGTGCCATAGAAAATCAGGGCCTGAGTTGTGGTATGTTCTGCGTCTCAATCGATTTCTACCCCTAAAGTGAACTCCTTGGGAGTCAATAATATTAAGCAAATGTCTAACGTCATTCTGGCTGACAACAAATCCTTCTTGAATGCATTTCAAGTGCATTAATCTGTATCCATGTAATTGTCCAGAGTGTTCAATTTCTTGCATTAAATACAGTGCCACGTCTAGTACATCAGATTGGTGTTTTCGTTGATGCAGCCTTGTACTTTTCAAGTACCTCTAAGTGTTCTAATGCTTATAATAATTCCATCCAAGTGCGCTAAACATTCCAAAAATCTCCTTATGGTGAAGGCCTAATCCAAAATAAAATCTGATTTTGTTCACCAAATCCGCCATGAGTGATCAGTCTCTCCTAATTTCTGGGGTTTTGTGATATTTTAGTGAGGTGTTGCATTTGTATGCATGATATTGGAAGTGTCGTATCTCATTTCTGTTTCCGTTTTCATGAGATAGCTATTGACTGACACAAAATCTCCACTCTTTTTTAACGAAATAACTATATCGTTTTAACGATATATATGCTGAATTTTATTTTGCTCTACGTGGCAGCAATACGCTTCCGTACTATGGAGACATTGCTGGGTGGTACTTTTTTTCAAGCACCACATGTTTCAAGGTACCTAATCAGTAAGGGTCTGAGGTGAACTGTTCTTAGACGATTTTCTTCCCTAACTCACACACTTTTATTATGTATTAATCAATCAGTGTGCATACGTATCAATATTTATCTGTGTATCTGTCTTATAATCTTCCAGCTGGCAGTATCTAAGGTTTCAATCCCCAAGGCCCCATGTGACTCACTCTTCTGACTTAGTGAGAAGATACTCCAAATAGCCAAAGTTTGAAATACTCTGGAATATAATCAAAGTGCATTGGCTTTTTTTATCCCCACCTGTGACTATTAAATCTCCTACCAAATTCTAACTTCACATTTTTCCATGAAGATGCTCATTATTTAGATTTGTCTGGTGTCCTGTTCTTCAGGATGGTATTATTTTTTATATTGTGAGTGGTATGTTGTGTTGAACAGTCATTGGCAGAAAGTTTGTAACATGCATGCTTTTAAAGACAGGAGCTTCAATTAAGTCAAAATTCAATAATAATAATAATAATAATAATAATAATAATAATAATAATAATAATAATAATAATAATAATATATGCTTTTTATGTAGAGTGGTGGACATGCTGGCCAATACAACCAGTATTATAAATATGATCACAGTGACTTACAAACTGTCTCAGTTTGACTTCTTGGGAATTGATTCAGTCAAACACAGGACCAGCATTATTTCCCTGTTCTATGGTGTCTTAAATGTGCTGACTTATTATACACCAGCAAAAAGCCGAAAAATTTCCAAACTTTTGCTCCATTTTCAGCAGGGCTGGGACCCACTTGTCTAGTGAATAAATCTGTCTAGGTTGTAAGTGATCAGAATTCAATCTATTCCAGGACCAATGGCTGGATTAATTATAGTTTCCACGCCACCTTCAAGGTGATTGAGAGGTCACACAAGCACTCCACATCAAATGAAAGATGTATTCAATACATACCAAGTAGTATCCGTTTGTTTTAGTGAGGGGTTGTTAAGCCACCAATGTCCCTGTGACAAGGTGGCGCAAGGGATGAGGTCCAGAGACAGACTGCAGTTCAAACAAAAGACTTTTAATAAATAAAAGACACAAAATAAACAGGCACAAGGGCCAAACAAAAAGGTTCTTAAACACAAAGACAAGAAACACAAAGTAAAACTTACAAAAATAAGGCTTCCAGGCTGAGCTTTGCCTTCACTGGATTGCAAAATGAACAAAAAACCAGCACACAAAGAAAAACACCCTTGTTTCCTCAGCTACCTCTCCCTACTGAGGTGCTGAGGCCTCCATTTATGTCAGGGGACTGGGTGTTAATTGATTGATAATTGCTCCCACCTGACACAATAAACCTGGACAGGGAGGAGAATTTAACCCCATCCCTGCCAATATTTACAAGGGTAGAGCCCTGCTCTGCCACACACCTCCCCCCACGTACAAAGTCGTAGGCCCCCCTCTTTGAACCCAAGCCCTCCCCCCAAGAGTCCCTTTATGTCCCTGCGGTGGGCTATTTCAGCAGGCAGTAGTGGGTGGGGTTGATGTCGGATCCCCCAAGCTTTCTTCAATGGCGGGGGTCCCAGACCTTCACAGCACGCGAATGCTGGCAGGGATCCTGGACCCACCAGCAGGAGCAGTGCTGGTGGCACCTCTGGCGGCGAAGTTGGGAACAGCAGCCCATCCCCCTCTGGTGGCGGAGGCGGGAATGGCGGCCCATCCCCCTCTGGTGGCGGAGGCGGGAACGGCAGACCCTCAGGAACAGCAGGCGGAGACGGCGGACCCTCGGGAACAGCAGGCGGAGGCGGCGAACCCTCGGGAACAGCAGGCGGACCCTCTGGAACAGCAGGTGGAGACGGCGGCCACTCCGACAACGGCAGTTCCAGCTCCTCCGGTGGCAACGGCTCCGCATCGGCGGTGGTGGCTGTGGCCATTCTAGCGGCCATTCTAGAGGTCGGGCTGGCACCTCCTGCCGTCGCAGCCGGGTGTGCCTCCACTGAGCTCCTCTCAGCAGCATGTGCAAGGGCTGCTGAGGGGCGTCAGCCTTCTCCCTTTCTGGTTCTCTGGTCTGTGGTTCCTCCACTTCCGGTTCTCTGGTCCGTGGTTCCTCCCCTTCTGGCTCTCGGGTCTGTGGCTCCTCCACCCCCTCCGGCTCTCGGGACTGCAGCTCCGCCCCCTCCGGCTCTCGGGACGGCAGCTCCGCCCCCTCCGGCTCTCGGGACGGCAGCTTGGACGGCAGCTCCACCCCCTCCGGCTCTCGGGATGGCAGCTCCGCCCCCTCTGGCTCTCGGGACGGCAGCTCCGCCGCCTCTGGCTCTCGAACGACTGGGGCCTCTCCCATGTCTTCAGCAGGACACCCTAAAACCATCAGGGCGATTTCTTGGATGGACGTCGGGTGGTGTTGCCTTTCCCATTCATCCCACCTCCCCCATCTCGGCACGACAGGCGTTGATGGCTAGGGGAGGTCATTGAAGAGGTCCCCCTCTGGGTGTACCAACCAGTCCCAAATCTCCTGGGATGGTGGTGAACCCGGTGGCAGTGTAGGTAGAGGGGTGGACACTGGTACCTGGGGTGGCAGTTGCTCCTCTTCCTGGGCAGAGAAGCATTCTGCCCAGTTGTGGCCGTATTCCTCACAGCGCCCACACCAGTCCGCTGGTGGCACCTTTGGGCAGGATCTCCAGCGGTGGTCCTCCTTCCCACACCAGGAACACCAGGGGAAAAGGCTGGCTGGGTCCTCCAGCTGGGGTGGCAGCAGCTTGTGTTGCTGCTGTCGCAGCTACCGCTGCCTGCTTCTTCTGCCCATTTTTTTTTTTTTTTCAAAAAAAAAAAAACCGCCACAAAAATTTTGCTAGTCACGAAAAAAAAATCCTGCAGTACTGCTCTGAACCTCCTGGCAGTGCTATATCCCACTCTGACACCACATGTGATAGGTTGACGCAAGGGACGAGGCCCAGAGGCAGACTGCAGTTCAAACAAAAGACTTTTAATAAATAAAAGACACAAAATAAACAGACACAAGGGCCAAACAAAAAAGGTTCTTAAACACAAAGACAAGAAACACAAAGTAAAACTTACAAAAATAAGGCTTCCAGGCTGAGCTTTGCCTTCACTGGATTGCAAAATGAACAAAAAAAACAGCACACAAAGAAAAACACCCTTGCTTCCTCAGCTACCTCTCCCTACTGAGGCGCTGAGGCCTCCTTTTATGTCAGGTGCCTGGGTGTTAATTGATTGATAATTGCTTCCACCTGACGAAATAAACCTGGGCAGGGAGGAGAATTTAACCCCATCCCTACCAATATTTACAAGTGCAGAGCCCTGCTCTGCCACAGTCCCTTTGGGAAGTTTAGGGGAAATCAAGGCAGGCTGTATCAGTGCAGTTCAAAATGGACATTTATCCACACAGCAAACCACATATCACTAATGACTCAAATTGTAATCATTGCTCCCACTCAGATAGGCCAAGGCATGAGACAGTCTCGCCTCCTCTGCCTTTGTAAAAGGGCTAGTCCTTCCATGAGTTGAGGCACACTGTGTGTCGAAATGGTACGTGAGACTGTGATAGCATATGCTGTGCCTGAGGATCTTTTAACATACTAAATTCGCCATAGAATGCCTGTCTAACACCTTCTGTGCGCCGAACCTGTATTCAGAATGCAATGCATCACTTTGAACCACAGTAGAATTATTATTTTTAAATACTGCTTCAGATGCTAGCTACTCTTTTTGATCCCAGACAGCATCAAACTACCTTGCAATTCCTTATATAGCATGGTTAAAAAAAGAGGGCTGGCGGTATATACAGTACATAGAGTAATCAAGAACTTGGTTAGTGTTTTTTGGTTTACTGTGTATTTCATGAGCTTCAGGAAGCAGCACTTGTCGGGGGAGCAAGAGTGTCTTCGTGAGTGCCTGAGCCAAGGCTTCTCTGTCACTCTTCAGATCAGAGAGAAGACGATTCCCAGACAAGTGCTTCTTACTCCTGCTAATACATTAGAAATCAATTATCTATGCTGCTCGGCTGAGGTTTCTTTAGACTTTTTCTTTTATCCAATTAAACAGTAACAGAGCAGCAGTGTGGGATCTGAACTCCCCCACCCCCCCACACACTTCTATTCCACAGAGCTTCCTCAGACCTGGGATTGGAACTTGTATTTATTTTATCTGTCAGGGAACTGCTGAGGCAGGATGATAGGAAGAAAAGTGCAAATGTACCCTGTTGAATAAAGAAATACTATGCTCTGTTCTCGAAGCTTTACCACATTCTAAACCCACTTTTTCTGATAAGATGATAAACCTTAAATGACACTTTTATTCACTATTCAGATCATTCAGTAATAATATCTGGTACTACGCTGTCATAGTTTTATTTTTGTAGACAACCCAGAATGTGTTTAGGTACACCACAGCATAGTGTTAAACTGTTAGAATGAGATCCATTAGTAATTATAACCTATACCATTTTTCATAGCAAAAGTAATGTAACATATATTATATTACATATATTTCGCTGTTTGATAATGTATACAATTATTAATAATATGTTAATCCATTTTAGGAATGGAACATGCATTGGGCTTTTTATTTCTGTAACATGGTGTTATTAATGCTGTACAAATCTGAGAATTCCAAAACAGTTGACCTCATGCATTATTGGTAGGTTAACTAGAATGAGTCAGTTTGTCATTTTATTGACTGTATTCTGCAAGGGTAACTGTCATCAGAAGATGATCTCAATTAGTTTATTTTTATTTTCAGTTTTTTGTGAATGTTTAGGGTCCTCATTCAAAAATCCAGAATTCTCAATGGTGATAAAACAGAGATGTGGCTTTACTTTTGTGATAAACAGAAACATAGTATCAATGTATTGAGCTATCAGTTATATGATAATTGCATACAAAATCAGTAAACTGTTCAAGATAAGAAGATCCTAGGATTCCTATTGAATTAATTTGACATTAGCATCAATTCCACACATTCACATTCTCAGTTCCACCCGTCATTAATAAGTCTGAGCGGGGGGGCTCCCGAGTGGTGCATCTGGTAAAGGCGTTCCGCGTGGAGTGCAGGAAGCTTTAATAAATATTTAATAAATACGCTGAACGCCGTAGCCCTCACCCGTACTTCCATTGTTTCTGGTACTTCCTGGTTCGTGACGTCACCACACACGCCACTCAACAGCGCTCGACCACAAACACCCAATGCCCCCGTGTGAAAAAGTAATTGCCCCCTTAGACTCAATAACTGGTTACGCCACCTTCAGCAGCAATAACTGCAACCAAACGCTTCCTGTAGTTATTGATTAGTGTCTCACAGCACTGTGGAGGAATTTCGGCCCACTTCTCCATGCAGAACTGCTTCAGCTCAGTGACATTTGTGGGCTTTCGAGCATGAACTGCTCATTTCAGGTCCTGCCACAACATCTCAATGGGGTTTAGGTCTGGACTTTGACTAGGCCATTCCAAAACTTTATTTCTTGTTCTTCAACCATTCTGAGGTAGTCTTGCTTGTGTGTTTCGGATCATTGTCTTGCTGCATGACCCAGCTGCGCTTCAGCTTCAGCTCACGGACAGATGGCCTGACATTCTCCTGTAGAATTCTTTGATACAGAGCAGAATTCATGGTTCCTTCAACGATGGCAAGGCGTCCAGGTACTGATGCAGCAAAGCATCCCCAAACCATGACACTACCACCACCATGCTTGACCGTTGGTATCAGGTTCTTACTGTGGAATGCAGTGTTTGGTTTTCGCCAGACATAACGGGGCCCATGTTGGCCAAAAAGTTCCACTTTTGACTCATCTGTCCATAGAACATTGTTCCAGAACTCTTGAGGATCATCCAGGTGCTTTTTGGCAAACTTGAGACGAGCATTCATGTTCTTCTTAGTGAGCAATGGTTTCCGCCTTGCTACTCTGCCATAAATCCCATTTTTGCCCAGTGTCTTTCTGATGGTGGAGTCATGAACACTGACCTTAGCCGAGGTGAGACAGACCTGCAGATCCCTGGATGTTGTTCTAGGATTCTTTGTGACTTCCTGGACGATTTTACGCCTTGCTCTTGGAGAGATTTTGGCAGGACGGCCACTCCTGGGAAGATTCACTAATGTCCCAACTTTCTCCATTTGGACAATATGGCTCTGACTGTGTTTCGGTGGAGCCCCAGAGCATTAGAAATGGCTTTGTAACCCTTTACAGACTGATAGGCATCAACAACTTTTTTCCGGAGGTCTTCAGGAATTTCTTTTGTTCGTGGCATGATGTGCCTCTAGAACCTGTGTGCTGACAACTTCACTCTGATGGTAAGGGCCAAAGTTAGTCAGATTTATATTGGGCAGGGCTGGCCCAAATCACGCCTGGTTGTTAACCAAAGTACTCAAACAGCTGATCCTAATTATCCCTTTAATTGGGTTGAGTTAACTAGGACGGGGCAATAACTTTTTCACACCTGAAGATTGCATGTTTGATTACCTTGCACACCAAACAAATGAAAGAAGCACCAAACTTTGGTGTCATTTTTTCTCTCAGACTCCTTCTATATACTACTACAACCCACAAAAAAATCTGACCAAATACAATGTGAAAAAATGTGCAAAAATGCAGAAAGTCAGACGGGGGGCAAATACTTTTTCACGGCACTGTATACGTCGCCGGTTCAAGTCCAGGCTATTCCACTGCCGACCGTGGACAGGAGCTCCCAGGGGGCGCACGGTGGCCGGCGCCGCCTGGTGGGGAGGGCTTAGGTCGGCCAAGGTGTCCTTGGCTCACCACGCACCAGCGACCCCTGTAGTCTGGCTGGGCACCTGAGGACTTGCCTGTAAGCTGCCCAGAGCTGCGTTGTCCTCCAACGCTGTAACTCTGAGGTGGCTGCATGGTGAGTCTGCAGTGTGTAAAAAAGCGGACGGCTAACAGCACACGCTTCGGAGGATAGTGTGTGTTCGTCTTCGCCCGTCCCAAGTCAGCGCGGGGGTGGAAGCGGTGAGCTGAGCCTAAAAATAATTGGCTATTTTAAATTGGGAGAAAATGATAAAAAACAACAATTGCGACTACTAAATTAAAAAAAAAAAATTAAAAATTAAAAAAAAAAGTCTGAGCGGTAATTTTTAATAAGAAGGGTCTCTTGGTAGTAAAATGAGTCAATTACAATCCTGTAATCAAAGCTGCATTCCTTATTCTCCAGCCAGCCACCCTTTCTGAGTGTTTTTTTTTTTTTCAGTAAGGAGTCTTGAATTCAGCAAGAAACGATCTACGCATGCCAGGGTACACATGCCACTTTATCCGGTGGTAATCTGTTTTGAGATGAAATTACTATAGAATTTTGTCTGTCATTGATGAGGAAATATTTAGAGATTGATTATCAACATTATTTTTAGCTCATATGAATGGGGGAATATTTATTGATTGTCCCAGCTCTGACATTAAATATGAGAAAAACAGAATATATTGAAAACTAACCAAGAGTGAGTATAATTACTCAAAACTGGCTTTAAGTATCAGTTAACAAATTTACCAGCTTTGAAAATCAGATATATTATCCCAGTGTACATTTAACAGGATTTTAACAGTCTTCAATTAGAGGTCGAAAATATCACTGCAGTACAGGGGAGAAGCCACAATATAGTACTGTGGATCTTATTTAAAATGGGCTATGAAGTCGCTTCTTAGGTTTTGCAGCGTTTTTCAATATATCTGGAAAACTGCATATCCAATTGTGCTGAAACTTGGTGTTAACATTGTTTACCATAAGTTACTGAGAGTAAAACATTTTGGGGTTATATGGAGGTGTCTCACTGTCTGGACATCCATTCATCAGTATGTCGCACTAATATATTTATTTGTGTTGAGAACACAGGAAGGTATTTCACAGCCATTGTAATATACTTCATCATGATATATAACACTAACTAATTTGCTTACATCATGACAGGTCTCCAATATCACGTTTACATATTAAACTATTCAATGCCATTTCTAAATCTATACTGTTCTGTACATACTGTTGATGTACGTCATGGTTGCAAACATTTTCGGGATCTATGTTACTGACATACTTGTTTCAGACACACCTGTTCATCCACCCATTAGTTTTCAAATAGTTTCTTTCAGAAATGTCTCTTCAGCCGTCTGTATAGTTAAAAGGACAAGCTACACTTTGATATGCTTTTACTATGGTATACTTTTATATGGTTTGCTCTTGGTTGAGCTCTCTCCAGGGTCACAATGTCTCTTTGGTACTGTGGTGACCAGAATTAGACACAGTACTCTAAGTGTGGTCTCACAGTGCATTATACACCCTCATCATTACCTCCTTTTATTTGTACTCTACACGTTTGGCTATGTACCCCAGCAAGTCCACTTTGCAGGGGATTTCATCCTCAGCGGGGGATAATAGTAATAATAATAAATAATAGTAACCGTTATTTTAATGGTTATTAAAGCATTCTCGTCAAGTTGAGTGAGCACATATATTTAATGTATGTTATGTTACTGATTATGTTAAAGCAAACTTTAGTATGAGCAAAAGCTTGGTGCTCAACGAGAATGCATGCAAGCATGCACATGAGATTGTAATACTGGGCAATGGAAATTGAGTTTCTATTCACCCTGTATTGCCAGGCTGGTCGGGGCTGTGATGGATGGTAGCTTTACTGCTTTGCTGCTTTAATAAGAAAATCTCTCCATGCGATGCTTTATCAAATATAATCAATTTCCATTTTATTTTGTCTGGGATTGACAAATTGTGTTCCAGAAGGGCAAATGTTTTTATTTCAAAGGAGCACTTTACAAATCAATACAGGTATAACGTATCCCTACAATGGGTTTGTCAATATTTATTTGATAATGATCTCTGTAAATATTTCTAAAACACTAAAATAAGTGCATCTCTTTTTCCAAGACATATGTTACATAAATTGATAGAAATATCCACAAATGCCATCAGGGACAGTACAGGATTTTTAAGCCCATAACCGTCACCCTAAGGAAAACATATCCTTGTGTACAACCTTTTAATTCCACTAGACCACACAAATAAAGGTTTGGTTTCACCCTTTGTTATGCTTTATAGTGCATGTGGATGTATTTTTTGGAAAGCAGACAAAACCCTTGACTTGATGATATTGTGTTCTAATCTTACTCTAATCTTCCATTTATCTGAGGTCCCGTGATTTAGACTTACAGTACATACAGGAAACTGCTAATTGGTTTATGTTATAGACCAGGTTAATTAGAGTGGGTTTAGTTTAGGAGCAGTTTAACATTGCGTGACAAAGAAGGAGATTAAATCTAAATGTAGTGTGCTGCCTTATCTTAGGCAGGATGAATGTCGTCCAACTCCTTGGGATTAAAACAAAAATTTAAGATGTCACACCAGTGGTATTTTATAGATTATCTACAGCTGCGTCTTGTAGAGGATGTGCCATTTAACGTGGTATAAAACACATGAATTCAAGAATGATATGACCTGCATTAGGTAAGGTGGGTCCTTATGAAGCATGAACATTTAAAAAAACAAACAAAACATATACAAACAATATAAAATCGGAATATCACCATATACTGTAATACACCAAACACAACAAAATATACATATAATAATGATATTTAATCATTTAAAGAATCGTTAAAACCCAAATACAATCTTGATATCTAGCTGTATCGATTTATTTTACAAATCTGAATAGCTAAAATAAAGCTGTTTTGTTTGAGAAACAAATACATGTTTTGAAGTTGTGAATGCTCTATTATTGAGTGACAGTCATTAACATTTTTAACAGTTTGTTGGCCCTTTTTCTTCATTTTTTTAAGCTCTTCACACATTTTAGTTATAAGGAATGCAAACATAAGTCTGCAGGAATAGGATAACAGTCTGCAGTAGGCCTGTATAAAAACAAATAGCATCATGTTTTTGCCATTAGCAATGCATACCAACACCCCCCTCCCAAGGGACTAGCATACTTAAATATCACAGTGATGCTTAAATTAATAATGAAAGAGAGAAATACATGTTTTCTTCCATTGTTGTTGCAAAGCTTCTAATGTGGGCATCAGTGCTGAATAGTGAAAATTGTACCATCCCAAGAAGTCAAATACCCCCCCTTATATCTGCCCTCCCATTTTGCAGCATTCTAATTTTTAGAAATTCGCACAGCTTAATAGAATGCACATGCCACCTCCATTTTAGAGGTAATGTGCCCCAATGACCGTGATTTTAAATGCAGCTTTAATAATAATGACAGGATAACAGGTTAATCCAAACAACATTCAAGCAGAAAACCTTTGAAAACATCTATGTAATACTGGAAATGTGTTTGTGTGTTTAAAAGAAGAAGGGAAGCTATTTTCAAGGTGAAGAGCTTCTAATATATGTATATCAACACAACAGAATGAAGCTCTCTGCAATACCACACGCACACACACACACACACAACACTGTTTATCTGATCCGCTCCTTCTAACAGACAAGCTGTTTGGGTTAAAATCACAATGTATTCTTTTTATTATTTGTTTATTTAGCAGACACCTTTATCCTGTAAGGCGACTTACAGAGACTAGGGTGTGTGAACTATGCATCAGCTGCAGAGCCACTTACAACTACGTCATTAGCAGTGTCATTAGCACCATGTTTTTCCTGAAAGAAGAAACACCTGTGGAAGATACAAAACTAGAAAGAAACACAATATAAGAATACACAAGGGCCTTGAACTCATTTCTGATTTTTTTTGTTTGTTTGTTTGTTTTATGGTTTGCAACATATGGTTTTTTTTTTGTCTTTTCATAAATGTGCTAATGACACTGCAGTAAATTTGAGAATTTCTGACTTTGTCTGTAAACAACCTATTTTGTTATTTATCTGTCTATTCCAAATATTATAAAATATTTTTCATCATGGAATTATCAGTCAAAATGTAACAACTTACTGTCATTTTTAATTGATATAGTAGTTTGAACAACCATGTTTTAAGTAGCTAGTGTATTTTCATACTTGGTCCCATGCTGGCTGTGCTGTCTGAGGTGAAGTCCTGAACACCAGGGGGGGATTATCACTAGTTTATTCCATGATATTGTCAAATTCAATTGAAAGAATCTTCTATGACAGGTCTAGCAATTATTAATACTGTATGGCAAACGTCTTCAACTACTGCAGTGTATTAGAATCAATAACTAGTATTATCTTAAATGAAATTCATCTTTCTAATTTTTCTATCCTAATTCTATAAAAAGGGGGTTGTAATGTACGATTCAACAGGCTAAAAAAGTGAATTCCATACAAAACATATTTATTCCATTAAAATAGTTGAAGCTTTATGTTTAGTGCCAAATGTCACTTTAATCTGCCTTGGAGCTGGTAAAGTTCAGTTGTTAAGTTTTAAAAGTTTGTAGACAAGTATCCACCTAAAATCTGAGATATTTCAATAATACATTGCAGCATATTGGTAGAGCACCACTGAAGTTCCTGTTCGTTTTATAAAGGCTAGTCAAAGGAACAGAGGTAATGATGTTGTTATGGCTATGTATAAGATTACCGTAAAACTTAAAATAACTGCCGGGTCTCAAATAATTACATGTCTCCAATACGCGTCGGGTCTGCTGGCAAATATTGTAAATAAACGCTGGGTCTCTGTCATCGCTATTGAAGCTGAGGAAGATGAGGAGGAGCTTGAGTGTAATGAATTGCTAATAAGTGACAGCAATGAAAGTGACTCTCAGGATTAATAAATAATAATAATAATAATAGAAAATGTAATTGAAGGTAGGTGTAATGCATATTTGTTTAAAGTCCATATGTCACTTATTTCACATTACAATCTGATTATATTTTATTAAACTACACTACAATAGTGTTCTAAAAAAAAAATATATATATATATATATATATATATATATCATTTATACTTTTGCGCTGTAACTGTAAGAAATGTACAATCGTAAACCTTGTTTTGAGTGCTTCCGCCAAAAAGCCTTGATTTCGAATCTTGACATCCGTGACATCACTAGGGGAAAACACGAAACATAAACCATAAACATACATGCATATGTCTCTGGCATAAACAAAACTATCAGGCCTATTTCGCGATGGTTAAACTGTGTCAAAAATACATTTCATATCAGATAGGTGCAAGGGAATGCATTGCATGAAAAAAGTACTGTATTCCGTGAAAGTAAAATCAATGAGTTCATCAGTGCACAATGCAATGATCACTTCGGAACACGGAGACTAAAGCTTTTGTTTGTTGGTTTCTGGAAGGTACAAATTTTATTTTTTCTCTTTTGTAAGACACTGGTACACAAGTTCACAAACACACGCTTTACAAAGACAGCTGTTCACAAAGACAATCAAATGACCGTTGATTCATTTTCCCCTGACAACAGCGGAACCATTTAGAAACTGCAATATATACATATTTTTTTACCAGCCTTAATTAAACAATTTTGTACGTTTACCTGCTGAGATAGGGAGCGACTACGGGAGGCCTGCACATCGGAGATGCCTAGCAGGGGGTCCTGGGACAGGTCATGGAGGAGGGGCTCTGGGGCTGCAATAGCCGCCGACGGTCCGGCCACCGAGGACACGGAACTCGCCTTCGAGGCCCTCTCCAACCTATTTTCCTTCACCCGGGGCTGAAAAGATGTACATATGCTGCAGGCCACGTCCCTCTCGAGGGCCAAGGTGGTATGTTCGTGCACTAGCGCTGTTGCAGTGGTCAGCAAGCACCGTGTGCACCGTGCAACGTGCGCACCATGTGCACCGTGCATATCGAGCACCACACACACTTTGTGCACCATGTACCGTGTAGCGCTGTGTCTGTGCACTGACGCTGTAGCGCTGGGCACCATGTGCCGTATGCAATGAGCACCATGCGCACTGAGATACCGAAGTACTATTGGCTATGCGTGTGCCGCGGTACCAAAGCACCGGGGGGGGACAGCTACGCAATTGTGCCTACCCTAACGGCGCGGTCACACACACCTTGTCAGCGTGTAGCGTGCACCAGGGGGACACAAGGGCCGAAGCTGTGGTGGGCGAATTGAAGCAGACAGCAAAAAAACCATGGTAGAATAGATAGATAGGGGAGAGCACACTGTTTGTTTACAAGGCCGACTCACCGAGGTGGGTGGGCCTACGCAGCCGGCGAGGTCTACTCGACAGCAGGGATGCGGCATGGCCTAGCCCCGTGGAGGAGAGCACGGCTGGAAGAGTCATTCAACAGCGGGTATACGGCAAGGCCTAGCTCCGTGGAGGAACTGTGTACTCTCAGGAAGAATAGACAACCACTTGTGGATGACTGCACGGGCAGTTGCTCACACATGACAGACAGATACAAAGAGCTGCCTACCACACAAGCGAGAAGGCCGCTGAAAGACAGAAAGGCAAAAAAGGCTTGGTCTTTTTCAAGTCGTTGATTCCGGGAAAGCGGCGTCCCAGCTTTCAGCACGAATGCAGGGGAAATACAATCGACTAGATTCGACTCGAGAAGCTCTTTTCTATCAACATGCTCAGCTCAACACAGAGGTCTTACTGTACCGTCTTGAGAAGGAAAAAGAGAAATGGCTTCCTCAGGATGACAGTTTTAAGACCGAGTGCATCATCCCAGGAAGGGGCCTATCTGCAGCTCTGGTATAGAGAGCTCAGCGATACCTACCCAATGGGCAGGCATACCCCATACATAATGTTAGCTGGCGGTCGTCTTCTAATTGAAAGGGAACGGTAAAATATAGAAATACACCTTTTTTTATTGCCATAAATGAACTGCTAGCCGGGGTTAACTGTATACAAGAACAACATTCAGAATTGCCGACCTGCAGACAAGGGGATGTGTCGCTCGCATTCCTCATGCCATCGTGGTTATTTTCTCCTGCTGGAGGTTCAAAACAGTTCGGAATCGGGCCACAAACCACTTATTCTTCCTCCTCACAATTTCTTTCATTACACACCACACTCCCGCTGTCCTTATTGTAATACAGACTACTCAAAATGTCGGAGAAATTCTTAATGATCGCTTTCACAGTCTGAAGCCATGTATATCTCTCCTTTGTTCCTGGTATGTGTTCCCCTAGTGACAGTGTTACCACGAATTCAGTGCCCCTAGGATTCACGTTTCCCCGATGGATGTGTGCATGCGCTTGCATCAAACCTTGCTATCTGCCAGCGGGAGCGTGTGATTCCTCGCTCACGACGCAAAGCGCGTAATTTGTCATTGCAATCCACTAACCAGGGGTGTTCAATTCCGGTCCTGGAGGGCCGGTGTCCCTCCTGGCTTTTGTTCCAACTGTGCTCTAAATTATTTAATTAGATCAATAATTGGTAATAATTGATCCAATTAAGTAATTTAGGTCAAAGTTGGTACAAAAGCCAGGACACCGCCCTCCAGGACCGGAATTGAACACCCCTGCACTAGACTGTAGAACAGCGCCTGCTGCAACGCGAACGTGCGCTCTGGTGCAAACGGGAGCGAGTTTATTGCTTCTGGACGGCACATGTTTGTGTAAGCTTGTGTTGTTGGCGATTCTACATCCAGAATAGATTGTTTAAATACAGTAACAACTATATAATGTGTTTCTTGAATGTGTATAAATTAGTTAGTTAAACTTACTCTTATTAGGACGGAAGTATTGTATGTACTTTTACTATATTGTGATTATCGAACTGCACATGTATATATTTTAGTTAAAGTTGCTCTTATCAGGACTAAAATATTGTATATTTTATCTGCTCTTACTGTATTGTGAAATATGTATATTTTGTGACAACTGTAAGTCGCCCTGAGTAAGGGCGTCTGCTTAGAAAATTAATAATAATAATAATAATAATAATAATAATAATAATAATAATAATAAAAACAACAACAGAATGCAAAGGTAATTAAATGAAGTCGTGATGAATTGTACGTGTATTTTTCACAGACCACAATAAACAAATTGAGACACTCTTGTTTATATTTATTTATTATTATTACTACACAAGTAATCTACCACATGTAAATTAATCCAGTTATATAATTCAGTTAAATGCAGTACAATGTTCTAAATGTTTATTTACTTATTTATTTGTAAGTAATTTCATTCCTGACAGCTTTTCACAACTGTCACACACACAGATAAACCAATAACAGAAACGTTGAACTTGAAAGATTATAATTATTTTTTATTTGCCATCTGAATGCATACTCAACAACTTTTGACACTCTGCTGTGCATGTGCTCTCAATAAACAAGGGGGCACCATTTTTTCCAGGAGCACCGTTTTTCACAGTCGCCCTGGAAAATTTGGTGTCCCCTCTGTAAATCAAGCAGGAGCTTTCCAAAAACTTCCACTTGTTATTATTATTATTATCATTATTATTATTATTATTATTATTATTATTATTATTATTATTATTATTATTATTATTACAGTGGTAGATCTAATTCTATTTTAAAATACAAACTCGTACTTCATTGTTCATTTTCCAGTGTTTTGCATACCGTATCCTTGTTAACCAGTGCATATAAAAGACTGTAATAATACTTTTGCTTTATACTTGAGGGTATACAATACAATTTAATTTTGTTACAAAATGTGGCCTCCGAGACCTATTCTCTACTTAACTGTACAGGTTGCTATGCAAACTACGACATCTATAGTTTAACGAGGAATAGAACCTCACATAACCTTATCTATCTAGCAGCAATATTTGGGTACCCCACATAGAGCCCCTCTCAAATAAATGAAAAGACAAAAGAGTGGAAATTGGTTGTGCTCTTTTCAACAAAATCTTTATTATAGACAACAACACTAAAATCAACAATTGCTGCAGTGCAATAAAACAAACGCAATCCTAACCATATATCTTGCACAAAAGAATAATTGTTTATTTATTGTCCCTAGCGACACCTAGATGAGAGATAGTTAAACGTCCATCCAATTAATAAATATTTGGCTGCTCCACCCACCAAAGCCCAGAAGGGAAGTCAAATACCACCTGTGATAAAATAAACAAAAAGAAACCACACGTGAATAATTAAAGTAAATATATATTAACAGTGTACCTACAAACAAAATCACCACACCAAACGTAATAGTGCACAATTCAAAAAGAAAACACAACCCAGCACCCAACTTGACTGAACGTTCAATGCTCTGTAGAGCAGAGCAGCCACAATAGCGATGCTCTCCCTCGCAGCTCCTATAGACACACACACACTAAAAGCCACCTAAACTCCGCACGGTACTATTAAAACCATAAAGACAAATAAAACCGTGCGTATACACAAACTAAAACAAAGGGGACAAGAATTACAAAAGCAGTGTGCAAGATATAAACACAGGGAAAGAAAACTACCAGAAACAGTGGCTGGCAGCGTTCCACTTCCTACAATAAACAAAAGAAACCTGGTTACGCCGCACCACCACAACACATCTAACACAGCAATTACATTTAAAACACAGTTTACATTACCTCGGGAGAGTCCGGAATACTGACGTCCAAAAGTATATCCGCCGACTCGCCCTACAATAGCCTATACCAATAAACAATACCATAAAGCCAGAACACCAAAAGAGTACTGCATGTAAAGATTAAGAGGGAGCAAAACAATAGTGCAACCGGCTTACCTCGTCACAGGGGGAACCACGGGAACACAGGAACACCAAAACACAGCTACACATCGACTACCTGGCTCTCTTGCACCCTTACGGTGCCGGTATTTATAATGCTAGCAATTCACACTTCCTGGCTCCCACGGTCCCACCTGCTACATTCTACCCCCCCTATTTTGCGTCGACGCCCCAGTCGCCAACACTTTTAACAACCACTGCCAGAAATACCAGGTAGTGACTCGACTATGCAACTGTCGGTGCCCGGCCTAGTGAGATTCACAGCCCTTACTGCTGGACCCGAAACGTCTTCACTATGCTGGACTACAGACCTAGGAAGGTTGTGGGGATTAGAATGATGACCCGCAGTGCTAAGTATGGTCCATTGCAAGACCTCTGCTACCACTGGGGCAGTCTCCTCCTGCGCCACTAGAGTCCGCTGTTCCAGTTCCTCTTCCTCAGATGGTAGAATAGGGGCCTCCTGAGGTACTGGGACTCTGCTACACACCACACTCTCCCCATACTCTGATGATGTATCTCCTCCTACAGTGGGAAACTGTGAGGGGAACAGGCCAAAATCAAGGTCTACAACAGGTGACATTACTTCCACCACATTGGGATGAAGTGGTCTTAACTCCCCTCGATGGACATGCCGAACTGTACCAGTTCCATCCACAGAGGCAACAGAATAAACTGCCCCATGTCCTTTAGGGGACTGTACCACTTTATACACCATAGGGTTCCAAATATCCTGAATTTTATTCCGTCCTCTGACGCCGTGGTTCTTCAAGTAGACCAATTGCCCTTCCTCTATCCTCACGTGCCAGACCTTTTCGTTATGCCTTCTTGCCCTCCGCTGGGCCGCATCCAACAGGCGCTTTCGAGTCTCCCCAAAAACTGTTTGCAAATTCTCTTGATGTTCCTATACCCAGTCCTCCACAGTACCCCCGGCTGGCTCCACTTCTCCAACTCCAAGCCGAGAATCTATGGGCAGATGAGGTTTTCTTCCAAACAACAGATAGTAAGGAGACTGACAAGTACTCTGATGAACATACGTATTATAAGCAAACAACATTTGGGGGAGATGAACAGCCCAGCGACGTTTCTTCTCTGGAGGGAGTGTCTGCAAGAGGTCATGAAGCGTACGATTAAACCTCTCACATTGGCCAATCCCCTCAGGATGGTAAGGAGTCGTCCAACTCTTCTGCACCCCATACAGTTGGCAGAGCTGGAAGATCAAAGTGCTCTCAAAGTTTCTTCCTTGATCTGAATGAATTCTCTCAGGCACTCCAAAACGATAAAACCACTCCTGGACTAATACTTTAGCCACCGTACTAGCTCGCTGATCCCCAGTTGGCACTGCCTGCGTATACTTTGAAAACACATCTGTCAATATTAAAACATTTTCCCTACCATCACTACAGGGCTCCAATACAGTAAAGTCAATCGCCAACACTTCTAGGGGCCTTGAAGCAAGTAAAGTCCCCATAAAGGTTTGGATCTTCGGCTGAACCGCCCTGGACAATGTACATCAATTACATTGTTCACACCAGTGCTTAACATCCTTCCCCATACCTGGCCAAAATACCCTCTGCCGAACCAGGTGCATAGTTCGCTCCACCCCTTGATGGCCATGGTCATCATGTAAACTAGTAAGCACTTCTTCATGTAAACTAGTAAGCACTTCACACACACACTAAAAGCCACCTAAACGCCGCACGGTACTATTAATACAATAAAGACAAATAAAACCGTGCGTATACACAAACTAAAACAACGGGGACAAGAATTACAAAAGCAGTGTCCAAGATATAAACACAGGGAAAGAAAACTACCAGAAACAGTGGCTGGCGGCGTTCCACTTCCTACAATAAACAAAAGAAACCTGGTTACGCAACACCACCACAACAAATCTAACACAGCAATTACATTTAAAACACAGTTTACATTACCTCGGGAGAGTCCGGAATACTGACGTCCAAAAGTATATCCGCCGACTCGCCCTACAATAGCCTATACCAATAAACAATACCATAAAGCCAGAACACCAAAAGAGTACTGCATGTAAAGATTAAGAGGGAGCAAAACAATAGTGCAACCGGCTTACCTCGTCACAGGGGGAACCACGGGAACACAGGAACACCAAAACACAGCTACACATCGACTACCTGGCCAGCAATTCACACTTCCTGGTTCCCACGGTCCCACCTGCTACAAAAACAAAACTGTTACTTAGTTCCCACTGACATTCAACTTTTTAACAAAGTTGCTGGAGTGCTTAAATTTAGTTACGATGTTGCTACAAGGTTATGTGTCATCGGCTTCTCAATGACCGCATTAAGCACGTGAAGCTAGAATTCTAATATAAACACCTGTCTCAAATAATCGCCTATATGTGCCACCTGCTGGCAAATATCGTAAATAAAGGCCTATAGCGTTTAATTGAAGTTTTGAGGTATAATAATAACTTAATTTTTTTCTAGTGATTTGTCTTGCACAGAAATATCTAAATATCTCAAAGCTTTCAAGAGTTGTAGCCATTACACTGTACACAGCTGTGAATTTCGTATTAGTGGCAGTGAGTAACTTATATCACATAGTCCGCTGCCATTTCCAACCAGGTTTAATACTAAGCCAGTTTCTTACAAAAGCAATTCCCAATGATCTGTCTTCACCACACAGTTAGATGTATACTAAATGACTAAACAATAAATATAAACCCTGAGCATACATGCTTATGTTGGACATGCATTTTAATTTCCTAAAACACACGTACAAACGAAATCCCTATTTTCCTAAAAGCTGCTGAAAGTGGTTTCACATTTATCAGCTGGAAAACTGCCTGTCTGAGAACGGGTCTCTGCCCTAAGCTATTCACGTAGTGTAAAAGGTGCTTGAGCCACATTTGCCTTCAAAACGAAGGGAACATGTATTGCTCAACTGTTTTCATCTTGTTTCAATATCAAACTGGTGCAGCCGCCGGTTCCATCTGCAGTCTTCAATCAAATCTGCACTAGATGTTAAAGTCTAGATGATACAGGTACAATAGGGTTCACAGCGCCTGTTCTACCTTCGTCGGAGTGCCTGGGCGAGACCGAGTTCTCTTATGCCATGTTCCCATCTGTACCATTAAACCAGCCTGTAAAACTCAGTCTCATCTTGTTCCATTATGAAACTGGGGCTGGGTCCATCTACAGCCTACAATGCAATCTGCAACCACACATTACACATTTATAAATTATTTCCCTGACAGTATCATTTTTACACAGCCCTCGTATTCCGCCTACTTTTTTGTGAAGATTTAAAACCACCTCTCCTGCCCTTAGTATTGGACACTCTTTAAGTAACTTCCCCCATCAGTGAGATGGATCAAGTTTTGCCAGCCTGCAATCCTTAATTGGATGACTGGGCCCCAATTAAAATCGATTTGATCTCAGTCTGCTACAGATGGAAATGAGCAAGTCTGAGTTCAAATAATTTTCAAGTCAGTTCCAGTGGCAGATGAAAACGTGGCCTCAGTATGTTCAGAATCTTGGTTCAGATCGCCTGGTTACTGATCGGCTGCAGATATACATGTAAACACAGCTAAAGCTACTGTAAAAATTGAACAAAGTGCAATTTCAACAGCATTGTGATACAACGAACATACAATAAACGGTATGATAATGTAGTAAACCAAAAACGCTAATAATCTTGTACTGTAAGCTCTTACACTGAAGGGTCCAGAACAGTGTTGCGCAAAGTTTTTAAATGTCGCCCCCCCCTTTCTTAGCATACATTTTGTCGCCCCCCCCATATTAAAACGTTAGACCATAACTTTATATTTTAACAGTTTTAGTTTTTTTCCCCGACTTCGTGTAAATTGTGTATTTTTTTCCTTAACCACAAAAAAGTCCAGATTTAGCTAAATACATACGCGAATCACAAATTCAGCATTTAAAATCAGTCTAGACATACAGTATGCACATCGGGAGCGAAGCGAACGACACGAATACAGTACAAAAAATGTAGCTAGTCAAGAAAAGACTTTTAAAATAAATAAAACACAGAAGAGCATGGGAAAACCACACACTAAAAAAAGGAAAGAGTTTGGAATACCACCAGCTTGTGAAAGAGCAAATGTGATTATTATTATTGGTCAACATTATTAAAACAAATAAGCATCATTTTACAGAAATACGAAACCAGTGTGTTGCGCTCCTCGTCACTTTGACTAAAATTAAGGTGAAATAAAGAGCGATAGACATACCATCCATTTCCAATTGTTCTGCTATTTCTTGAAATGTGGCGTCGTTCTTTTTATTGTCTTTAACCACGGACACTGGCATCATAAAGAACATTATATTTTTCGACTTTAATAATTAAATTCTCATTGATATCGATTTTTTTTTATTATTTCTGTGGTAATGTCTGCGGGAGCAAGACAGACAAGTTGCGTTCACGAGAGGCAGACTGCTAAGTCTGCGCAGATTCTGAAAATTCATTGGCTACTTGCTCCAATTATGTGCAGATTCTGCGCAGAATGACGAAAGTCTGCGTGTCGTGAACGCACCCACAGTCTGACAGCCACTACCTTTGACCTTATTGCTGATTGGTCCATTGCGACGCGAACAGCGCTTTATTCATGCCGCTTGCTTCGCTTGCGTTGTGCATTACTCCATTTTAATTATTTTTGCTCGCGTCCGGTGTGCATAGCTCTTTACATGCAAGCCCATGCCCATTGACGCGTTGGATTTAGCATTGTATGTTGCGGAGCTGCGCTTACACTCTGTATGTATTTAGCTTTTTTATTTACAGAACTGCCCCTTTAGTCATAGTCACGCCCCGCTTAGTGACTCTCCGCGGACCCCCAGGGGGGCGCGCCCCCCAGTTTGCGCACTCCTGGTCTAGAAGGCAGATTTATCTAGCTGTGATGTCATATTGGCTCAAAACATTCAATGGACATCATAGGTACTCACAGTAAGCTGGTGCTATGAAGTGCCATGCTTGTTTAATCAGACACATAGATCCATGTTTTAAGTAGTCAAGAGTATTTGATTAAAATGGTAAATGCATCTTTTAAAAGGCTAATAATATCATTAGCATTTTTGCTGTTCTTAGATACCCAGAAAAATTAGCACCACTGATAGAGTAATGGGCATAACTCATGTAATTGAAGGAGAATGAAAAGTATGCAATGGGTCAGATTTATAGCTTTTGCTTCAATACTAAATCTACTTGATTAAAAAAAAATTGAAATATCATTTTATATTTATAGAGATTTTATTTATTATATTTGTAAGTAATTGGTATTTGGCAGCACTTTTTCTGACACTGAAGACACATGTTATCGTCCCTGATAAAACTTACTAAAAGCATATCAAAGTTTAATAAAGCATAGTAAAGGTATGCTAAAGCATAGGTAAGCATCGTAAAACCCAGATAGGGATGATAAAGCATATACAAAATATGACAAACCATGGTAAAAGCATGGGAAAACTAAAAAATTACTGTTATAAATTTGTATAAGGGGTAAACCTTCCATACGCTTTTGTTTCATTCTGAAATCTGTATTTTATCACTGCACTGCATTGCTGTCTCCTAGGTAATATAAACAATGTAATGTTATGCGCTGGTAAAATGCTTTAGCAAAGATTTGAATAGAACAATGTAAAATTATAACAGAAGTAGAGTAGTAACACCAATGTTCTACTTGTGTGGCGGTCAAACGAAACATTGCCTTGTGATTGTTATGGAACATCAGCATTAAAACATTGTGAAAAAAGAGATCCTGGTGGGTTAGCACAGAAAATGGTGCAAAGTGCCTTAGCAATGCCTCAGCTTTTTTTTGTTGTGCACTAAGTGAACAGTTTGAACTGAAAACAGAAGTGATGTGGACAGTTTTGGCCCAGGATCTCACCTTCGGGGCCGCTGGGAGTCATCATCAATTGAGGTGAGACTCTTACTCTGTCAACCAAGGCTGGGTGATGGAACACTGAACCCCTGGAAGGAGATGCCACTGCAAGGCGGGGGGAAGGAGGGGGGGAGAAATAACTTTGGGATAGTAGCTTAACCAATGATGGTAGCGAAGGGAGATTGTAACCTTGCTGCTAGAATCACAGCATGCCTCTATGTTTATGATGCACTGCATGCACAGAGTACAGACCAGCACTGATCTCCATCTCAGATGTTTCTCAGTATGCAAGGAAGATTTTTGTATGAGCCCTGAAAAGGTATTTTTGCACTTTTCCCATGGATATACTATGCATTTACCATAGTTTACCCTGGTTTGCCATAGTTTTTAATATGGTTTACCATACCTCACCATGCTTTACAGTGTTTACCTGTACCACTGTGCTTTAGTATGCTCTTGAGTGTCCTAACAACTGGTAACTCAATGGACAGCTGAAGCAGATGAGTTCATCATTTTGTACTCAGTTGTATGAAGAAGGTCTCTGTGAATAGGGCAGTGGCAGTTTTACTGTGAATACACAGCTCTTAAGTAGTACAAAATAAAACTGTTTTGGTTACACTCTCCTCTATAACTCGCACAGGATTTTGGACCAGATTTTGTAGTGGCCTAGCAGTATATTATACCAAATTAGTATTTAATATTTTTCAGGTACGCTGTAAAAAGTGGTACGCAGCACACTGCTATTGCTCACGCATGCCTAAACAACTTCTAAACAACTTCCGCTTAGAAAGCACAAAAGTGCCCATTCAAATCTGGTATGTTATGCTGTTTTCATTCTTTTTCATCTTTTTAAATTGAATTTATCATATTCCCACCATTAAGAAAACAGTATGTGAATATTTATGATATGCAATACATTGAGTTCTTGTTCATTTTTTTTTTTTTTACTTCTGCAACTTTGCGGTGGACTTCTCATTTTTGTCTTCGTCGTGAATTGTTTTTTTTTCTTTTTAGAGAAATCGAGTGTTTGTTTCCAGTTTAAGTTTGCAAAACAATATGTATAATTTGACAATAAGAAAACACATCACATCGCAAATGGTTGCATCTGTACCAAAATTTAACAACGTACCGCTTTGAATGTGACAGCGTATCACTTTCTAACATTACACGGGTCAAGTTGTGAGAATTGTGAGGGTCTGGAACCAACTCCCCAGTAATGTTGTTGAAGCTGACACCCCGGGATCCTTCAAGAAGCTGCTTGATGAGATTCTGGTATCAATAAGCTACTAACAATCAAACGAGCAAGATGGGCTGAATGGCCTCCTCTCATTTGTAAACTTTCTTATGTTCTTAAGTTTTGGTACGCGTACAACACTGTAACGATGTACCGCCCATGACTCCAAATGTTACGGTTATTCTAATTTACTGATCAATATACCAATGAATATTTACATATCTTATACTGTAGTCTTTCTACAGTTCAGCCCATTTATTGGAAAACGTGTTTTTTTTCTTTCTAAACTAAGTTAAATGCAGTAAAAAAAATTTCAATTAGCTGAATGATATTAAATCATAATTGTTGCTCTCTGTAAACAAAATCACTTGCTTTTTCACAGCGCTGCCAATTGCTTAGCAGCATTCACCTGCCAAACCTCTTGTAACCCAATCGCTTATTTCCTCCCTTGCTCCCTGTTTGTCCAATCAGCTTTGGGGAAAAGACTGACAGCTTACAACGAAAGAAGCCCAGTCAAAGAGCTTGTGCGCGCTTCTGTCCTTGCCACAGTTTGTGATAGGCTTGGAGCATTTGGGGCTGTGTCGAGTAGAGCGCATGTTTCCTTCCTTGCCCAATCAGATTCCGCTTGTTCTGTTGATGCTCGTTCGCGAGGGGAGACTCCGTGAGAGTGGCCGTAGTCTTTCAGTCTGAGATTGGATTCAACGTGGTGTGTGTAAGATTTGAGAGACAGTAGTTGACTGCAGGCGGTGAATAAGTGTGTGATCAAATTTAATGGCGGAGGAGCTATACCAGATCTAAGACCATCTTCTTACAAACAACTGGACACGGTAAGCGTAGGGGTACTAGGGTAGCGTGTAAGAGGGTAGCGAGGGATGCGGATCTGCAATCCTTACGTGGCTGTGCTAGAGTATTTGTATTAAAAACTGGGTTTGTAAATTTCTTTCGCTAGTGTGTCTGGATCCCTGATGCAGTTCGTGGGTTTCCGATCAATACCAACAACGTCAATAGATGTTCTTTTCACGTTGTTAAAACCGCAGCGGTGGTTGCTATTGTTTGTCTTTTTGTAACAGAAACAAAGATCTTATTTGAAAACTAAGATTCATTAAATGTATCAATTAATTGTGAGTCGTCCAGTGGGGACACAGTGAATGAATGAACAGGCTAGGGGTTGAATTCAATTAGGCTAGCATACTGTTGCTTAATTAAAACGAAACAATACATTGATACCCCCCCTCCCCTCGTTATTTTATCAATCCCACCATGAATCATCAAACGCATGCATGAGCAGAAACTGTTGTGTAATTGTATGTCATATTATTATTCATAATTAAATCTAGTGTTATGCACATCTTTAATCAAACATATATAGTACTTGCTTGAGTGCTAACTTAAGAGTGTGTATGTGTGAGGTGTTTTTGTACATTTTCTTGCAGTATTTCTGTGTTATAATTTACTGGGCATATCTTTTTGATTAAACTCTTTGACAGCTGACGGGGTTCAGAGTAACATGTTAAGTAAATGTTACCGGCTGCCCAGATTCTTGTAGGTTCAATCTATAGTAACTTAGGCCTTGTAGGAAATTAAACCTGGTGTTATTCAGCCTTTAACTGACAAATACAATCTTAATTACTTTGAGTGTTGATTGGGAGTTGCAGAGACAGGCTAACTGACTGATTTGAGAAGATGTCCTTCCATTTGCATCCTAACTCCTGACAGATCTGTAAAGTGTGAATAATGCCTGTAGGTTTCATTGGTAGTAATTATATGTGGGTTCAGGCCGGATGAGAACAGTCATTTTCTGTGTGAGTTGTACAGCTCACTGGGTTTTAGTTAGTTCCATAAACAAATTCACTACAACCTTTTTGCCTTACAGTAGTGAGTGTTCGGTGTACATAGCTCTATGGGAATGGACAGATGGTGACAGGATAGCTTTGTGTTTTAAATAAATTACTGTAAACAAAACAGGCTGTAAGGTACTGGTGCGTTGATTTGGTGGGTTTCCTGTTTGAATTTTGACCAAGATGGACTAGCAGCAGTACGATTGCTGAGTAAATGGTTTGCTATCCCAAATTAGCTTGTTAGTCAGATTGCGTAGAGGCCAGATTTAACCTTCGACTGACCAGTGAAGGGCAGAGGTACAGTCAGCGTGACGTGGTTTTTGACATGCTCATACTCTTTTGTCATTTAGAAACTAACACAATCCCTGTAATGCGTTGGTAGCCATTTGTGCAGCTTTTGGCTAGTCTGCAGCAATTCGTAGCTGTCGATTGTCCCCCTCCATGTCTTAGGAAAGTGAACACCTGTCTTACTCACTGGAGTCTAAATGGGGCTGCAAGTCATCCTTCTGTCTTCACTGGCACTGTGAGGACTCTGCATTCTGATGCAATGGTTTGACACATAAGCACACTAGTTAACTTGTACCGCCACAGTGGATGTTAACTTACCGTTTCTTGCTATTTTGTGGTGTGCCCAGAAAGGAAAGTGCCATTTATACATTGAATAAGAGTTATTTTATGGTTTTTGTTTTCTTTGTTTTTCCCACAAAAAGTCCCATTTCCTTTCAAAGTTCCTTCCAAACTTAATCAAACATTGCACAAGGTTTTGGAGTGTTTGTTCGCAATTCATCCAGCAGCTCTCTGAAATCATTACTGTGTAAATTAACATTGTAGATAATGTAGGTTACATGGTCATATCAATGCCTTAATAAACAGGACAGTATTTCTTTCCCAAAACTAAAAGCTTAATAATGTGCTTCCATTTATTTAATTAATTTTGTTGTGCATGGATTGGAGGAGGACAGGTTGCACACAGCATCTTCCCAGCTGTTCAGTACTCCTGTCTGGTGAAACCACAACTGTAGTATGTTTCCTGCAGCCCTAGGTTTCAGACCCCAAAGCAGTGAGAGATACAGATTACTGTACACAGCTAATTCGCCCCAGTGTTGCTTACCACTGTTTAACATCTGATGCAGTAAAGCTGTCTATATGCAGTTTAAGTTTTGACCTTTTTCCTGTTTGGGTTGTTTTATTTTTTTTTGTATTTCTGTAAAGGACATTACATACAAAATGAAATGTGTTCGTATCAGAAGGCCAATGCACCTACAGGTAGCCTTACAAGTGTCACAGGCATTATGTTATGTAATCCATACTTTCTGAGCATTACTTCTGTCATGTTTACCCATGCCCCCTAGTTTTTAATTACATACTGTCAGAGTAAATCACTATTTCACATTGGGAGTGGGAAAATGTCCAGTCCATTGAAATTGAACTGAAACCATAATTTGTGGAAACAAAAATGCTAAATTGGTTAACTTTATTATATTTGCCTAGGTCAGAAGCATAGCTATACAATCAAGTGTTATATTGATCAATTTTAGGAGATCTGGTGATTTTGACATGACCTTAATTTAGAAATGCTAAAATAAACTTTAAATAAATACAATGACAAATGTCTCTTTTGAATGTTTTTAGTTCAGTTCTAACAGAAAATTGCAGTGCAGTGTGCTTAAATCCTTTTATTTAGGTAAAAATTTAAACTGTGAACTAGGGATGCAAGTCGGTTGTGATTTTTATGGTTTTTACTGTTTTTTGATGTTCAGTCGTTTATCTGTATTTAACTTTGTCTTAAAATTGAAAGTTTAAAAACTAAAAACAGGGCATACCATGATTCCACACAAGTCATATTTTTTAAATTTACGCTTTATTTAACTTTTTTTTTCGCTCATCAAGGTTTGCGTCATTGCAAATATGTAATCGACATGTCAGCTTCAAAGTGACTGAGATGTTTGGCAGAATTTTTAAAAAGTTTCTGATGAGGAACACTTTTATAATTTAATATGTCACCTAGATTTATGTCAGCTAAAACTAGAACTCTAGTTGTTCTTGTTTAGTATGTATGCTGGTGTATTGTAGCCCGTTAACTGTAATGCATATGATTCTGGATAAGGGCCGTACACTTGAATTCAGTCAATATGCCTACAGAATGCAGCATGGAATATACAAAACTAATTTTAGTAAGTGCAAAGTAAATGAAGCTACCTTAATACAAATAAACTGACTTGCACACATAAGCATCTAATTTAAAGCAGCGTCCAGATATTTGTCTGCAGTGTCCCTTTTGCTTGTTTTGCAGCTTCACAATGGTTCGGGACCTCCACATTTTATTAACTTTCAATACTGTTGTATCTGGCTGTTTTAGTCAGTTTAGTATCATGATTACATCTTTTATTAGGTCTTCAGTACACAGAGTAAAAACCTGAACACCCCCGGACTAAATATGAAGCCGTGGTTATCCCTACTGAGGACAGTCAGGTAAGGCTTGTCGTAGCTTTTTACTTATGATAAATTAAATAAAATTAATAAGGGATGTTAATATGAACAGTCTACAGTACATACAACAAAGTGCACGCTAAGCTCACGGAAATGTTGCCGGCTTAGTGCTGAAACTGCCAGCATTTTCATTGTACAAAAAAATGCGGTTTTGGTTCGGTTTTATCTTTTGGCAGTATAATTCGGTTTGGAATTGTATGCGTATTTCGGTTTAGTTTTGGGAAAATCGTAACCGTTGCATCCCTGCTTTGAACTCAATCAAGAATACTTGATAGTACAGAGTACAGTAGGAGGAACATGTAGCCTGTATGGAAAAAGCTGCATGTTTTGTTCATACTGTACTGTGTGCTTTTCCATAATATTTTGTTTTAAAAGCCTGAGTTAAATGAAGCACTAAATGATGATGAAATCAGGCAACAACCTCAGTTTTCTGTGTGAAGGAAGCACAGCATGAAACACAAATTGTCCTTAAATAAAATAATAATATCTCTGTTTTGTGTCTTTTAAAATATTGCTGTTTAGTACATTTATTTTGTACTCCACATGTATTTGAGCATTGCAGTAGCCTATAACATTAACCAGATGGTTCCAGTTTCTTCTCTCAATCAGCTGAATAAAACATCCAGTAACACCCGTCTTAAACCTAGAATATGAAATAACATCTGTTCAGCAAGTCCTGTGAAAACAAAGATGAGTTATCTTTTTACTACTGATTAAATATCTTAGATGATAACATACAAACTTCAGCTTTTACTCTGCATTTTTAGTTTACATGTACACTATTTAAGGGATAACAATATTACTATGTTATGCTACGAGTTAAAAATAGAACCTCCGAGTCAATACATTGCCAGTATTGCAATTTTTACAACTTTTTAAATGTATTTACCTTTGTCTGAAATACCACTGTTGTTCACTGAGAGTTATTTTTTGAGAGCAGTGCTAAAGTGTTCTTGTGAAGCGTTTCATCAATAAGCAGTGTTTTTTTATTTATTATTATTTTTTTAGAACAGGTGTTGTTAATTAGTGTTGTCTTTTTCAGACGTGCTTTATTTGCAATTGTTATTCAGTAATAGCTAGCTGAATGTCACTCAGTTGTTTTTGTTGGGTAAAACGTATCTGTAGTGTTGATTGTCTTTCTACACAATGTGTAATTAGGTCCAAATTGCCCAGTATTTTACCTGAGTAGTGTTAATTAAGCATGTACAGACTGTACTGCACTGAACTGTAAATCTGCATTGTGACACACATTGACCGCCACATGTTGCCTTATCAGATTTGCTGCTCTTCAGTTCAGTGTTGTACATAAATATGATTTTATCCAGATAACCGATTTGCAGGAAAGAGCAGCTTGGGAATCAGGTTGAGGTTCAATTTAGGTTATATTTCTTTAACTGGGATGGAATTATTGCTTTCTTATACACTGACTGGTCAAAAAAAAAAAAAAAAAACAATACATTTTTTTTTTACAAATTTGTGGTAATGTGATGTCATGATCTGCTAAACCTTAAACAAAAACGTGGTGAGTATAACTATCAGCCAGGGGACTACCAAAAATGAGGTCCGGACTACTGAACTGTGATGTTCCAAAGCACGTGGGACTACGGCGGCTTCCAAATTATTATTTTTAACCAGTAGTACAGACTTTATACTTGCTTTTTGTCTTGATTGACAAAGCATGTGGGGGCGAGTTCTACATTGAACAATGAGTTGTGATTAGTTGTTCACTGGGCTCTACGCTGAACACTGAGCTGTGATTGGTTGTTCACTGGGCTCTACGCTGAACATTGAGCTGTGATTGGTTGTTCCGCTGGGTTTGTTGCAGACGGGAGTTTGCAGAATGCCTAAAGCGGATGTAACAAAACAAACAAAAAATATATATATATATATATATATATATATATAGATATATATATAGATATATATAGATATATATATAGATATATATAGATATATATATAGATATATATAGATATATATATATATATATAGATAATCATCAAAGTAAAGTTAAGCCACATTTATTAGGAATTCCTGTTTTTAAATTGTAGATCGTGATATTGTCATTTAAGTCGAGCCCTGTGTGTGTAATTGTTAAGTTTAGTTGTAAGACTGCAGAGTCTTTTATATATAATTTTGTGTGAAGATCGCTCGCTGTCTTTGGATTCCTCGCAGTCGGAAGGGAAAGTTTGTAGCAGCATTTCATTTCTTTCTTTCTTTATTATTTTTTATTAACTATAGGGTAACTGTATTTATGCATGAGGGCTGATATGGAGGAGAAGACCATTTCTCTGTCCGGATGAGAGAGAGTGTGTGCGGGAGCTGCTTTATTGTCCTCGAACTCTCACAGACCGACGTGAGTCCCATTGCAGAAGTAAAACAAGGCTTAATTGAATTATTTTATGTGCTTAATACGCCTTAACTTAGAACCTTCACAACTTGTTGCTATAACAGGCTCATGTTGCAGAAAGCACGTAGGCTACTGTTTGAATGTACATGGATATATGTCTAAAATTTTACATTTTGAAAGTTACCCTAATTGAAAACGTATCTGTTTTACTGGAATGTGTCACTGTGTTGACTGCTTGTCTTCTTATTTTAGCTGAGGGCCCTGATCACACGAAGAAAGGAAAGGACATTAGGACTAGCATATCCACTAAGCAAATCATGAGACGAGAAGAAACATAAAAAAAAATATGAACAGCCTGTTGCGATAAAGGTTCAAAAGAGGGACAGACAGTAGTTCTGCAGGTGGGTCGAGCAAAATACCTAATGTGACCGATACAGTTCACAGCCGAAAAGACTATGACAAAATATATGACAAGAATAAACGCAAGCACACGCATCATTTGCATTGGAAAAATACCTTCAGTTGGTTAAATACAAAGGACGTCCCTGGTGGTGAAAAAGAAAGCAGTGATGGCGAAAAAATAAAGTACCCAGAGTCGGCAGATAGAACTAGTCCGTTATTTGCAGGCACTAGTAACTTTCGAATTGAAACTGTTAGAAAGCACAATGTCACTTTAACATTGCCTATGCATGTGCAAAGAAAGCCAAGCCTCTCGCTGATTATGGGCTTGTTATGCACTGTTCAGAAAAAGAATGAAGTAGATATAGTCCACTATGAAGGGCGTTATATAAAAATAGATTTTATTATATGCAAATTATAGGAGGCTGTGTGGTCCAGTGGTTAAAGAAAAGGGCTTGTAACCAGGAGGTCCCCGGTTCAAATCCCACCTCAGCCACTGACTCATTGTGTGACCCTGAGCAAGTCACGTAACCTCCTTGTGCTCCGTCTTTCGGGTGAGACGTAATCGTAAGTGACTCTGCAGCTGACGCATAGTTCACACACCCTACTCTCTGTAAATTGCCTTGGATAAAGGTGTTTGCAAAATAAAAAAAATATAGGAAGTAACTGTTTGTCAAGAAAGGCAGGTGTAGAATGCATTGCACACAAAATGCAGATTGATTTAAAAGAGGTAAATAAGGCAAGATACATATGTGTTTTATCTGACTTCTACTGACAAGGCAGTTGTTGAGGAAGAATCAATTTTTCTGAGCTATGTAGTTGGTAATGTACCAGTCAGAAAACTAGTTGGTTTGCAGGATCTTAAACATGCAAATGCTAATGGTATTCTTCAAGCTATTGACTGTGGTTAGGAAAGGTAGACCTTTCATTAGAAAAATTGACAGACAATGAGCCTCTTCAGTATGTTGTAACTTTGATGGTGTTGCACTCATGATACTTTGAAGCTGAGGAGTTGCTGCCAATTCACTGTGTTAATCACAAACTGGGGCTTGGCATTTTAGATTCAATGAAAGAGTTCAGTTAACTTGCATAATTTGAAAAAAGTATGCAAGGCTTATTCAAATTATACTACTTTTCTCCAAGAGAAGACGAGAGCTTAGTGAAGCGTGGGGAAGTTTTAAATGCCGAAGCGTCAAGGTATGGTGACATTAACTCAGTTAGATGGGTTTTATCAAAATTAAGAGCTGTAACTGCACTAAAAACACATCTTGTACAATTCTTCACTTGGAACATTTGAGCAGCAGCAGAAATACAGATGAAGCTGCAAAGGCAAAGAAACTTCTCCAGACAATGAAATTGGTTAGGTTTATACAATTCATGTATGCAATGCAAAACCTCTTGACCCCAGTTACAAACTTGTCTTTAAAGTTTCAAAGGCACAGTTACCTATTGTCTGATATTCTGGTGGATCTAGATCTCCTCAATGAAACATTGCTTGATCTGGCAGAGAATGGTGGTGTAAGCATGAACACTTTTAATGCAAGCTGCAACAGGGAAACTAAGAAACTAAGATAGGGCAGCAGTGTGGAGTAGTGGTTAGGGCTCTGGATTCTTGACCAGAGGGTCGTGGGTTCAATCCCAGGTGGGGGCACTGCTGCTGTACCCTTGAGCCATGTGCTTTACCTAGATTGCTCCAGTAAAAACCCAACTGTATAAATGGGTAATTGTGTGTGTAAAAAAAAAAAAAAAAAAAAATGTAATTCTATGTAAAAATAATGTGATATCTTGTAACAATTGTAAGTCGCCCTGGATAAGTAATAATAATAATAATAATAAATAATAATAATAAATAAAAAGATGTACGCTGATACTAACTCCATTAAATTATCAGGAGCTTTTTCCACTGAAAATCTCAACTGTGATCTTCAGAAACTTGTGAGGTGTACAGTAACATACCTCACTGAAAGATTTGGTTTCAAATTTTCAAGTTTTTAACTTGAAGTGGCCATATGATGTAGAATCTCTTGAGGCAGTATGGAAAGGATGAGATTAGCGGGTTGTACAATCACTTTAAAGATGTGTTGCCTGTTGGAGTTAATGATAGGTCACTTCAAGGAGAGTGGAAGCTCATGAAAATACATCTAAAAGATCAGATTCTCCAGCTCAATAGATAGACTACAGTAGACAGCATGTCCGGCAGAGATGCGGGAACCAATGAGAAAGGAGTAGGGGGGGAAGCACCTTCGGGCAATATTTAAATACAAAATCGGCATTTTGTGTGCATTTCACCATCAAAATATGCACAGACCAAGTGAGTTTCATAAGCAATAAGACGCAGTGGCACAAAGTCTAAAAATATTTATGCAACAAGACAGCGTATTAACTACATTGCAAATCAGATGTACTGTCCTTAGATGTCTTTTTAAAATAAACACATTAATCTTCGGCACTAAAATGCTTTAATTCTATTCGACACGTTTAATAGGTCTATTCACACATTAAAAATTGTGCTGGTCTCTAACGTAACACAGATCAGACTTGAAAACATGTTACACACATCCATGCTAATCGGGAAAGTTCCGCCTTTCGTACGTTCGTTGTGTAGACGCATTGGGAAACAAAGTTACATTTTTAAAGGCGGTGCAATACTGCTTGGCATTTAGTAGCAATTGTTACTTATTAATATAGGGTTGATAGATTTTTACTTTTATTTATGTTCTCTCTACCTGTCTTTAAAGCTGTAATTAACATCTTAACCATGGGCTGGATTAAATCGAGCTCAAATATTTTGTAGCTCTACATTCCTTAATGAAAACTGGTGGCTTTCCTCTCACTGTGAGGAGGATGTAGTCACTACACTGCACACTGCTGATTTCGTAAAACACAGATATCCTGTCTGGATACACGGCTTATTAAACTTAACAAATAGCAAAATGTGGAAATAACAAAGAAATGACTTGAAGTATTAATTATCTTATGTGTTTGCATTAAAAGGGGCGCTTTTTAAATTGCAATCCGGGGGATACAGAGCAATAGACCTGTCAGCAATCGAGCTAGTCCCGTTGCTTTTATCTGTGAGTAATTCTTTAGAGTGAAAGAAAGATTGAAGTAAATTGATTTTGTTTAGATGTTGGTTTTTATTTTAATTGTTTTATCTCTTAGTAGTTTCACCTACTCCCACCTTTATAAACGTCTTGCTTCCCTCCCTGCCTTCCTTTTATATACGTCTTGCATTTCTTTTTTACATTTTGGAACTCCCCCATTACATTGCGGTCAATTACAAAATATTCAACTCAAAATGTAACAATCAACAATGGGGCAGTTTACAAGCAAAAGCAGAAAAGCGTGACAACAGATCTCTCGCGCTTTTATGGTCATGACAGTTCTGCTTCCATGTTTACATGAGAGTTTATTTTAGAGAGAGAATTTAGTTGTCCAAATGCAAAAAACCTCATTAGTAATAAAATAATGGGAGGGTTTATTTAAATATCACCAAACGCACTGAAAAGTGATGCTGCACGATAAAGGATATCGTTCAAATAATGCATAGGGGTTTACATGAGGCTTTACGCGCTAGGCAGAGATGAAGAGAAGGTTACCCCCATCTGTCTAGAATGCAAAAGGCTTGCAGTTAAAATGGTTCATGCTGCCAAGAAGAAGAAAATAATAATATTTATTACTATTATTGTTTAGAATTAGTTGTTCTAGAAATGGTAGAAGTAGCATGTGTACAAAAACCGACAGCACTCGCCAATTCCCATTACTGCTTTTCTTATGCTTCTTAGGCTACTGATGTCCTTTCACACACCCATATATATTAGTCTTAGCCAACTGCTTAACTGTTAATGTGCTAAACAAAATTAGTACAATTATGCAGAAAATGTGGAAACTTACACAAACGCTGTTAATATAATAAATACATAATTTGTGTGTATTTGCTACTTAGTTATAAGGAATCATAGGCCTACTTACAACATAGTTGCGACAAAAATGGATGGATGGAGAAGACGCAGACAAACACTGGCTAGATTAAGTCTTGTATGGGAAGAACTCCTTCAGTCCCATGCAGTGGGTTTGCAGGAAAGGAGTCGTGCATCTATTGCTTTCTTATCTAGAGGCTGTGTGGTCCAGTGGTTAAAGAAAAGGGCTTGTAACCAGGAGGTCCCCGGTTCAAATCCCACCTCAGCTCCCACCTCAGCCACTGACTCGCTGTGTGACCCTGAGCAAGTCACTTGACCTCCTTGTGCTCTGTCTTTCGGGTGAGATGTAATTGTAAGTGACTCTACAGCTGATGTATAGTTCACACACCCTAGTCTCTGTAAGTCACCTTGGATAAAGGCGTCTGCTAAATAAACAAATAATAATAAAATAATAATAATAATAGAGCTTTCTTTCCAGCATACATCCTCATCCACTTCTTCTCTATGTACAGACCTCTGTTTGTGCATCGGCAGGAAAGACTGTTTGGTGGGAGGAGGTTGTGCTTCACGAGTCTTTCTCTGACGAACAATGGATGGAAACATTTCGGGTCATCCGACCTACGTTTTACCAACTGGTGGAACTTGTACGGGTGGACATGGAGCCATCACCAATACATGTCTGTACACCTGTGCCGCTGCAGAAGCGAGTGGGTATTGCTCTGTACAAACTTCTCGGACCGCTGATTCGGCAGGACTGCGCACAGCTGGGGTAGGCACCTGCAGTTCTCTTGTTATTATGCACAGAAATTCGGCGTGCAACGCAGCCACCTCTTGGTGCTGTTGATCAGCGTGGTCCAGCATTTCCAAGCGGTGGCTGTATTGCCGATCCTGCCTGGCAGCGGTGCGTGCAATCAGACGGTACATCCTTCTGTACTCCAGGCGCATCAGACGATGCTCCTGGATCAGCAGCTACAGTGTTCAAACCAACTTTAATTTAAAGAACAGTTGTGAATTGCTTCACAGCTTTTGTTTTACATGTGAATCCTAAGAATAATATGTGAAAAACAAAACATATCGCATATGCGCACACACTTAGCCCGACATGCGTAAAATGGTAAAGGTAAAACACAGACTGTGAAACAATTCACATTTGGCATCCTTTAAATTAAAGTTGGTTTGAGCGCTGTAGCTGCTGTGGCTGAGGAGATAAAGCCATTTTATGCACGTCAGGTAGGCTGTGTGCGTATATGCGGTATGTTATTGTTTTTCACAATTTATTTGTTTGATTCACATGGAAAGGAGAGCTTGTGAAACAATTCGCAATTGGTCGTCTTCACATTAAAGTTGGTTTGGATGCTCTAGCTACTGTGGTTGGTGAGATAAAGCCCTTTTACGAGTGGCTGAGGCGAAGTGTGCGTATGTGCGGTATGTTATTATTTTCCAGAAATTATTCTTAAGATTCACATATAAAACATAGACTGTGAAACAATTCACAATTGGTCTCCTTTAAATTAAAGTTGTTTTGAGCACTCTAGCTTCTGTGGTTGGTGAGATACAGCCATTTTCATTCATGTCGGGTTAGCTTAAGTCGAATATCAAACGAATATCAAACGTAAAGCTAACTTTACCGAGGTAGCATATTTTAGTTTAGAAAAGTAAATGATGGCTGGCGCAATTACCATATTGTATTGATGGGGCTGGTATTTCTCAGGACGTCTGGGAGGATGAGGATTCCAGTAAATGGTCCGATGCCACTGCCACTGGCCGGTCACCCATTAACTGGTGCATTTCCTCCCAGAACCGAAATTGGGACCTTGAGCTTTGACCGCAGGACTGCAGGTGTTTTCTCTCCTGCAGGTACAGATATTTCAGTTTCTTGAATTTATCTCGTACCTGCAGGAGCGTTCTATTTATACCAAGTTCAGCCAGAGCACCGGTAATACTGGTGAAAATGGTGGCATTTCTTTGGCAAGGTCGATCCAGTTCATCCATAACCCCCAGGTCCGCAATAATTTGGAGGGAACAAGTTTCCTCATCCGTCCAGTGGACCTGGTGTTGCGTGCTGTCAGAAGGGGTGGAAGCTTGAAACATCCGGCGGGAAAAAAGCTACATTATTCGTAGTATTATTATTATGATAATAATGCTGGTCATAATGATCTAGTAGTTCTCATGCATCCTTCATAATACACTAAAATGAATAAATAATGGTATAAATCAACATCTCTATATGCAATTTATATATAATTTAGCCGCGACCCTCATCAGGAGAAGCGGATTGATAATAATGGAGGGATGGATATTTAACTGATTTGTATTAGTAAGACTGGGATAAGGAAAATCTTACTTACGCTACAGAGGAGGACAGAAAGACCGTATCCCAGAGAAAAGCGTTCTTTTACATAGGGGAAGTGGAGGAGGTATCGTGTTATTTCATGAAAGTCAATCGTTAAGTATTTTGCACGACTGTGGAGTTTGTTGCTATGGGACTAATTAGGCCAATTAGCGCGACTTTACCGTGCTTTTCCAAAGTGTAATGACACTTGAGTCACACACTTTTTTTGCCGTGCACTTTTGGAACGAGCACAATCATGCGTCATTTGTGCGTGACAAGTCAGTGCGATTAAAACTTGCATGTAAACACCGCCAATGGTCAATGGAAAAGCTATTTTCTACTGGAAGCTAAAAATGAAAATGGCAGTTTGTCATGCTGTTGCAAGAAACACAGTTATACATCCATTAAAACAGACGTAAGCTTACCTTGTTTATCTACCTTCCTTAATGATTGAACGTCTCTTCTGAGTTCTTACCGAAAACATAAAATGTCACTTTCTACTTGAATCCATACTAAAAAAAATCTCAAATTCCAAGTACAGTACTAGTATGAGCCTACTAATGGAAATTATCATGCCTCACTGGCCTGGGCTGTTGCAGTAACAGTTATAAAAGGGCATAGTGAATAAAAAAAAAGAACACAACAGAGAAGACAGCACCACTAAAAATACAGTTTAGAGTACGACGTAAGTGGCATACAGAACTGGCTGTTGCTTCTAGTAAAAAAAAAAAAAAAAAAAACGCAGGAAGGTTATGATTTTGTTTATTGAGAAACATATCGACATGTTAACAGTTAAATATCCTTTATTCTCGACTGCTTAAATGTGGTTCTGGAAGTTAGAGATTCACTTTTAATGTTTTGCCATCCCACATTGTTAAACACACAGTTATCATAGCGAAACCAGCTGCTAGGTTAGGACACATTTGTAAGTAAATGCCATCTCTCGCAAGTCAGTGTTTGGTGCTGATACTATCAGTGATAGGTTGGAACAGTGAACATCGTCCTCGCAGCAATACTAACAGTGCCTATAGGAAGTATTCACCCCCCTTGGACATTTTCACAGTTTGTTGAAGTCCTGATGCATTTAAATGGGATTTTTTCCCCCTTTGATTTACACAACCTATTCAACACTTTGAAGAGGCAAGAGAATTTTTATTGTGAAACAGCAAAAAAAACAAAAAACTGAAATGACTTGGTTTAGATAAGTATTCACCCCCCTGAGTCAATACTTGGTAGAACCATCTTTGGCAGCAATTACAGCTGTGAGTCTTTTGGGGTAAGTCTCTACCATTGTTCTGCTGAAAGGTGAATCTTCATCCCAGTCTTGGGTCTTTTGCAGACTGAAGCAGGTTTTCCTCAAGGATTTGCCTGTATTTAGCTCCATCCATTTTGCCCTCTACCCTGACAAGCTTCCCAGTCCCTGCCGATGAAAAGCATCCCCTTAGCATGATGCTGCCACCACCATGCTTCACAGTAGGGATGGTGTTACCTGGGTGATGTGCTGTGTTGGGTTTGCACCAGACCTAACGCTTTGCATTTAGGCCAAATAGTTCAATTTTTGCTTTATCGGACCACAGAATCTTTTGCCACATCTTTTCAGGTCTCCCACATGCCTTTTTGCAAATTCCAAGCGGGATTTTACATGGGTTTTTTTTCAGAAATGGCTTCCTTCTTGCCACTCTTCCATACAGGCCAGATTTGTGGAGTCCCTCAGCTATTGTTGACACATGGACAGCCATGGAACGCTGTAGGTCTTTCAGAGTTGTCATTGGCCTCTTGCTGGCCTCTCTGACCAATGCCCTTCTTACCTGGCTGCTCAGTTTGGGAGGACGGCCTGCTCTAAGCAGATTCTGGGTGGTGCCCTATACCTTCCACTTCTTAATGATTGACTTGACTGCTCCAAGGGATATTCAATGCCTTTGAAATACAGTACTGTGTAAAAGTTTTAGGCAGGTGTGAAAAAATGCTGTAAAGTAAGAATGCTTTCAAAAATAGACATGTTAATAGATTATATTTATCAATTCACTAAATGCAAAGTGAGTGAACAGAAGAAAAATCTAAATCAAATCCATATTTGGTGTGACCACCCTTTGCCTTCAAAACAGCATCAATTCTTCTAGGTACACTTGCACAAAGTCAGGGATTTTGTAGGCATATAGTCAGGTGTATGATTAAACAATTATACCAAACAGGTGCTAATGATCGTCAATTCAATATGTAGGTTTGTGATAGAGAGAGAAAGGATCGATGCTGTAAATCTCCCTCCCGATTAGAAAGGGCGCTGTGTAAGGGGGAAGGTAAGCTGCCTCCTAGATCTGCCACCTCGGTGGTTGGTGGAAACCGGAAGGTGACCATATTAGGAGGGGCGTAGCTGCAAGTACTCAGGACGATTCCATTGCAGTCAGCTGCGGGGCAGCCCTCTGGTGGAGAAACCATGGCGACGCGTTGACTGCAGGGAGGAGTTTGCTGGGTACAAAGGGGAAGCAGCTACGTCAGTTCCTCCTCTTGCGCTGAGAAACTGAGCCACCAGCCGGGCGTTGTGTTTTGTGGATTACGTGTTGTTTGTTGTGTGTTGTCAGAGGCGGAGTAGGAGCGGGACTGCAGCCACGGAGCCAGTTCCAGATCACAGAGCACTACCTTCCCTTCACCAACATCAGCACACCCGTGTGGATTACAAAGCACTTTCATGCACAGGACACTCGGGATTTCACTGTGGACACTTTCTGTTTGTTTTGTATTTTTGTTTTGCAGCCAGCTGTGTTCCCCAATACCCTCGCAGGTAAAGGGAGGTTTATTTTAATAAACACGGTTGTTTTGTGGGAGAAATACTGTTTCAGGACTGTTATTTATTCACACACCACTCGCATCCGTCACAATTGGAGTCAGAAGAGGATTTATCATGGGCCGCCGCATTGGGAGCAATATTGAGGCGCAGGAGCGGAGACATCAGGAGGGTATGGCAGTTATGATGGAGAGGATGCACACTATGTTCCTGGAAGCCAATCGGGGAGAGAACCGGCGGCGAACCAACGGTGCCCCTACCACGGATAAAAGTAGTGAAAATGTCGCGGAGGATGATCCCGAGGCCTATTTAGTTGCTTTTGAGAGGCAGGCAACAGCAGCCCAGTGGTCTCGGGATTGGTGGGCTATCCAGCTGGGACCCAACTTGATTGGGGAGGCCCAGGCAGCCTACCAAGCCCTGACCGACGAAGACGCCCAGAATTATGATCGGGTGAGGCAGGCCATTCTCCAGCGACTTGATATCACTGAAGAAACGCACCGCCGTCGGTTCCGGGAATACCAGCGACCCCCAGGACTGCGACCTCGCGTGGTGGCACAACAACTGGTGGACCATGTGACCCGGTGGCTCTGCCCGGCACCAATAGCGCTGAAAAAGTGACTGAACTTATAGCCATTGAACAATTCATAAAAGTGCTGGGGCCAGACACGCAAAACTGGGTCAGCCGCCACCGTCCCACCACGCTGGATGGAGCAGTCAGATTGGCTGAAGGGTTCGAGGATGCCATGCCTTCCTCTCCAGCGGTTGCCACCCTGGCTCCAGCCTCCAGCAAGCCCGGGCGGCGGGACCTCCTCCATACCTCACCACCACCACCCCGGACCAGCACTACAGCGTCACCCTATGGGCGGCCTCCCTCCAACACAATGGAGACCGAGGCGACCCCCAGTGGGGTAAGAGTAGAGCAACCCTCCCGTTGCCAAATCGGCAGCGGGACACGCAGGCTCCGTGGGCACCCTTTCGCCCCACTTGTTACCGGTGCCAGGAGGTCGGCCACCTGGCCAGGAATTGCCCAGCAGCAATGGAGTGTGGCGTGGCCTCCCATTATGTTCTAACAGCACCAGGTAAGTCCAGGGGTAATGATTGGGAGGGGCCTTGCATTGTTGATGTACAGGTTGGTGATGTGAGCACCCACGCATTAGTGGACTCAGGGTGTGGGCAAACTTTAATTTTGAAAGCTCTGTTGAAGGGGGTACCTTGGTGGTCACGTGGGGTTGTGGTCATTTCCTGCATTCATGGGGATAACAAGGACTACCCCTTCACCAAATTAGATTTGACCATTGGAAGTCATACCCGCCGCGTAATCGTGGCGGTGGCTGAAAAGTTGCCCTATCCAGTTATTTTGGGTCGAGACTGGCCACATTTTGATAGTATGATTTATAAAGCGGTAAAACCAGTCTCCGGTAAGGCCATGGGAGCAGCAGGGGAAGCTATTGGGAATATTTTTCCGCTGCACACTGACCTGTTCCATTCCCGATTTCACCGAAAAAACAAAAAGAGAGCGAAGGGTTGAAAAATGGGAAGGAACATTAATAAAACAAGGTTGGAGCTTGGTGGGGATACTGCTCAATCAATCAAATGTAGGGGAAAGGGGTTGGGACTCAGTGTGATCTGCGGGGGCAGGTTACTGAGACCCCCAGTGCTGAGGCTACTTTAGCTCCGCTCGATATCCCGAAATTCTGGGACCGAGATGTGGACCTAGCATTGGAGCAAAAGAACGATCCCTCGCTGGTACACATCTGGGGGCAGGTTCGGTCTATCGAGGGAAGGATGTAGAGGATAGCCGACGCTTACATACCCCCACAACATTATTGTTGGGCATTTACTATATAGAGTATCCCAAGCCACGAGCACAAGTCAGATTGTAACACAATTACTTGTTCCCCAGTCTTTTCGACGTGAGATCATGCGGTTGGCGCATGATGTCCCCTGTTCGGGCCATTTAGGGATCGAAAAGACTCGGGAACGAATATTGGCTCGATTTTATTGGATGGGAGTGTTTAGTGATGTGGCGCGATATGTAGCGGAGTGTCGGAATGCCAGCAAGTAGCGCCGGGCGAGTTCGCCCGGCCCGCTGGTCCCACTGCCCCTGATCTCAGTTCCCTTTGAGCGCATTGCTATGGACATAGTGGGTCCATTGAGCCAGTCTGACTCTGGATATACGCACATTTTGGTAGTGGTGGACTACGCGACTAGATATCCAGAGGCAGTACCATTGAGATCCACTAGTGCCGCAGTAGTTGCTCGAGAGTTAGTACAGATTATAACGAGTAGGGATTCCTAAAGAAATTCTCACTGATCACGGAACGAACTTCATGTCACAATTTTTGAAAGAATTATATAAATTATTGCAAATTAAGTCCATTCGAACCTCTGTTTATCATCCACAGACGGATGGTTTGGTGGAACGTTTTAATCAGACTTTAAAACAGATGCTGAAGCGGTTTGTTAACCAAGAACAGAAACATTGGGCTAAACTCCTCCCCTACCTAATGTTTGCAGTAAGAGAGGTGCCTCAGAGCTCAACCGGGTTTTCTCCCTTTGAGCTGCTGTATGGGAGACAACCACGAGGTATCCTTGATCTTGTGAAAGAAGGGTGGGAGGAGCAAACAAAAACTTCCAAAAACATAGTCAAGTATGTAATCATGTTAAGAGACCGCCTGGAATTGGTTGGTCGTTTGGCACAAGAGAACTTAAAACTAGCTCAGCATCGCCAAGAGCAGCAGTACAACAAACAATCAAGAATTCGGACCTTTCGGCCAGGTGATAAAGTACTGTTGCTGCTTCCCACATCGGAATCTAAGTTATATGCTAAGTGGCAGGGGCCATATGAGGTGATACTGGGGAATTGGTAGTGTGAATTATGAAATTAGACAACCCGATCGCGGAACAAGACTGAAATTTATCACATTAATTTGTTAAAACCCTGGAATGAAAGGGAGGCCCTATTTGTAGCAGGCGACAGTGTAGAAGAGGATTTTGGTCCCACTGTCAATCCACCAGCTACAACTCATATTCCGATGGGGAACAGTTACTTCGGATCAGAAGCGTGAGCTCCACCTGGTGGTGGAAAGGTTTAGTGATGTTTTTCTGACTTGCCCGGCAGAACTAATGTTATTTCTCATGCTATTATTACTCCACCAGGTGTCAAGGTCCGAGAGAGACCGTGCGGATCCCGGAGAGTCGCAGGGGCCCTGTCCACAAGGAGGTGGAGGATATGCTCAAGCTTGGAGTCATTGAACCTTCCCGCAGCGAGTGGTGCAGTCCGATTGTGATGGTGGGAAAGAAGGGCGGCTCCACTCGGTTCTGTGTGGACTTTCGAAGGTTAATGCCATCTCCAAGTTCGATGCATATCCAATGCCCGGGTGGATGAGCTCCTCGACCGACTGGGTAAGGCGCAGTTAATTTCGACCTTGGATCTGACGAAGGGATACTGGCAGATTCCACTCACTCAGAGCTCAAGAGAAAACTGCTTTCTCTACCCCAGATGGCTTGTTCCATTTCGGACCATGCCCTTCGGGTTGCATGGAGCTCCAGCCACTTTTCAGAGACTGATGGACCAGGTCTTAGCTCCCCATCATCAGTATGCAGCAGCGTACATTGATGATGTGGTGATTTTAGCTCCACCTGGGAAGAGCATATTGTTAGACTTTTAGCCGTCCTTCAGTCTCTGAGAGAGGCAGGGCTAACAGCCAAACTGGGCAAGTGTGCATTTGGCAAACAAGAGACCCAATATCTTGGCTACGTTATGGGTAATGGTCGGGTGAAGCCGATCGCCTCCAAAGTCCAGGCGCTGGTGGAGACGGCGATCCCGAGAACCAAGTCACAGGTGAGATCACTACTGGGGCTAGCCGGCTATTACCGCCGATTTATCCCGAGTATGCCACCATAGTTAACCCCTGGTAGATCTCACCCGAAGGCTGCTCCAAAATTAGTTAAATGGACAGGGCAGTGTCAGGAGGCATTTGATATGATTAAGAAGCGACTCTGTCAAGCTCCGCTCTAATTTCACCAGATTTCAGCAAAGAGTTCATCCTGCAGACTGATGCCTCCCACATTGGTCTGGGGGCAGTCCTGTCCCAACAAGTTGACGGGTAGAACACCCTATTATTTACCTGAGCAAAAAATGGCTCCTAGGGAAATTAACTACTCCGTCATTGAGAAGGAATGTTTAGCTATTAAATGGGCTACTCACGCTCTTCGCTATTACTTATTGGGGCGTTCTTTCTCTCTCATCACTGATCATGCTCCTTTAAGGTGGTTACACACGATGAAGGACAATAACGCTCGGATAACTTCGGTGGTATCTGGCTGCAACCCTTCCACTATACTGTGAAACATCGTGCGGGTAAGGAGCATCAAAATGCAGATTTTTTTCAAGGGAGGGGGACCATTGGGGAATGTAGAGTTGGCCGAGTGTTCCTTCGGCATCACTCTGAGGGGTGAGATATGTGATAGAGAGAGAAAGGATCGATGCTGTAAATCTCCCTCCCGATTAGAAAGGGCTGTGTAAGGGGAAGGTAAGCTGCCTCCTAGATCTGCCACCTCGGTGGTTGGTGGAAACCGGAAGGTGACCATATTAGGAGGGGCGTAGCTGCAAGTACTCAGGACGATTCCATTGCAGTCAGCTGCGGGGCAGCCCTCTGGTGGAGAAACCATGGCGACGCGTTGACTGCAGGGAGGAGTTTGCTGGGTACAAAGGGGAAGCAGCTACGTCAGTTCCTCCTCTTGCGCTGAGAAACTGAGCCACCAGCCGGGCGTTGTGTTTTGTGGATTACGTGTTGTTTGTTGTGTGTTGTCAGAGGCGGAGTAGGAGCGGGACTGCAGCCACGGAGCCAGTTCCAGATCACAGAGCACTACCTTCCCTTCACCAACATCAGCACACCCGTGTGGATTACAAAGCACTTTCATGCACAGGACACTCGGGATTTCACTGTGGACACTTTCTGTTTGTTTTTGTATTTTTGTTTTGCAGCCAGCTGTGTTCCCCCAATACCCTCGCAGGTAAAGGGGAGGTTTATTTTAATAAACACGGTTGTTTTTGTGGGAGAAATACTGTTTCAGGACTGTTATTTATTCACACACCACTCGCATCCGTCACAGTTGAAACACAATCATTAACTGAAACAGAAACAGCTGTGTAGGAGGAATAAAACTGGGTGAGGAACAGCCAAACTCAGCTAACAAGGTGAGGTTGCTGAAGACAGTTTACTGTCAAAAGTCATACACCATGGCAAGACTGAGCACAGCAACAAGACACAAGGTAGTTATACTGCATCAGCAAGGTCTCTCCCAGGCAGAAATTTCAAGGCAGACAGGGGTTTCCAGATGTGCTGTCCAAGCTCTTTTGAAGAAGCACAAAGAAACGGGCAACGTTGAGGACCGTAGACGCAGTGGTCGGCCAAGGAAACTTACTGCAGCAGATGAAAGACACATCATGCTTACTTCCTTCGCAATCGGAAGATGTCCAGCAGTGCCATCAGCTCAGAATTGGCAGAAAACAGTGGGACCCTGGTACACCCATCTACTGTCCGGAGAAGTCTGGTCAGAAATGGCCTTCATGGAAGACTTGCGGCCAAAAAGCCATACCTCCGACGTGGAAACAAGGCCAAGCGACTCAACTATGCACGAAAGCACAGGAACTGGGGTGTAGAAAAATGGCAGCAGGTGCTCTGGATTGATGAGTCAAAATTTGAAATAGTTGGCTGTAGCAGAAGGCAGTTTGTTCGCTGAAGGGCTGGAGAGCGGTACACGAATGAGTGTCTGCAGGCAACAGTGAAGCATGGTGGAGGTTCCTTGCAAGTTTGGGGCTGCATTTCTGCAAATGGAGTTGGGGATTTGGTCAGAATTAATGGTCTCCTCAATGCTGAGAAGTACAGGCAGATACTTATCCATCATGCAATACCATCAGGGAGGCATCTGATTGGCCCCAAATTTATTCTGCAGCATGAAAACGACCCCAAACATACAGCGAAAGTCATTAAGAACTATCTTCATCGTAAAGAAGAACAAGGAGTCCTGAAAGTGATGGTATGGCCCCCACAGAGCCCTGATCTCAACATCGAGTCTGTCTGGGACCACATGAAGAGAGAGAAGCAACTGAGGCTGCCTAAATCCACAGAAGAACTGTGGTTAGTTCTCCAAGATGTTTGGGCCAACCTACCTGCTGAGTTCCTTCAAAAACTGTGTGCAAGTGTACCTAGAAGAATTGATGCTTGATGCTGTTTTGAAGGCAAAGGGCGGTCACACCAAATATGGATTTGATTTAGATTTTTCTTCTGTTCACTCACTTTGCATTTAGTTAATTGATAAATATAATCTATTAACATGTCTATTTTTGAAAGCATTCTTACTTTACAGCATTTTTTCACACCTGCCTAAAACTTTTGCACAGTACTGTATTTTTATACCCCTCCCCTGATCTGTGCCTTTCCACAACTTTATCCCGGAGTTGTTTTAAAAGCTCCTTGGTCTTCATGGTAGTATCTTTGCTTTGAATGCACTACCCAACTGTGGGACCTTACAGAGACAGGTGTATTTAATCTGAAATCATGTGAACCACTTTTATCGCACACAGATGGACTCCATTTAACCCTTAGCGGTCCATTTATTCAGCGCGGGTCAGGCGCGTCAGGTCCAATTTAATTTCACACACGGTTTATTTTAGACGCGCTGTTTAAAAGTATTTTTTTTCACAGTAAAACAGGTTTAACTTATTGTGTGAATTCTGAAGGCAATTGGTTGCACCTGAGCTTATTTAGGAGTTTCATAGCAAAGGGCGTGAATACTTACCTAATGAAGAGTTTTCAGGTTTTTATTTTTAATTGATTTGTTCCCCCCCCCCCCCATTTTTTCACACATTGGAAGTGTTGAGTAGCTTGTGTAAATCAAAGGGAAAAAATCCCATTTAAATGCATCAAGATTTCAAACTCTGAAAACGTCCAAGGGATGTGAATACTTCCTATAGGCACTGTTGTGCTAAATACTAAATGACAGCATGCCCTTGGCAATACTAATTGGTTAAAACATTGATTCATGACTTTTTTGCAGGCTGTGCAAATGCTCATTCATAAACTAAAGTTAATGAGAAAAGTTACCGGTGCCACCGCACCGCCACCCCGCCGCCACCACACCCCTCCCTCGTCCCTGATGTCGGGTATTCTACAGTTGGTTAAGATTCTTCTTACTATTAGCCCAAGGACAGCAGAGTGTGATCTGACTTTTTCAGGTTTGAACCTCAGTTACAAGTTTGAGAGTGAGCTTGACAGAAGAAAACAAGGGTAGCATTCTTAAAATCTATTTTGTAAAATCTATCATGTCTTGAGCCAAGGGAACTAGACACCAACAAGGACACACTGCACCCACCCAAACCACGTCTGTGTCAGAAGAGACTGATGATCGTATTGACAGCGATGATGAATTTAAAGGATTTGAATAGAAAGACACCTCTTAACAATGCCTTACAGCACTTTTTATTTTACGCTTAAACTTGCAAAACAATATTTTTTTTTTTTCCCTAACTTATCTACAAAAAAATAAAATGCTGGAGATTGTCTTTTGTTTTACAGAAATGTGGGATGATTTTATTTTGTACTTGTAAAAACTGAATAGCATTTAGTAATGCTGTAATCCTTTTTAAGAGGCTTATCCAGGCTTATAATTTAAGGTGCACTTTATTTGATTTATTTCAGCATGTGTACTTTCTTCTAGCCATACAACAAAAAGTTTCACATGACAAATATTTGAGTGGTGATTGTTGAAACATTCGAAAAAAAACAAACAAAAAAAACGTAATTACATAAACTATCTTATGTACTTGGAGTGTTTTGTCTATTTCTTTTCTGAACATTTTACCACCTTACAATTGTATCTGTCTACTTTTTTTAATGGTGCGTTAAATGGAAATGTTTATTTAATGAAAAATATGGCTACCAAAATGTGTGGTTGCCTACCATAGTTTACCTTTTGGTAGCCCAGTGGAGTTGTGATTTTTCCACCCCTGTCAGCATTTACCAGCATGTCCATCAAGGGCAGTCTCCTGAGTGTTCCTGGTATGGCAGTGTTTGCAGAAAGCTACTCTGGAAAGCACAACTGATCGCAAGTGGATAATGATGGATCGAGTCTGCAGATGTTTGAAGCCTATTGGGACAAGCAACACGTGTGATACACAAGCCCAAATCACAGAAACCTTAACTGGACAAGATGCCCCTGTTTCCACTGGGAAGTTGCCAGTCTGCATTTATTTATTGTATACTTGAGACAGTAATTATCAGGTAGTATGTATTTTAGGGTTACAGTAGGACTAGATACTAAGGTTGTACAGTATTTCTACAAAATGTTATTCAAATCAGATCATTAGTTATTTAAGAAAGGTGAAAACAGAAGCTGGGCACGTTCTGACCCGTTTCATGTATTTCCTAGCAATAGTAACCAAGTTTATACTTCATTCATTCATCTGTATAGCGTCATTACTTTTTACTTAAGCCCTGTAACGCCTCGTGGCGTCCACTGTTCTGCTTCCCCCATATGGGGTCATGCCATTTATGACCTGTTTTTCAGTAAACCAATCCTATTCCAGCCTTTAAAAAAATGCATGGACCAATAGAAAAGCTTCTGCCAAATAAGATGGGTGGGGGGCATATTGAAGATAAAACAAAGATTGTGACTGGATGATTTGTGTTCAGTGCTCCTGATGTCTTGCATCACAGTTTGCCGCGGTTCCAAATGAGTTAACTGTTCAAAAGTTCATCTATAGTGGATCAACGGGTCCACTCCTGTTGTGAAGATGTCAAACACTACTGGCTTGGCATTGTGTGACCTGGACCTGGTTGTCACAATTCTTGGCTGTCACTTAGTTCACCTATCCAACAGTATCCCACTAAGTTTGTGAGATACGGAGCATGAAAAATGAACAGATAAGCAGATGGAAAGCACCCATTGTAATGTACTGTGCCTCGTTTTACATGGCTGATGACAATTTTACTTGTCTAAATGTAGCTAAAATGCACAAATCCAGGACAGGTTGATTGTATTCAAGTATTTTTAGCTGTAAATACTGTTAAACACGATTTTATCAATAAAAAATAAGCTCTATGCTTGGATGCATCCTACTCTACCTTTTATCTGGGCTCTGAGGACATTCAAATTTCTATTTTCTGTGGCTATGGGTCAGGCACACATTGCCAAAAAAATATAACCAAACAGGCACTGGCTGTGACAGATTTGTAATAGCAAACCGCATGCAGGGCAATAGGTAGAGTTTTGGGCAAGTGGCTTAAAAAGGGCTCCAGATAGATGCAGTTACAGTATAACTTCAATAGGCTTCTCTACTGATTTCATTGAGCATTGCACTGGTCTGCTGTTGAGGGTACCAGAGCCATTGATCTGCAGAGACGAGCTGTAGAGCTGAGGCCTGATGAACTCTTGTTGCCATTCATACCAGAATCTTTTCCTTCTTTTACTCCAGCCCAGGTACTGCTGCTTTAAGCCTTTCCTTTATCCTGTGGTCCCAACAGCACTGGGCTTTGTTCGAATGGATTTGATTAATTTACTTTGGGCCATTCTAACACCAGCTCTCTAGTGCATACTTCTACCTTATACGCCATTTTTTACATTTAATAAGATATTCGGTCAAATCTGTTTGTGTTTCTTTGATTGTTTTAATATACAGGGAAACCTGAACCATGTTTGGTCCTAAACTGAATGTATTCTGACCTGGTGATGATTGCTAATGCACTTCTGCACTGTCTATAGGAAGCAGATGGCTGAAATGCCATTTCTGAATTTGGCATCTTGAACAACCCCTGCGAGCCAACGTTCTGTTTGAGGCAGCATCGCCATCTGTTACGGTTTTATGGACCATTTTTGATTTGTCGACACTGTCCAACTGTTTTTTTTTTATTATTATTTTTTTTATTTAATTACACACGCACTGACTTACAAATATTTGCACTGCATAGTGTGCAGTCCTGTGGGAGAAATACTGGAATCTAATTTCAATTTGAAACATCCATTTCAAATTACAGAGATTTTTAAATAACCAAAATAAATATTTCAAATAAAATGTATGTTATTTTGACCTTTTGCGTTTCTATTGCATTTTAAGAGAGTGATTTGTTTTTTTGTGTGTGTTTTGTTTTTTTCATTAGATAAGAACTCATTTGGTTATTTGGGGATCAAGGAAAAAAATATCAGCATAGGTCTGTGGCTTTGACGATAGTGGTGATTTTGTCAGAACAATAATCCCTCCCGGTATTTGTCGGGTCCACAAATGTCACAAATGAAAAAGGATTAGTTGACTTCCTTATCTGTGCAGAGGAAACCTTTCTCCATTTTACATAAAACTGTCTATTTGATTGTTTTGCTTTCTTACTTGCTTGAATGAAGAAGCGGTACTGCATCCTGTGTAAACATCTGGAGAATTCACATGATGCTGTGTGCCTGTGTCAGCACTCTTCATTCCAGTACTGTGAGTCCCAACAAGGGTATTTAAACCCACGGCCATTGTAGGTTTCTGAATACTGCTGGCCTTTTTCTGCCTAGTCCTTTGATCCAGAATTTAAATACGACTGTCATACCTGCAGAAAACCCATCATTTTGTTGTTTAAACAACAGGGAAGGGTTAATCTAATAAATCGTGGGGTATACTTTAATAATCAAAATAGTGACGGATTAAATAGTCATCATTTAATAGACTGTCAGGGTTGTGCAATTTTTGAAAAAACTTCTTGTCCAAGGGACAAAATGCTAGAAGAATCTACTTGTACTTCTTAAAAATATCTACTTGTCCCCTCCCCGACGCACAAAACACATAAAAGTAGAATTGTGGCTTGACTGGTTTTTTCAAGATACACAACCGGTTCCCTGTGACCCCACCTCACCTCAACAAATGTATAACATACTTTAAGTAAATGTTCCTTTCAGTGCAGTTTGGAACATATTTGCTAGTAAATGTAAGTAACATACAAATAATACAACTCTAATAAGAAAACCATGGGAGTTATTCAAATGTAAAAATAGCTTCTGTCTGTTTTTTCCAGTCTTTGTCTATACGCTGAATTAAACTCCTGATGTACAGGTGTTTTAGTTTGTTGCATCGTAAAAGTCATTGCCAACTATTATTGCTGCTTTGTGGAATTCAGATTTTTCTTGACGTTCTTTCAGTTTTGTAACGGCTGAACCCAAGATTTTTAAAGGACTTTTGTATAACCTGTCAAGTTTCTCTGCATTTTGTACTGTTTTTCTACCAAAATGCACGCTATTTACAGTAGTCGCCATCAAATTGTGCAGACAAAATATTGTACAGATAATCCTCATATATATGCATTTCATTTCTATCATTATAAACATATTTTTCAATCTTCATGGTTTAATACTTTCACAAATCATGTCCAATAAATAACTAATATTGCTTCTGATAAAATCTAGTAAAAAAAATAAATAAATAAAGTAATATAGCATTTAAATCTTAAAAAATACGGTTAAATGGCAAACTAGGTTAGCAACACTACAATTGAACTCTTTTTTTTTGCCAGGGAAAGTTTGTCTTAAAATCCTCCTGACAGTAAACCTTCTTTTTTTTTTTCCCCCCCAATAAACATCCAACAAGTAGACACTTGACCACAAAATAGACTCAGAAATAATTGTACAAATGATACAACAGGTTTTTTTTTTTTTTGTAATTCGCTAATACCTCATAGCGATTATGACTGATTTATTTATTTTCTTTTCTTTGTAACTTTACTAGACTGCTGCATTTAAATGTCCGGTTCATGTATTAAGAAAACAGTATCACTTGTTTGTTAATTTACAAAAAACATAAAATAATACCTTCAGTTTTTAAAAGAGGAGTCTGTCTCTTGCCAGGCTCCATTGGCAGCCATTTCTGGGTTTCTTTGTAACCAATAGAAGATCAGCTTTTTCCACAGCTAGCCAATCAGAAGTGACGGATGGGATGTAAACACTTTATTAACATGTTTGTGCTCCGGTGCTAGACTTAAGCAGTTCAGTTTTCAGAAACTTGCGTGGCTCTCTAGAAATATACCCAGAGTGTTTTTCTAACAACAGAATGAACATAGGGTATTTTATTTAAATAAATACCTTTTCCACATATATTAAGTCTTTGTCATGCATTGATATTTGTTTACCAAACAAAAAGAGGCAGCTTAGAGCACAAATCCTCTTTAATTGCATCACGATTGTATCACATTGATAGTGGTACACCTTTCTAAGTTTCTGTTATCTCCTTCACAGTTAATCTCGATCCACTACCGGGGACACTGGTTTCACACAAAAAAATGCTTCTAGGCTGCCACGGTTTACACGATCGTACCACAAGAACAGCTTCTTGATCCAGCTTTTGATTTTGTCAGTGAGAGAAAAGACAAATATATCTCGTCCATGGAGTGATGTGTTAAGAATATTGAAGCGATCACAAATATCTGCCCGTAAACAATGCAAAGCAAGGCATTTAGCAGACGCTTTTCGGGTTCTTTTTTATTTTTTTTTTACTGCTGATCGGGTCCTTGTTGTCGGCACTTCTTTTGCTGCAGTGCCACTCGAGTCCCCATCATTACTCCCGTTTCAACACTTTTCTTCAGAAAATTGTCAATTGTTTGATATTTATAAAGCAACTTTTTGAACTCACTTCACAAAGCAGAGTAAAAAATGGCAATAATAATACATTAATGTACCTGTTTCTTAAACTTAAATGTTTTTCGTTTTATTTCACAGGTATTTGACACATAACCTTGTTTTGACCGCTCCATCTTTACACTCCTCCCTTTTCTATTTTGACGCCAGCTGCGGTGCTCCGCGTGCGAACACCGGAAATCGACAGCTTGAGACTAGTTTTATAGGTGCGTTTTCAGTCGATTAATCACGCTTCACCCGACGTCATATGTTGCCAAATAAAAAAATTAAAAAAAAGTTATAGGCAGGGGACCTGCAGAGTTCAGAGGCAGTGTGTAAAGAGCACATATTTTGTTGGATATTTACGTTTGGGGCATGCACAACGAAGAGAGCACAGTTGAGACGGTGCAGGGCCTTCTCATAAGGATTTTCTGGCTCACTACTGCCATAATAATCAGTGTTGGTAATCTGTCTACCAGTGCACATCTACTGTGTCATTTCTTTGTGAATGCTTTGTTGCTCTGTGATCAAATTAGTAAAGCCTATTAGTTGTGGTTTGAATGTCCTTTCTTTGATACCACTATATAACACCAGAAATGTACTTTTGGGACTTTGTTTGGACTGTACCCAACACACTTCATGAGAAGAAAAGATAGGAACTTACATAGTAAACAGGTATTGAAATGAAGTCTGTCTCCTGCAGACTCCAGTTGCTACAGTCTATTTGCTCTCATGGTTTGCTTCAATGTCTTGCCATCTCAGTTTATCTGATACATTACAGTACCAGAAAGCATTTGCATTCCCCCAGGGTTAAAAGAAGATCTTTCATTTCAGCTGGGTGAGATGGAAAAAGTACCTCTGTCCCTCATGATTGTATGTGAATAAAATGATCCCGCACAGCTCTACCTAAAACAATACATCAGGGTTCATACGGGGCTTAGGAAAACCTTGAAAAGCCTTAAATTTGATTTGTTTTTTGGATTGGCTGGGAAAAGCCTTGAAAATTGTGGAAACATTGTTCCACAGTGTTTTAGTTGCGTCTTGCTATGAAAAGTATTCTCGTTATCTGTAGTCTAGACGCAGATAACGCATGCAGCGTCTCTCCGTGGAGTCAGTCACAATTATTATTTAATTTAAATTTTTTTTTTTTTTTTTTGTATGTGAACATGCTGCATCACAAAACTGGTTGAAGTATGGTCGTTTATTTATTTATTTATTTATTTATTTATTTATTTATTTATTTAATTAATTTAAATGTTTTGTCTTGTGTTGAATTAGTAAATCAACAGCACTTAACCTGTTGTATGGTTCTAAGCGACTTCATTTTGTAAAATGACATCTTTCAGGGATTACTTTATTTTGTAAATATACTTTATAATACAGTGTTTTAATGATCTGTATTTACACAGTTTAGTATTTAATTTTTTTTTCTTTTTTTTACTGAATGCATTATTTTAATAACCTATTATAACCTTTATGCTTTTGTACTGTCCGTAAGTAATACCTTAGCCAGGGCTAGAAGTTAACTTTAAGGCAGTAGTGATGAAAGTAGGTAGCAAAATGGTCTTATTGGGTAGCGGTTTATTAGACTAATAATTATATATAAAATTATTTTAAAAATAAACACCTACTCACTGTTTTAAATAGACTGACTATCCCAAACTGTCACATAGTAGGCCCATATTTAAATCAGAAAATACTTATTGAAACCACCTTGTGCTCAACTAAGTAATGGAGCTAATGCAATTCCTTGTCGAAATGTGTTTTGTTTTATCCTTAAGTTCTAAAAGAATGCAACAATATATCTAAGCATCTAAGCATTTGATAAGCCATCAGTACGGTTAACCAGGTTATGTTTCATCACTGCAAATTAAGTGGTGCAAAATTATCCTCTTATCTGTCTTCAGTTGTTGACTGAGATTTTGGTAACTGAAATGACCTTATAAATTATAAGGTTACAAACACAACCAAGCTGTTTTGAAAATGAAAGCTAACTGGTTTGTTGAGAAATATGTATGCTGTCATCCTGCCTTTTCATTGCATTTTTAAATGCTGTACAATTTCGAAGAAATGAACTAAGAAGTAAGAACAGAATAAGGGATATCAACCAAGATTACCCCCAAAAAAAAAAAAAACACATGCTGGGTTTGTTTTATTAAACCGTAACATTCATTAGTTAGTATGTGTGTAAATTATACTTTGATGGTGCTTTTACGCCTTGCTCTTGGAGAGATTTTGGCAGGACTGCCACTCCTGGGAAGATTCACTTCTGTCCCAGACTTTCTCCATTTGGACAATATGGCATTGACTGTGGTTTGGTGGAGCCCCAGAGCCTTAGAAATGGCTTTGTAACCCTTTCCAGACTGATAGGCATCAACAACTTTTTTCCGGAGGTCTTCAGGAATTTCTTTTGTTCGTAGCATGATGTGCCTCTTGAACCTGTGTGCTGAGAACTTCACTCTGATGGTAAAGACCAAAGTTAGTCAGATTTACATTGGGCAGGGCTGGCCCAAATCAGGCTTGGTTGTTAACCAAAGTACTCAAACAGCTGACCCTAATTATCCCTTTTAATTGGGTTGAGTTAACTAGGGGGTGCTATAACTTTTTTCACACCTGAAGATTTCATGTTTGATTACCTCGCACACCAAACAAATGAAAGAAGCACCAAACTTTGGTGTCATTTTTTCTCTCAGACTCCCTCTATATACTACTACAACCCACAAAAACATCTGACCAAATACAATGTGAAAAATATGCAAAACATGCAGAAAATCAGACGGGGGACAAATACTTTTTCACGGCACTGTATGTCTGTTTCCATAACCTTTCTTTAGGTTTATTTCTTTTTAATATCTGTATGCTCAAAATCCACCTCCTACCTTTTCTATTCCATTTTTTTGGGATTTGAAACAAAGGCAAATGTGCAGTATGGTGATTAGAGTACTCCACTTGTGTCCATTTCTCAAGCATACCTGTGTAGAAATGCAATCCGCTTTACCATGGTACCTGGTTGAATATATAAAAATAAGTACTGTATTTTGTGTCCATTTATGTTCTATACACTATTTTTCTTTTTTTTTTTTTTTTTTTTTTTGTATTTTTCGATTTGTATGGTGGGCCTGGAAAAATGTTGATGGCCTGGAAATGTGTTCTTGCATAAGTGAACGAACCCTGCAAAGCACTCCAATGAAGCATGCTGAAGTTTTAGTGATGTTTGGTCATAGCAGTAAAACCTATTTATGATTTCAGTCTTTTAAACCAGTAGGTATGATAATGAAGTGTATGGTATACATGCTTTCACTCCACAGTCACCAAGGAGGCAGTGTAAATACTTTTAGGTGCTTCCCAGCATTTTCAAGAACAGACGTATTCAAGTTTTAAGTGATTCATTCTGGACTTCCATAGAATGAGGTAGACTGTTTGTCGAAGGTGTATAAGGCTGTTCCCTGAAATACAGTAATTGAGTTTGTAAGTGGTTCTCTATACAATTTACATACATTTTTACAATGTGACATAATCAGTTTTCCAACATTTCTTGCATTCATGTCAGTGTGTTCTCCTGTGTGATTCCTCAGTTTGGATGCAGTTGATTTTTGCACAGTCTGACAGACCATTATATTCCTCAGACAGATCTTTTCACAAAACACTTTGAAAATTAGTGTTTGTTCCTGGTGTGTGTTTTTTTTTTTGTTTAAATTATTTTTTACTTTAAGTAGTCTTCATATTTTGTTAGTGATTTATAACAATCGTACTGTAGTTATACAGTATTTGTATGTCCCTCCTCTGCTGCCACAGTTTCACTTCCTTTTCAGTATGACAACAATTATTTAAAATCTCTTGACTGGTTAGAACATAACAACACCTGTGTCCAGTTTGTTAATTTGTTAATAAGACCCCTTCTTGCTTAATAGAATCCGTGATTTTGCATGTTAATGGTTTTGTATATAACCACAATCTACAGTAACAATGTTAAAGTTTAAATGTTTAGGCCCGAGTGGCTCCCCTGGTAAAAGCGTGGCTCTTGTGTGCAGTCAGGGGAGCACAGATGCTGGTCTTCTCTGGAGATTCAAGAGGGAGAGTTGTATTAGCTCTGGCACTCCTGCTGGTCAGGGAGACCAGACAGGTGGGGCTGTTTCTCCTCATCGCACTACAGCGGACCCTACTGGCCAGGTTCAAATGTTTTAATGGGTTTACTCCTAAAGTTTAAACATTAGGAAACTAAACATAATCTGACATTTTTAATTGGGGGACCAAAAATAATGTTAAAAAGGTAATCGAACACAGGTAAAACTTTAGGGAATGTTTTCTTTAAAGAGATAGAATTACTATGATGTTCCAGATATTATAGTACAATAAAACAGACATTACTGTTTACCTCTGACTGGAGTGGCAGCAGTTGCTACATTCCTGACTCCCCGAATAGTGTGTGACAGACATAACGTGACGTGAAATATAGAGGCATGCTTGCATACCTTGACTTGAGCACATGCAGCTGTGTGTGGTACATTTTAATAAAGTGAAGTAGCAAGTAATTTTTCCTGTTTTCATTAAGATTTAGCCGGAGGCTACCGCAGCTGCTACAAGCAAAGCACTTAGTCTGTACGAGATTAGTGCTGGTTGTTAAAAAAACAGCTTAGCTGTGTTGTTTTCAACAATGATCTTTAAGAAATTAAGTTGTTAACCATATCTACCACCAATGTCGGGTATTGAATCCATCACCCAAGCATGCAGACTTACAGGAGGCGTACAGATGCTGGACTGGAGATACCTTCCTACACATAGCAGGATGGTGTCAGAAAACCATAGGACTGCCCTGTTTTACACAAGATGCCTGTGCACAGCTGGGTATCAACATTAAACCGTGCCTGTGCTGCAGTAACCTGTTTCCGTTTGCAACCCCTCTACAGTATACAGTACAGTAGTAAAATCAAATGAATGCTTAGCACACCTTCTTTTTATTTTAGTCTATAGGCTACTGGTAACAAAATACTGCTGCATTGTACACATTACTGCACAATGTGGAAATAACACAATATTATTTTAAATTGAAACTAAATTATTTCAGTGCATTTTCTTTACTGTAGCCTACGTAGTACACAGTTAACACGTTATGATACTATACAGTACCTTACATATACTGCACACACACACACACAGAAATAAATCATTTTTAAATTGACAAAGGGAAATGTTACAGTGTACTGTATGAGTGGCTGGAAGTAAAACATATATCCTACCTGCTGCTTTTGTTCTCTGTTGGTATGAGTTTTAAATATTAGCCCACATGTGTTTCGAACCACTGGAATAACTCAGTTTTTCTGAAAGGTTCTTGCCGTTTTACAACCAATCAAACACAATTAATTTAAACTCTGTAGAGTATGAGTTTATATGCCCGCTTTTAATCATGTGCTTAATTTTTGTGGTTTAGTAGGCTACTTGATTGGATTTTATTGGGGGGACATACGTTGTGGTCGGCATTTCCGAATGTACGGTATAACGGTGTCTGTATTAACGAGGGACTACTGTACCTCCATTCCAGCAAACATTTAGTACTTTAGTACAGCAACACTTTTATACAGAATGTAATGCACAGCATAACAGAAATTTAAGGCTACTGTGAAATTGACACTTATTAAACCAAACTACAATGTCTTTCCTTGCTGATTCCTTTAAAGGTATGAAATACGAAACCCTAAGAAAACAGTGAGGCTGCTTAGCAAGTATCTAGCAACAAAGCTCTTCAGAATTCAAGCTGCTTAATATAAAGTGTTATAGTAAAATAATTATCCTAATGATGTGCAAGCTCAGATTAAGCCTGTTAACCATTCCAATAGGGGCAAACGACAGTAGAAGTGGCTGGATGAAATGCCCTTTGCTTGAATTCAAGCCCTATCTGGAACTTCACTTCATTAACTGTTATGAATTGCTGTCTTGTGTTTAAACACCATGATCTGTGGGTCCATTTCTTTTCTTCAGTGGTGAGTTTAAAGCTGTCAAGACGTAGACTTACAGTATTAGTCCTGTGGAATGAAAAAAGAGTCCATTAATATTAGACAATGCCATTTATTATCCTTTTTCAGGCTCGCATCCTATACAATTATTGGATTTTTCCAGTTAAATTGGTTAGAATCTCCATCAATTTCTGACTACAGTATATGCATGAAAAAATGTATATTGTAAGCCCATCCTGTAAAGACCACAACTGTATTCTGTATTCTGGGGGGGGAAAAACAAAACCTTGGACACTATTTTGGTATCTCTAAATTTGTTGAAGTTACAGAACCCCCTGCAGTGTTTACAAGAAAAAACATTACTTGACCTTTGCTGTACTGTGTTGTCAATATCGCAGTAATTGTTTTGATATTTTTATTCAACCGTCATAGGTGAATCAACTAAGGAATTGCTTCAAAAAACAAACAAAAAACTTTTACTCTGAAATGTTTACCAAGAGAAAAAAGCATTATAGCAGGAAGGAGCATAATCCAGATGCACTGCAATCCTTAGAAGAGAAATTATCTTTCTCCCGTGGAAGGATTCTGAAAAAAATGTTGAGAAATGTATTAATCAGTTTCTTTATGAGCTGTGATGTGTGATAAAAAAGTTGTGATGTCCAAAAGCTGTGATGTCCAAAAAAGTTGAGACTATAACGCTGTGATACAGACAACACGGGACAAAGGTAATGGAATTGTAAACATCATCGGGTGTTCTGTAATAGTGTTTTTTTTTAATTATTCCCCTACTTGCTCAGCTTCACTGGGACTGTAATTATGAAGTTAGTGTTCTGCGGTGTGTGTTAAGCCGATATAACCTGAAACAATTGTAACTGCTTTTTAAAACTTGGCCGCAGTCGTCCAGACAATACAGAAGATCAGTTTGTTGATGAAACGCTTATTTACACACCCCAGGATTTATTAAGATTAGAAACAGCAAGTACTGTAGTAAGAGATTTAAATGTGATTCAGTTGTACTTGAATTACTGCTGTGCTTGTACTATACCATTCTACCCCCTCACAATGATTAATTCTACTTCAAGATGTCTTCTTGTTCTGTAAGCTATTTAATTTTTTTTATTTCTTAAATGCATTCTGTTTGTTTAAAATTGCCTTCATTCCCTGAATTCTTTGTTGGCATTTCAATAAAGAATTGCAGTGAAGTGAGAATAAAGTACAGTACATTATATTTCTTTGTCATACAAGATTTTTTCTTTTTCTTTTTGAAAAGCTTTTGCATAGAGCTGAGAAAGTAAAAATTGTGATGGAATATATTTATATAAGATCACAGTTTTCTAGGGCTGGGTATCGGCAGTGTCTTCACGAAACGTATCGTGATGCAGTGGTCACGATACGATATGAATCACAATACAGTAAATGAAACATTAAAATCACACAATTGTCGCATTTGCTTGTGCAAAATGGTCGCCAAATCCAATTGCTGGGTGCCACTTCAAGAGCAATTTGGATGCTATCATTCAATTGCTTAAAATACAACAACTTGCTAAGACACTAAAGTAATACCAGGCAAGAAAGCGGGTGAGATTCACCAAAACAACATAGACGCCCCCATGGAGACTGTCAATGTGGAGTGTGGGGAGACGGCAAATCATTTAAGAAATAGAAGTCTTACCGAATCCCATTCATTTCTGGTCTTTTCACTTGCATTTAAGTAGTCAAATCCAAAGGCAAAGACATTTAATTTAAGGTTAATGGAGTTTGTAAAGATAACTATTTTTATTATCTAACATTGGTGTTTAATGTCATAGCAATTAAGTAATAAAAAAGAGCATAATAAATAGATTTAAAAAAACACGCCAAAACATTTGTATGAATTTACTATTAAATATAATTTAGCAGTTTACTATCTGCACAAAAAACAATTAAATAGTTATTAATAGCAGAAGTTAAGTAGCGTCCGCTTATATTTTTATATAACCCCTCACTTAGTTAAAGAATGTAGAGATGCCCAAATAATAGAAACAGCATTGGTGTGTATTATTCAGAAAAAAAAATAGAAAAGGACTGATGTGAATGTAAAGCCCGACGGAGAAAACTGCGTGATAGATTTGCGAAGAGCAAGAAAACCCTGAAGTAAAGAGTGGAGTCGGAAGCTCGTGGCAGCACTTTGCTGGGAATTGCCAGTTGCTATTTGCAGTGTGACTGCAAGTCTTTCAGCAGGTGTTGCTGCATCACTGTGTATTTTTGCGATGAAGCAATGGTTCTAACAGATTGTCAAACCTTTCACCTGTCATTCTAAAAACATGTCTTTCTTTCTGGCAACAGTGAGTCTTGTTACAGCCTTGCCTGCCGTCGCAGCACAAAGTTCTATCCGACTAGTCGCCATGTTGATGTCACCAAACTGTTGTTTTAATCCAGTCACCGGTTCATGTACTTCCGCCTCACCAGTTTCTTAGCAACGATGAATAAAACAACGCGCCCTTCCTTACACCATGGGCAATCGTCTCCATCTGTCATGTGATTGGTTCACATCATTGTCAGTCCAGCCCCTTTTCAAAGGAACACCTTCCACCTCCACTCCAACAAGATAAAATGGCTGAATGAAAAAAAACTGCTGAACGGCTATTCTGTGACTTAACAGAAAATGATTTGCAAAACATACTACAAAAGAAAAAAAAAACTTGCAGTAAGACAAAAACAAATTCTGTTATTTATTTATGGAGGCTGTATGGTCCAGTGGTTAAAGAAAAGGGCTTGTAACCAGGAGGTCCCCGGTTCAAATCCCACCTTAGCCACTGACTCATTGTGTGACCCTGAGCAAGTTACTTAACCTCCTTGTGCTCTGTCTTTCGGGTGAGACGTAGTTGTAAGTGACTCTGCAGCTGATGCATAGTTCACACACCCTAGTCTCTGTAAGTCGCCTTGGATAAAGGCATCTGCTAAATTAAACAAATAATAATAATAATAATATTTATGTTGTTTAGTTATTTACTTAGGATCAATCAGATAGATTTGAACAAAATACTGTAAAGCCATAAATATTTGCTACCAAAATATTTGGTGAATCACACCCATAAAACCTATTTTGCTCCAGAAATGTTGTTGATCTGTTGCTCTGGTAGTACTTTATTACTTCATTATATGTATAGCACTAAGATATTCGTGACAAAAATGTTTTTTTATTTTATTTTTTTTTTCATATGCGAAAAACATATAATAAAAGGCTTGCAAATATTTATGGCTTTACAATATATAAAGTCATATTTACTTTCCAACCTTGCCTTTCATTATTTTGACTGACTCCTATAAAATGTGTACTGCAGACTCCGCTCATAGTGGAAAATTAAATGCCCCTCGGGAAGACTATTGTTACCTCCAGGGTAACAGCCCCCTGTCGGTAGCAATAGTCTTCCCTTGGGTACAATAACTTTCCACTATAGCCCTCCTCTCCAGTCCATATTTACTATATTATTTATATAGCAGCTGGCTCTTTGAGCTAAATATATATATATATATATATATATATATATATATATATATATATATATATATATATATATATATATATATATATATTCAGTGTCACCTCCAAAATTATTGGCACCCTTGATAAAGATGAGAAAAAAAAGGCTGTATAAAATAACCAACACAGGTAATGATACCATATTCTTTTATTCTAATACAATTGCTCAGAGAAAAAAGTTTTTTATTAACAAGTAATAACATTTTTTCTCAAAAAGATAGGTGTCAGAATTATTGGCACCCCTAAAGATTCTTATAAATAAAATCAAACAAAATTAAATCTGCACTAACATTTTACTTCTTTAAGTTCATCTCAGTCTTAAGGAACTGTATTGTGGCCTTCCATGGCTTCCTGTTTCACTGGGGTATAAAAATGAGGTAACACGCATATGAAATCCATTTGTCATCCATCACCATGGGGAAAGGCAAAGACCTCACAAATGAAAAGAGTCAAATGGTTGTTGACCTTCATAAATCAGACAATGGGTACAAAACAATAGCTAAAAAACTAAATATACCACTTACCACAATTAGGGCAATAATTTAAGAAGTTCAAATCCACTGGAACAGTGGTAAACTTGCCTGGTAAAATGAAGGGGAAAACTCACCACTTTGGTTCTCATTTATTACATTCCACATAACAGAAAGTCACAGCAAAAAATACATAATATGTAAAATCTATGTAAAAATCACTACACAATTTCAAGTTGGGCAATGTTTAAGTGGGGCATTTCAGAATGACTTGCTCGCCTTTTTTCTGTCCCATGAGATTCTGACTTGCTTTAAAGCAGCACGCACTTTTGACCCAGATCACCTTCCTTAGAAATCACTATGCGCGCCGCACATAATCTGGTTTGTTTACTTTTTGCTGTCTAAAACTTTTAAATAGAGCCCCAAGAGCTGCTGTTTGATCCTGTGTGTTTTATTTGTATTTATTTTTTATTTTTTTATATATTAAATCTCACATCTCACATCTCACAGAGCGTTTTTTCATTTGCCATCACGCAACTTCTGGTGAAGTGGTAAATAAGTGCAGGTTTTTTTTGTCATTTCTAGCGAATATGAACATCTGATGTTTGTATCCAAATACATGTCAAATATTCGTTCAACAGCACTTAATACATATACATATTGTACAGTCACGGACATAAGAATTTGTGGACCAAGGTTACGAAAATCAGACATGTACTGTAACATTTCTGTTTGTAAAAATGTGTTCTTTCTGAGATGAGTGCATTCTTCATTGGGAAGATTTCCAGTGCCCTTTGTGTACTGTAACAACAAGATTTTAAATTGTAGGTTCATTTTAGTATTGCTTGATGAGACCTTTTCTGGAAAATGTAACTGTTACAAAACCTTCTGTGAACTAGTTGCTGGTTTTATAACAGTAACAGATTTCTCCTTTTTCAAAAAGCAGTGCAACTTGCAATTTGGTGTAAAGACCTTGGTGTCAAATCAAGGCCTTATTTTACTATTTAGACTAAGATTAAACATTTTACAGTTGGGTACAGTATAGTAGTCTGCTTCAGATTCTTATTTCACAAGACTCTGGCACGGTCAGACCCTAATGATAAGCTGATGGTTCTTCTAACCTTGCAGGTTTGAAATACTGTCTTCCCGAGTGTGTGCCTGCGAGTTCTCTCAGAGGCGGAATAAGTATTTGTTTGTGCAAGAAGGAAGTCTTTGTCCTAGGTCCTCCCTTCTGCTGTCAGAACAGAAAGGACGGTAGCCCAAGGATATCCTATTGGGCTTTTGACTGCAGTGCTAATAAAATACACTGCATCCTCCCGTTGATGTATTACAAGGTTGTCTGTGTGTGTGTTACTATTGCTTTAGACGCAGTCTGACGTAGTAAAGCGTCATAGTACATTAAATGCAATTAATTCATCCAGAATCGTTGAGGAAAAAGTGACCATATTCTGACCTTTAAGCAGAATAGTGTCCCCCATGTAGCAGTACAGTAATTACTGTAGGATGGGCAGAGGAACACTTTTCTGTAAAATCCCTCATCATTCTGAGTTTGAATACCAGTGCAGTAATTGGTCACTGTTCTAACCTTGAGCAAGTTGCAAATTGAGTTCTATCCTTGCTGTGAAATGGGTGAAGTAAGATCAGACGAGAATGGACAAGATGTTGTTTTTATTTTGCTGTTTCTTTCTTTCTTTCTTTCTTTCTTTCTTTCTTTCTTTCTTTTATTCAAAATATTATGTACAGGATTTTAATGCACACTCTCTCCTGGTTGGTAGCTCAATATGTTTGAAGTCATTAAATCAATGGCAGATTTACAGCAGATAACCGGCTTAAATGTTTGGTTTTCCTGGAAAAGGAACATTGAGACAGCTCATGATTTGGCAAGATGAGGGAAAAAAAATAATTTATATATAGTGCAGAATAAAAATAATAATCAGCATTTTGAGCATTTTAGGTTATGCAGCTCCAATAGCCCCTTGCAGGACAGAATTGTGACTGATTTTGATAGATTACAGTCTCCATGAACACGGCTTTCTTGTGCAGACTATCCCATACACAGTTTTATCTTTTTTTCCATTTAAACATGACATTTGTACCTCTGCATCACTTTCAAATGTGCAGGATCATAGTCCTTAATCTTTACCTTGTCTCTCTACAGTAGCTCTGGCTGTTGCCTGTGCTGTGCTGCGCTGCAGTAACAGTGTTACCCTTTATCATGGCTGCCCTGTCGTGTGTGTGTGTGTGCGTGCATGCGTGTGTCCCACACTTGCAGCAGTGCAGAATCAAGTGCTCTGCTGTTGTCTCACTCTCCTTAATGTTTTCACACAGGGCACCCTGCCGTTTCACCTGCCACAGTACCAACTGTGCAGTCTGTATCTTCAAGCTTCAGACTGAACTATAATTCTCCTGTAAGTAGTGTATCTTTATTCTTTATTGTATTACAGATCCATTTCAGAAGCCTTTTGTTGTGACTGTACATAGTTATGAACTGAGCTAGGGTGTGCCCTTTTTATAAAATGTGTTCAGTGTGTTTAAGAGCTTTATAAAGCATACTTCAATTAATTCCTAATCTTAAAGGCTCTATTTATCCTTCTTAGTCCACTTACTAATTTCAATCAATGTTAGGATTTTCATTTATTTAACTTAATGTACCTTGTACGATTTTTAGAATACAAATCCCAACACACCAAGGATTATGATTACACAGGTACAAACAGCCCTAAGATCATGTAAATTGTGCACAATGCATTCACTAGGCTGTAACAGATTTGTAGCAACCAATTCAGAGCCGCCAAACTGACGGTGCTGTTGGGGATTAACAATTACTTTCCAAATATAATGATAGACGGCTAACAGTGAAACCCTCAGTCCCTGTCTTTCTGAATCAGTCAGTCAGTTTTCTAGCTGAATTGAAGGGCTGTGTTCTGAAGCTGCTTGAACTTCACTGCAAGTGTTCCAAGTTTTACACTTGTCAAAGTAAACAAGGCCAGGGAAAGATAGTGCCAAAGCATCACACCCAGCTCGTTTTGTGAAAGCATATTCTGACTCATTGTGGGTTTTTATTAGACTGCTGGCTGTCTTCGAGTGATCTGCTAAGGAGATTCTTTAATTGAACTTTCTCATGCATTCTGGCCTAATCTTCCGCAAGGGCTGCTGCAAAATCTGATCTGAAATCCGTTAGTTCTAAAAAGAAGTCTTTATACATGCACTGTTAACAGGGATTTAGTAAAACCCCTCGGCCTGAATATCAAATCCCTTCTTTGTTTGCAGTTGCATTTTACTTGAATGTTCCACTTAAAATCTGGTTCCAGACTTTGTTTCCCTTTGTGCCTCCTGATTGTAGATGAGATTGTCTTGCTGTGTGTGCTCTTTGATCCCTGAATGTAGATTTCAAATAATAATACATTTACTAGCTTCAGTGCTTGCTTGCTGGAGTATGTGGAGCAGTAAAATAGTCGATCAGATATATATTCAAGCATCTCTGTTATAGGAATCACTATGCTGTTATTTCTGTGTTCACTGCTGTAAGTTACTTATATTACTACAGTAGGTAGGATAAGAATGCCCGTGAAGGATATATTCTTGCTGACAGGGATATACTGCCCTGAACACAATGGACATGGAAACTACTTGATCGGAATTAAAAAAACAATAACATAATTTTGAAATTCACTTTTGTAAAACACATTTGTTATACTTTTTGTCATGTATTACAAAAATATAACTTTCTAAGATTGTGTGTTTTTTTTTTGTTTTTTTTTAAAAATTTTTTTTATAGGATATCTTCATAGTAATTTGAATGTAACCATAGCTACGGATAGATTGTTGCTTCCTATTATCATTGCGAAACATCCATTAGTTTGCCTTACACACCCTGCTTGTGGTCTTAACTTGCAAATGATAAATGCTCTTATTAAGGGTGTTGAGATTTATAGCTCTCTGTGCCATCAGCATAAATCTCCTTAGTCATCTGTTCACATATATATGTTTTATCACTTCCCCTCAGCTGTATCAGCTCTCTGAGGAGCAGTATGTTCTATGTTATCTGTAAGGCACAAAGAGTCCTAAGTTGTTGCTAAAAGTCTATTGTCATGATGTGTTGTCAGCTGGCATTACAGACTTCAGTGCACAGAAGAAGCTAAAGCACAAAGGGGCAGTTTCATGCAGTTTCCACGCTAGGCTTTCATTTGGTAGCAAGGGCGCACTCCGGCTGGACTCAAGGACAATCATGGAACTAAACACCTAACATAGGTACATAGCCTGCATTAGTGTGTATACAAATAATGTAACTCAGCATCTGCATTGTAGAAATCCAACGATTGTTGATTATTGATTGCCAGGGTTTTTATTTTCCAAGTCTCACACATTCATTTCAGGATTAATATTTTGAGCCTCACGTAGCTACTTACCCATGTGCCTTCCTTGCGCTTTGCTACAATAGACAAAAGCTGTATTTGTTTTGTGGTGAAAAATGGCATGTAAAAATCTGATATGTTTTTGATTTATTACCTGTCTGATTGTTTGCTGCTTGATCTTGTGCTGTTCCTTACAACATATAATACATTTTCATGCAGTCTAGACAATACACTTTGAGTTACTGTCTTAATAATTGGTCGATAGCTGTATCTATTAAGTTCCATTATTGGTGTTGTCCAGTTAAAATTACCCATGTCACGTCCACAACTTTTTAACCTCTGGCTACATCGGTGATTCAGTTAACACTCTTTGATATTATTATTATTATTATTATTATTATTATTATTATTATTATTATTATTATTATTATTATGTATTTCTTAGCAGATGCCCTTATCCAGGTCGACTTACAATTGTTACAAGATATCACATTATTTTTTACATACAATTACCCATTTATACAGTTGGGTTTTTACTGGAGCAATCTAGGTAAAGCACCTTGCTCAAGGGTACAGCAGCAGTGTCCCCCACCTGGGATTGAACCCACGACTCTAGTAGTCATTAGACAGAGGCTAAGTGGTCCAGTGGTTAAAGAAAAGGGCTTGTAACCAGGAGGTCCCCGGTTCAAATCCACCTCAGCCACTGACTCATTGTGTGACCCTGAGCAAGTCACTTAACCTCCTTGTGCTCTGTCTTTCGGGTGAGACGTAGTTGTAAGTGACTCTGCAGCTGATGCATAGTTCACACACCCTAGTCTCTGTAAGTCGCCTTGGATAAAGGCGTCTGCTAAATAAACAAATAATAATAATAAAATAAAAGACATTGCTCTCTGTTTCATTTTGTTGTGCTGGGCTTGTGGGCATATTACAGAATACTTTCTTTGACAAATCCATACGTGTTTTATATAAATCTGTAGGTATGAGAATTGAGTGTTTTAATGTAATTTAAACCACATCATTTAAACCAGTCATGATTCTAAGATGCACCTTCACTTCTCAATGTTTGTTTTTGAATGAAAATGAGATCTAGAAAATAGTGCTTTAATCTTCAAATCACTTTGGCAACATTTGCTCAGTCAACAAAATTTATAAATATCTTCATCCAGAGTTTGTAGCAGGGTCCATGATATATGTGCTTACTATTTTGGAGAAAAGAAAAACATGATACAAATAGCAGTCTGAACACATCTAGAAAAGGGACAAAAAGCATGAGACCATGTATAAATACAAGGAGAAAGTTGTTTGTGGAAAAGAAATGACTGATGAACAAAACACTTATAAAGATTTAAACATATTTATTCAACATAACACAACAAAATTATTTACATTGAAGTTTCCAGATAATTAGTTTAATTGCATTTATTATAGAGGCTGCTTTTGGTATTTGTAAACTGTCATTTTTAAATGCAAGGTAATGTTAAACACACTCAATGCAAATAAAATATATGTATCTCTCAATTCAAAATAACTTAAAATTAGCTAGATGGTATTACAGCAATGACAAAAAAGAAATTATTACTTAAGTTGAAGTTTTTGACGTTCATACTTCAGTCTTGTTAAAATCTGGTTGATGTTGAATCTTTTCAAAATTGCCATACCCTCAGGACTGCAGCATAGAGCTTTCTTGGTGCAATCTTGTGAAATGGGTCCAGAAGAAATTATGTTCTTGCACGTCTCAATTATGAAAGAAGATTCACTAGGGCGAAAGAGCCCTTTAACAGTACTGCTTCTGGTGGATGGTGGAACTGTTTCTGAAGTACAGCTCTCTTCATCTAATAACCTGCTGACTCGGTCATTGAGTGTCTCTGATTCTCTGGCAACTCGACAGCACTCTCATCTTGCCCACCTTCCTGACTCTTTAGAAGAATACCGCAGTTCTCCTCTTAATTTGTCATATACCTTTCTTGCATCAATGTTTGCTTGTAGGTCACTAGTCTTGATCTTACCACATCAAGACTGATTGTCTGGGACTTCACCTCTTCTTCAAACACAGAGTGGACAGTTTGTAGCAGATGACCAGTCCAAATAAACTTCCCAGGTGACTGAGCTGTCGTCGCCTCCTGTTTGTCCTGGGATGTGGATGGCTGGCCTGAATCCGGGATGTCATTGGCTGGCTTGGCTTTCTCACCTCGCATGACTTTTCAACGCTGTGGCACATTAAATCTGCCAAGTTCACTTTCCTGTTGGGTTGCTTTTGGTGTATGGCTGAAACTGCAGTTTTTCTGACAAGTGTACATGTGATGTCTTCCCCCAGTCCAGCTTTCTTCCAAGCTGACTGAACTGCCCTTGAGATATGTCCACTCAGCAGCTTTTCAGCATTCCATGTTGCAGAACCGGTGTAGGAGGAGCGGGTGGATGGAGTGTGGGCAGCAGCCATATCATTTTGTGCAGAAGCCAGGAGATTGCAAAGGGAAGACTTTAGTTCAGTATCAGATTGCTGAATGGAGGAACAGTCAGAGGGGAAGGCGGTTCCTGAAGGGGTGAGAGTTGAGAGCAGGGGCGGGGTGTAATGAAGCCGATCAGGAGGCTGTTTTGGGGCAGAGAGGGGTGGAGTGGGGAGTGGAAGCGCATACACCACAAGCCTTTGCACGGTTACATATGAAATACAAATTCAAGACAGAGTTTATACTAAACAAAAAAAAAAACACCAAAACAAAGACACAAAGTTATCCACTTTATTGAATAGAAATCATTATTCTGTTAAACTGAAAATCACTCCACCAGAAAGTCCTTTTTACCACTATAAAAAATGCTTGACATACTTAAAATGTACGCATAACTATTTTTAGATTTATATTTTGCTATAATACTTTTAGTAAGTGTTAAACCTTAGTAAATCTGTAAGGTTTAACAATTAGATACATTTATTTATATATATATATATATATATATATATATATATATATATATATATATATATATATATATATATATATATATATATATATATATATACACACAGTATATATATAACATAATTTACCCATTGTATCATTAGGGCAGAATGTACCCCATTAGCATGGAATGACCCTTTAACAAAAACAAAACACATCAGCCAGTTTCTGCCTTTTATTACATGCTTTAATATCATATCTGGAAAACATTTCCATTATACCATAGTAAAAATTGCATACATGTCAACTGTGTTCACTTTTCTGACAAATGTTTTTTTTCATTTACAGAATACCACTGAAGAAATTATTGTTGTAGTCATTTTAATGGCCTTGGGGAGGTTTTGAAATCATAATTCTATTTTTTACTACTTTTTACTACCACACATTGCTAGGATAACTTGCTGTACCTGTTTTCTCTGAAGCAAGTGTATAGATACAGCATAAATAAATATATCTGCATGTTTTTCCATACTGAATGAGCAGAAAATCCAACAAACTATATTCATCTATTACCACATTAATACACACACGTAATCCTTTTTGTAATTGATTCTTTTGAATCCAAGTTTCTTATGCCAAAGCTGAGATGGGAAGCAATAAAACATATACATATGAACAGATAACTAAGGAGATTAATGCTGCTGGCATAGAAGGCTGTACATCTTTTAACGCCATGAATAAGAACTTATATTATTGGTAAGTTAAGACCACATGCTTCTAACCTGTACTTGAACTGCTTACAAGTAAAATATATAGAGGACTCGATTCCGCAAATAGGTAGCTTCAGTTACGTTTTAATTGTAATCCAATTAAAATGATGCATCTAAAGGGGACAACCCATAATGATCCTGAATCCATGTGTATGACTGAAAATACACACGTTGCTATGAATATCTGAATTGAGAACTCTGACACACTTGTCCCACAGACCATTGAGTGCTTTGGAAGCATTTATTGATCTTAATTTCCTGTTGTCCTGGACAAGTGTAAAATCTAACACTGATTTTGTCGATGTGCTATCTACACTATTCTTTGTGCTGGCACACAACACACAAGCCAAAACATAGGAGTCTGTTGAGGTCTGTAATAGGGGTTTGTGAATCCGCTGTGGGAGATTTGAGAGAGAGAGGGATTGTAATTGACACACCGGCACAGGCGTCCAGGTTTTATTTACAATGAAAATCAATTGCAGTGTCAGGTAGCTGCCACAAGGGTATCAACCATGGTAGTCCAAGTGCGGGGTTAAATAAACACAAAACATTCACAACAAAAAACATTGTTCAAAAACAACTAGAAAGTAAAAGTGGAGCAAACTAGTCGAGCACTACTCCACTAAAAAGGTCTCCCTGACACTTCCTCGCTAAACTGTTACGGGATAAAAAATCTCCTCTTGTGGTCAGATAAAGATCCTGTTTTCACACGCAGGGATCGCTTACTGTTTTCTTGTGGTTCAACCAATATGTTCACCTCCTGGCTTCTAGAACATTGTAACTGGATTTCTAGCTCCTTTTTATAGCATGTGGCAAGGGCTAATTTGACAATCAATAAATCAGTGAACACCTGGCCACATTCCACACCTGTCTTATCAGGGAGGGGATTCTAACCAAACTTAATCTATAAAACGAAATACCGTACAGTGGAGCATTCCTGCCGACCATGAATGCTTGTGAACTTCTGGTTATAGTTTTAAAGTTGTTTTTTGTTCATTTTTACATGATGCCAAATTAGTATTTTTTCAGCATTGTCCAGAGCTTCCAGAGTTCTCCCCCTTCTTTTTTTTTCTTTGATCAAAACCCATAGACTTCTATCTAAGGCTACTCAGAGGCTAATTTCTGGCCTTTACACAGTAGAGCTTACAAGCTCATTTGGAATACAGGTTTCTTAATTTATTAATGAATTGCACTTCCCTGCTGTTGCTGTCTCGGCCAACTCCGTATTAGACAGGAATTCAAACAGTAGACTCTTTTCAAAGGCCTCGCTGCTCATTCTTGGCATCATGTTATTTAAGATCTGTGTAAGTATTCACCTTTATTTGATGTTTGCTAACCGCTTTTACTTTGCACTTCTTCAAAAGATGTGTACTCTGCTCACTTCCTATTTTCACGGCGAGTGTGAACAAGTGGCAAAATTCACGGGTTCCGTGAAAGTCGTGACCACTGTGATATAATCCTATCCTTAATCATAATTCAAGCAAGTTAGGGGATAATGTTTAATCTGCAGTGGCTTAAAACGAATGCTTAACCCAGACTTAACATTAAGACTACAAGCAGAGCTTTGAAAAAGAACTATCTTCAAAAAGCCAGAAGCTTCCATTCAAATACCTGTATAATACTCACCCCTTTAGTTCTAGCATCTGTCTTCTCTTGGGGTTTGGGGGGTAGTCTGCTCCCTTTTTGTGCATATTGCATTCACTGATGTCCTGTTGTATGAATGTGGCAGAAAGGCCAGCCTATCTCCATATAGTAAAGGTGTTCTCAATTGCACTGTTTTATTATTTCAAATCTATCTGTTTTGGAATTCCAGTATTTCTTGAAATCCTGTGTAATAAAAATGTCCTTCATATTGTAAGCATTGGACATCCAGTACATGCTTTTTATGAGGTGTGTGGTAATACAATGATGCCTGCAGAAATGGTTAAATTTTGTGCAGGGCATGGAATGTGTTCTCCAGGTGATTAAGAGGGCTACCGTGCTTTCAACGTATCATACTTGTATGAGAACTGTTGACTGTCTTTCATCTCGGACTGGGTTTTTTTCAACACAATAATATTTTAGTTGGGTCTTTTAGCTGATTTAGTATCTGGAATAAAAACGCTGTGCAACTCCGTTTTTGATGCGGCAGTGTTCAAAATCCTGTAGCCATAAGAGACTGCAATTTGTATTCTGCCTTTTATAACAAGCATGTAAATGGTAGTGTAAATGGGAGCCATGACCATACCACCCAATAACCTGCTCTGTGGTGTACAAGAATGCCTTACTCTATTAGAACTTTCTGAAACTGGGCCATATGTCTTTCCACATTTTTTTATTGTTACATTTTCAGCTGCAGGCAGATTTTCTTTTAAATGTTTGAAAACTTCTTGCCACTCCTATCATCCAGGCAAAGGTTATGTCACCTGATAGTTATGCTGTAGCTAAGGAAAGCAAAATAAACATGTAAACGAATGAAAAAAAAAGATCTAAAATGGTTATTTTGTTCATAGTACAAACAGTAGGTGCCTAATGGAGTGGATATTATCTACATAATTTGAATGATAAACTCACCATGTTTGTAAAATGGGATGGGGCACTGCAGTGCATTCCAGCACAATCCTAGCCACAAAACAGCCATTCTGTAATAGCAAGTTTGTGTTGTGAAGCTGTTGGCTTTCTTCAATAATTCATGAACAGGATCTGTAATGGAAAGCAGTCGTGCATGGAGATGCTTCTTTCATCACAGAATTCATTTCTATCATGTAGTTTGGCTTCACAAAGTAATTTATTGTCTTGTCCTGTTCAGCACAGCACAGCACAATACAATCAATGTCATTCCAAGGCCTGGACGATGCGTTTGGGTTGAAAAACTCTCCTTGCCTGCCCCTTTCATCACCCACACTGCCGTCAAGTGGATGGAATTTACTGGGTGTGAGAGTGTGGACGCTTACGTTTCCAAAATTGCTGTTAATCTGTTTTGTTGGAAAATATGTAAGCATATTGTGCGATGAGGTAATGGAATAAACTGCCAACCAAGTTATTATTGTTATTATTTGTTTATTTAGCAGACGCCTTTATCCAAGGCGACTTACAGAGACTCGGGTGTGTGAACTATGCATCAGCTGCAGAGTCACTTACAATTACGTCTCACCCGAAAGACGGAGCACAAGGAGGTGAAGAGACTTGCTCAGGGTCACACAACGAGTCAGTGGCTGAGGTGGGATTTGAACCGGGGACCTCCTGGTTACAAGCCCTTTTCTTTAACCACTGGACCACACAGCCTCCTATATCAAGTTTAAAAAATACAGTATATTTTTAAATCTCTCATTATCATAGCCCCCCACCCCCTCGCCCCACCTTTGAAAATCTTTTGGGTCTTGTGTTTTTTTAAAAATTGAATTTAAGCAAATACTTTTAAATAGAATGTACTGCAGATGAAAGCTTGCTGTTGTGTATGTGTGTGTGTGTGTGTGTGTGTACAGGTCCCAACAACTCTACTTTTTTACCGCTGGACATAAAAGCGTTTCTGCTTTTGAAACCCTCGTTTGTACCGGTGAGGGTGATACTTTGTTGACTCAGCGTGTCTTTGTAAAACAAACCTGCAGAAAAATGTGTGGACAGGGTGTTGTTGCTATAATTGAGCACCGATTTGATAGCAGTTGTTACTCTAGCTAATCAGGCGGTCTCCCAGAGTGATATCCACATGGCTGAATATGGAGGCCACAGGGTAACTAATCAAAACTACTCTGGCTGTGTAGGGCAAATCCGCACCACCATGGTTTTACAACCCACGTAAAACAACGTGTTGTTTAAGACCCCATTCACACTTGCAATTTGAGGCGACCCAGGGCCACCTTTTCCCATATGTGAATGCTCCCAAAAAGAAAAGGCAGCCCAGGGCTGGCCCAGATTTAGGCCGCCGTTTTGATGCGTCCCAGTGTCTGCAATCCAGGACCAGGGCCGGTCTTTACATATGTATGAATGCAAAGCAGATTTAGGGCAGGCCTTTCATATCACATGACCACTGTGGTTATGTAGCTCAGTAGACACTCCCATACTCCCACGTGCATGAAAGGTAAATAGAAAGCTGAATGCTGTGCTGGGCAAGACGGCAGTGGAGCAATATTGAATGGTAATTATTTCGACATCATACAACTTTAATTATAAAAATATTAAATTTAAAATAATCTAGCGGGTTAACATTCAGGTTGTTTCTTTCACATAATTTGCAGTGCATTCATAATTATGCTTAATTTGTCACAATTACCTTTTCTTCCTGTTATTTAGTAACTAAGCGATTAAATATAAAAACTGCAGAGTTGTGTATCTCAATAATGGTGCTGGCGACTTGGCATATTCAGCCACCATTGTTTATTTTGCACGCAACGATATACAAAGATACAGAAGTGTGCGTCTTTACATTAAAATACCGATCATTTCTTTTAGCTGCTTGCTTTTACACACACATAAAATACTATTCTCATCCACAAATATTAAGATTGTTGATGCACCATGTGAGGGTGAGGCCCTCACTGTAATATTTCAATACCTGTTATTGTGATTATTATTGTTAATGTTATTCTACTGGCGCTAAAGCAGTGGTTTATTATGTATCGTGCATGTTGTTGAGCAAAGTGTATTTGATATGTGACGGTGTATTGCTGTATTTAGGTTAGGGCGATTCCCTTAATGAAGTTGTTGTTTACATGTGGGACAAGGGTTTTGCTATAGACACATGTTCGGTAATCGTCCAAGAGAATAATAATAACAATGATAACAAGTAAACGATAGGATAGTTTAACGATCGTGTCTGTAAACAAAGACGGTATTCATGCAGGTTATAAAAAATGCGTATAAATGAGACAAAACATGTGCAATGTATTTAACATTATTTAATGCTGTGTCTTTCCTTAGGAAGGAGCAGTAGTACTATTAGGTGGTCAGTCGTGAGTTTCTCTTGTGACTGTCAGTCATTGTGTACAACCTGTGGCTAAGTGGTAAGTGCAGGTGCAGTGCAGTAATCCAACAAGAAACGACAGACAAACAAAGTATGGGTGAAAAGGTTTCTATTTATTTTAATCCAGGTGTCTGATAATCAAACAGAGACAAACATTGATGGCTGGCAATACACAACGATGTGTATTACACAGTAAATGATGATGGGTTGCAGTCCCGTTTACAATAAACAATTATCCCACAAGAACAACAATCCCAATGCAAATACCCGAAACACAAACACGGTCACCTCTCCCAGCGAGTGCTGTAGTGCTGGTTGTGACTTTACAATGTTATTTTAGTGAACAGTCAGTGCGTTGTTGTCTAGGTTTTGTGCTGGCCGTGGGTGACAGCTCCAGATCGTGTTTAGCCATCTAGTCTAATACACAAGACAAACAAGATGATATAGACAGACTGACAAAAACAAACAAAACACTCACGTTCTTTTTAAACACAGAAATACCGGTCCTTTCGGTTCATTTGCATATCCACAACAAAGGAACCGATAACATCGCTTCGATGCCTATTTATACCGTCACTCATGACCCCTTGGTAAACGATTGTAGCCGCTCCTCCAATGAGTCTCTTTTCTACGTGACTGACTTCCTTTTAACCCTCGGAATGAAGTGTCAGGCCAAGCAGTCCAGGGTACTCTGTTTCCGTTACTTAGTGTCCCCTCAGGTCGGGTGGGAGATTTACCACCAAGAATCATTGTCTTTCTGCCACAAACTTGACAGTCAATTGCAATCCGAGTGACGTATCCATTATGAAAATTAATATTTTTACCTGTCAACACCAGAAAGCCGAAATCGGGGGTATTTCTACATAAAGGCTTTTTTCAATGCTGGTTTGAGTCAGGCCTACTTGAAACCGGTCTAGTTCAGACTTTGTACATTCCTCAGGACCACAGTGAACAAAATACATGATTTAAAGTATATCCTTTGTAACACGACCTCTCCCAGATGACTGCTTTCTCTTCAGGTTTCAACCTTTATGTGAGGCGGAGCATTTGGGCTCTTTAAGATAGTAAGCAAGAGTGCTAAAGAGAGGGGGTGACTTATTTATTTTTCCCCTCTTTTGCCAATGAGACGAAACCATATTTTTTTTGGCAACAGTTTTTTTGGGTTAGGCGCCATTGGTGCATGTAACACAAAAAATACTGCCTCTCCCTTTAAAAACATGTCAGTATTTCTGAAGTGTGAGAAGGGTAACAATCTGACTGAACACATGTGCCTGGAAGTCCAGAGGTGCTGTATTAATAACAGCAGTTTCATGCAACAGTTCTGATAGTGACCAAATGTACTGTTGTGTAAAATTGTTGCTTAAAATGAACAGTTGTATAGAAATTTTGAACAAGAACAATGAAAAACTAAAATAAAAACAAACTTAAGGTTTGTGTAGCACATGTGACATTAACAAATGCCCTGATGTTACTCATCAAGTTGAAAAATGGTTTCTAAAAAGGCACACAAGAGCTGTCTATATGTAGCTGATTCATTGGTTAAGTGGTTAAAGTGTTTAAAAGTTGTTGATTTGCATTAGTAAAATATATATTACTGACACAAGTTCAAAAAGCTAGTCAATATCCATTGAACAGAGCCTTGTGGACAATATCAAAATAATGGGTTTATTATAAACACAGGTGCTGCATTGCTTTTATTATATGATGTGAGTTAATGAAGTTAGCATTGCAGTCAGGAAATAACTTGATGCTCTCAATATGTTAGAAGGGAAACCATTCCAAATGTGTCCTCTTCCTCTTTTTTATTTTCTTAATCTTTATTCAACCGTGGATTTCATGCTTTGTATCAGCCTGTCGGCACCTCGTTAAAAAATAAAACATAAAACAGATGTTTAGGAATCCTGGATTTAACACCCTCCTCCTTGGTTGTCGGAATTATAAAGATACAGATCTGAAAGATAATATATGGGAGTCCATTTCGAAGGAACTGGATAAGCCTGGCATGTATGATTTATTGCAGTATATGTTGAAATACTGTCAGAGAAGACACTCATAAATTCCACATCATGTTGACAAATCAGTCTTGATCATAGTTTTGTCAAAAGTAGTTTTTTTTGTTGAATTGATCTTGCAGTTTTCAAATTTGTCGTGTCACGTCTGTGCTGCTTCAGGTGTGTATGGTCATGTCGCTGTGAAAGTATGTTGTTATCCGATGAAAAATCGCATCGCATCTGGTGTGTAGCAGCCTTTACAGGGGCACAGAGAGACAACTGCCTACTCATTAGGAGTGTAACGATGCATCTAAGTTCACACTGAAAACATGTCAGTCATAGGAAAGCAGTGATTTGTACTCAAATGCAATGCGTCTCGCTTCTGGGAGTTGTATTTCTTTCCTCCATAAAATAAATGGCAAACTCATACAACCTGCTTCATTTTCTTTCAGGACAGAAAATAACTGCTGCTTACTTGAGGTTGTGTCCGGGGAATGTCAGTTTTTAATGGCTTTTGAATATGTTTACCTAGCTAAAGTGGAAGCAAAATGTTGTTTGTTTAATATTCTGTATTCATCACTGTACAAGGCTATTTTCTTTTTATTTACAGTTGTCTTTTAAATTGGTGTCGTCTTGTGTAACTGAAAGCCAGAATTTTTTTTTTTTTTTTTTTTTTAAGTTGCAGACAACTACACTGTAGATTCCTTTTAAAAAAAAAAAAAAAAAAAAGTGATTTACTATAACCCTGCAGATCATTGGCTGCTGGTAGCAGCCCTCCATGTCGCTATTTAATGCTTGCAATACCCAATTCCTTACCACAGTTTATTATTCCTCCACCAGGGATGAAATCCCCTGCGAAGAGGATTTTTGCATATATGATATCGGTTGAGAATTGTCTTAAATCTTGGTATTTAGTTTAAGCTATGCCTCATTTCCACTGCCTTTCCCCAGGTATCACTGAGCTGGACGATCTGGGCAAGGTGTAGCTTGAGGGTGATTCCACTGATGCTCAGCTATACCCTAGCTACACCTCAGACGGTACAGCTTTGTATCTCATACCAAACGGGGCCAAACTGCTGTGCGAAAGTGCTAAGAGACAAAAGATTGAACAATGGCGGCTGTAAGCAAAGGCTGGGTTCAAAACAAACCTGACGGAAATTCTGCAGCAGCAAGTGTTGATTCCACTGCTATTCAGTGTTGTTGAAATAAATTGAAAAAACTGAAAAATAAATACAATCTAAAAGATAATAACACTTGACCTTTTTGCTGCCGCTACTACTACTTTCTCGGTCAGCTATACCTGACAATAACAGTGAGGCATGAACAGCCATTTTTAACAATATCAATACTGATAATCGTATTCTGAGGATATATAGGGGGTGTCTGATATATTGGGTAGCGATTTATATATCTGGAGAATAAACATGAAATTGTTAATTAACATTTTATGACTGTTCTGTAATACTGCTGATATGTCATAGTCAACAACGTTTTCATCAAACTGATGGCTCTGATTTTGACTTTATAGTCATGTGAGGGACGTATGTTACAGACCTACTTTTTCACACAAGATTATTATTATTATTTAAAGTTTATGTAAATTCACAAAAGCAAGCATTTAAGATCAAATGCTAGAATGGAAGCAATACATTTAAAAGCTTCTTAAAAGTTGTTCCAGGGTATTGGTTAGGTTAGCCTGTCTACCATGTTTGTTGTCTTACAGAAATTGTAGTGTTGGCAGAACAATTGAGATATATTAGTTCCCTGCAAGAAACCTCAACAGTGGATCCAGACTGAGGTCAGCGTTTCACTAATGGTTTGACTATTACATTTAATTTAGTAACTGCTGTAAATTTCAGTCTGCCAAGTTATTACATTATATATCTATTTTTTTTTTAGACCTACATGTTGGTACCATTATTTAAAAATCAAAATGACCATATACCACAGGATTAATGTTCCTACTGCAAGCCAAATGTCTTATAGAAATAGTGAAAACTACACACAAAATCCAGTTCAAGGTTTAAAAAAAAATAAAAAAAAGCTGTTTATTTCCATTAATTACCTAAATAGTTTTTTTTGTGAGAAAGACAATTTATGGTTCTCCCACACAAGAACATAAGAAAAATCAGCCTATCTATGCTTGTTCGGTTCCTATTATCTGATTCATGTGAACACTTTGTTGATTTCAGTATCAACAACATGACTAGGTAACCCATTCCATACCCTCACCACTTCTTTGTGTAAAGAAGTGTCTTTTCCACAGTGCTAAGTCTGCTGTCTGCCCCCTGATCAGCTTTGCAAGTGTGAAATCATTAAATTAGTGTTTGGGAGCTAGAATGTGGTCCAACATTTTTCATGGTAATTCTACCTGTATAAATGCTGCAAAGGATGTCAATATAGTATCGGACTGAAGGGAATACTTATTTTATTTTGTGTAATGCTTGTTTAATGTAACTCCAGAATTTAAGTCATTGTTATTTATTTGGCTTTCATATTTTGTGGAAATGTTACACTTGTTTTCTTTCTGTCTTCCCTCCGCATGTCTGCTTTTCAGCTGACTGGCATTGACCGCAGGAGATCTTTAATGGATGAATATGTGTTTTTTAAGGTCAATAATTTATTGAGTCTCTGCTGCTTGTTTCCAGTACATTGCGGACATTGTTTCAGAAAGAGAAGTCCTGATTTTGTTTTGACAGTTTTAATTTTATACCAACAATGCACGTAGCTGTTCCACACTGTACCTCTGGCAGAAGAATCATCTGCAACAAGGAAACAAGCCATTTTCCCTCAAGTGAATGTTGCTTTGTGGGGCCTGGGCTCCACTAGCCTCCAGCTTGCCAGCTTGCCATCTTGCATGAACAGGCACTACACTTGTTTACTGTTGTATGCTGCAAAAATGGAGGCAACATCTTTCTGAGTGGGTGGGTAACTCACATCTACCCTGGTTTGTTGGACTTTAAAGATCACTTGTCAAAGAGCAGTAGGTGTTGTTACATCTGCAACCAGTTCATTTTTAATACTGATATCTTCAAATCTCAGTAGTTAAGAATATAACACAATTTACTAGAAGCTAATTTATCTAAAAACTGTCAAGTTGGATCTTAGAGTCCCAGTGATTCTGCATCAACAACTCGGTAACCCATTCCATACCCTCTTCATTCTCTGTGTAAAGCTGTGTCTCCTTCCCTCTTTCCTGTATATCGCTAGTTAATTTTAAACTGTGTCCTCTGGTCCTGGTTTCTGTTTTGCGCTTAAAGTATTGGTTAGGGTTACCTTTATCAAAGACTTCGATCAAGTTCCTCCCCCCTAATTCTTTTTTCTAGGCTAAATAGATTAAATAATTTCAACATTGCTCATTCCTTTAAGCCCTGGGATTAGTCTGGCTGCTCTTTGTTGGACTCTCTACAGAGCCACAATGTCCCGTGTGTCTCAGGTGTATTATACAACCTCATCATAACCTCCTTTTGATTTGTACTCTACATTTTAGGCTATATACCCACAAATTCTGTTTGCCTTTTTGATTGCTTCTTTACCCTGTCTAGAAGCTGGGTTGGGTCTGGCTATCACGTAAGGGACATTATCATCTTTTTTTAATTTTTTTAATATAGGTATTTTTAATAATTAATGTAAACATCTCAAATAATTCTCAACTGAAAACATTATTGCAAAATTATTAAAATGAATACACCTGACAATGCAGATTAAATACCTGGTTTGTGGCAAGATACACATTTAAAATGTAAATTTACTTTGGAGCCATGAAACCTTTAAAAGGAAAAAAAATCATTACTTAAAGTACTTTTCAGCAGTATTTATTTATTTATCCTTTTTTATATTAATACATACTGTATCTTAGATGGTAATCTCCCAGGAGACTTTCGTAAAATTACCTGCAGTTGCAAGTAGGTTACATTTTTCAACTTCATACTGAGGCTTGTAATAACCTAAATGGATGGCATGCTGTTTTTAGGCCATGTCTATTCTTGCTACAGATAGGTACAGTACACTTATTACAACAGTTAATCATTGAAGAGAATGAATAATGCATGTTGTGAATCAAATACTGCACATTTGGGTCATTCACTTTTGTGTATGGAAAGTTTTGGGCCACATTTTAAAAAGACCAGTTTGCTGTAACTCTCTCTACCCATTATTTAAACCTAAGCAAATATTTTAATGCAATCAACGACACCAATTAGACTGTTTCTTCCAGTAGTTCTTGACATTAGATAACCAGAAATAGAAAGCATTATTTTAATATAATACCAGCAAACTGTTCAACTTCTTCAGTATCCAGCTTTTGGGTTGAAATCTTACTTGTTTAGCACTTCCAGTAGCTACATCCCTTATAAAAGTGTACAACACTAATTTTGCACATACATTTTGCAGTTCTCATGATAATACGCAGTTTGTTTTCTAGAACATTTTACAGCACTGGAAAAACATTGGGATGGGGATGGGGATGAGCAAAAAATCACCAACATACATGCAGGGTAGTTATACAGAAAAACCAATATCATAAACATGTTTTGTTTAAATTACAAAGGATGAAGGATTTTTTGTTTGTTTTAGTCTTTTTTGTTATACTTTTACATTACATTTTACATTAATTTGATACATGATATGCCTCCTAAATGAATGTTTGTCTTTATTCAATATTGAAATGTGTGTCCCACCACTGTATGTAATGCCAAAGGCAGGGGTGTCAAACTCAGTTCCTGGAGGGCCGCAGTGTCTTCTGGCTTTTGTTCCACCTGAGCTCTCAATTGCTTAATTGGTCTAATTATTTGATTAACTGGACACATTTAACACTTCTCTTCAGGCCTCAAAATGTTTTATAGGTAGTCTACCTTGAATCAAGTGCATTTTTAAAACCATCAACTGTAAAAGACCTTGAATATGTCAAATTCAACAAATATTTTGATCAATTATGTTAATTGAGAGCTTAAGGTGGAATGAAAACCAGAAGACCCTGCGGCCCTCGAGGACTGGAGTTTGACACCCCTGGCCAAAGGAAACAACATAAACACATAAACACATAAACACATAAACACATAAACATGGCCAAAGGGAACAACATAAACACACAAACACACAAACACACAAACACACAAACACATAAACACATAAACACACAGCACGCAGCCCACTAGCTGTAGTTGTCACAACAGATGCTGTCCTGATGATTTAGCTTCCTGCTTGACAGGCTAGAAAATAGGACTGGCGCAAGTACTGCTGCACATGGTGGCTTATAAGTGGTGAGACATTGCCCTGATTTAGGCAGAGGAATTTTAATTACAGTTTTGTTCACGACCTGTACATGAAATCTCTGTGGTATTTTGTGGGGGAGTTGAGTAGATTTTTAAAAATAACACTCCAGAAAGATGATCAATTTTTCATTAGTTCGTCTCGAGCAAATAAAATGAGCAGAGGTATCTTCGCAAAAGGAAACTCCTCAATATTTAGAAAATGTATTCAACTGATTGCAGAGGCTTCCGATTTTATATAAAGCTCCCATTCTGTCTGATTTAACAAGCATAGGCATTTCAACAATATACTGAGGAATGGTGAACCACTTTGTCTGTTAATGGGTTGAATTATTAGAAACTGGAGATTTAATCGATTTTAAGCCAGGGTTTTTATTTCAAGAACCTCAATTAAACATTTATTGACACATACTTTCTTTGTGCGTTGTTAAGCAAAAAAGTATATATTTGTATTTGTGATGAGTAATGGCAGACTCTAATAAAGAAATCTGATTCTTGCTTTGTAATAATACAATGTTCTCAATTTATGTATTATACCGTATATAATATGCAATATATATTTACAGCTGTAGTTAAAGGCTTTTGTGAAGTCAATTTTTTCCTCTTCTTACTTTGGAAAAATAGTCATCTCAATACATCAGTTATTGCAAAATTATATTACCAGTCTGATATTTGATTAGGAAAATGGCTCTATCTGTAACGATATTTCAAACCCACATTTATAACTTACATTACCGCTAAAGTAGTTCAGGCTGTTTTATTTCAGCCTTTCCAGTTTAATAATAATAATAATAATAATAATAATAATAATAATAATAATAATAAACACTAAGAAAAATAAAGTATGTTAAAAAAAATATTGCTTTGATAAGATAGATCAGAAGGATTTTCCAAATTACAAAGCTGTTATTTACAAACCAGAATCTTAAATGTGGTTGCGTGCCCCTTAGTTTTAAATGGAGTGTGTGCCTTGCAGGAAGGAAACTAAAAATAACAATGTCAATGCTAGAGAATCATAGTTTTTTTTATGTTTTTATGTTTTTGAATTGACTTCAAGGTTTGATTGAGCCATACCCTTATTGTAAATTCTTATTATACAGATTTACTTAACACACATTTCCTGTTTGTGCAAATTATTTTGGAGCCCTCCCAGGAAAGAAAAAGTTGAATAAAACGAATCCCCCTAGTTCGAACAGCTGAGTTAAAGGATATTGGGAAATGTATTAACTTGCATCCAGATTAGCGTTTTGGGATATATCTTATCGTAATAAAGGTAGGTATCCTTTGTGTTGTGATTCATGACTAAAAGCACAACACAGCTGATTGTAGTCCACCAAATGGTTCTTGAATGAAGAGTAAGTATGTTTTATAGTTGATATGAATACAAACTTACATTTTTATCTTAACAAAATGGTCCATTTGATCTTCTTATGCATTATACAAGTAGCCCACCAGGACAAACACATACTGTGATACTTGAATTGTATTTGCTTATGATTGTAAGTCGCCCTGGATAAGGGCGTCTGCTAAGAAATAAATAATAATAACAATAATAATAATATATTGCGACCTGCAAATCTTGATACATACTGCATAGTGACATTAGTAAGCAATAAGACATGACAGGATATGTGATATACTCTATTATAAACCTGTCAGATGAATAGAACAGGAATGCTGTCTTCTGATTGGTTGCTGTAGAGGGCATTAATGGCCGGGAAATGCCCTCAGAATGTCCACATAACCATCGCCGATAAAGTAAAGGCTGGTTTATACTTCCGACTGCAACCCAATTTTTGGTCTCAGTGGTCTCTGATGGTGGGAATGACATCATTCGCACTGTCGTGAGCTGTGTTTTTTTTATTTGATTTATAAAGTCGTACGGCCTTTTCTTGTGTCTGCGACCGCAAAACACAGTGTCGGATGATGTTGAAAAAGTCAAACATTTGTCGCATGGTCGCAAGCCAGTGAAGCGCAATAGAGCAAGTTTTTGAGGAACCCAATAAACATTAACAAGAGAACAGGATTTTAAACTTGACTTTAAACTGAATGAAATTAAAGCATAAATGAACCTTTGCTTTAATGAATATTGGTGCTTACATAGGCTACCATGCGCAGCAACCACTTGTATAATAATAAAAATAATAATAAATACAATGTATTTTTATTTGTATTATTGCTATTCTTTTTATATATTTGAGTCACTAATGAGTTAATGTCGCTATTTATTTTCTGTATGCAATTACTTTCCCCATCAAATCAGTAACGGAGACAGTATGGAGAACAGCTGATCAGTTTTACTTGTTTGCTGATCATAAAAATATATATGAGCCAATTTACACATTTACTTCATTCATGAGACAGGCAATTTTAAAATCCTGTCTCAAAGTGTCCCAGGATTGTGGAGCCTGTTGGCAACCCTAGTCACAAGTCGACACCGGCACTAATGCAGACTGAAAGTATGCTGAAACTGGCTGAAAGTATGACCGACAGCTACGACCACTTTGCTGCGTCAAAAAGGTGGGGGTTTAATCCTTCTGGCACACCCGTAGAAGTGTCTGCAGCTGATGTACGGCTTTTGTATGCGAGAGAAGTATAAACCAACCTTTATGGTACATTTTGACCTTCGAAGGTTCGGAACACATTACCGAAGGAAGGTTAGAACCTTCGATGTTACTAATTTGCATAATTTACTGGTGACGTCACCATAGCTACTTATTTATACTTGATTGAAAATCCTATTTTACAGGTAAGCCATATAAATGGAATAAAACATTCATATGTAGTTTAAAAATACATTATGCAGAGCAGTAATCATGTTTTTATAATTTTAAATAAGTAGCTCTAACGGCAGCGGACTTAGGCAAAACAAACTTAATTTAACAGTCACCGTTCCAAGCAGGTTATCAGTCACAGTCACATTTTATAACTACGACTACGACTAATAATAATAATAATAATAATAATAATAATAATAATAATAATAATAATAATAATAATAATAATAATAATAATAATAACAACTTACGATTTAAAGTGACCCAGAGATTGGATGTGCCTCCATGATACATCAACAGTCGCTCGCACAGTTTGCATTCAACTTCTTTTTTTGGTCGTCTGGACATTTAACAAAAAAAATCCCAAACAGCAGTGGGGTTTCGAGACATTTCTTTCAATACAGCTTATGCTATACAGCGCTTTGCCGTCGAGATGGTGAATGAAGAAATTTGCCTCTGGTTAACACAGGCTAGAGGGGGGAAGGACGGACGGTGCTGTTTTTTTCTATAATTTAAATTATTAGTGTTGGCGTATATTTTGTAGGTTTCAAACATATTCTACCATAGCACTTCTCTTACACTGTCTTGTACACTAGGTATTCAGTACATATTTTACTGAAGCACTACAATCCTATGGTACCTCCCAGTGCTTTGGCATAATAATATACCCTGCTCCATACATGACAGCGGCGTCATATAGAGTTGCTACGTATAACGATTTGGTTGGATTTTAATACAACAACTTTTGTTTAAGTACTATGCATTATACAATTAAAAAGATCGAATTTTGCATGTGAGTGACATTTAATGCGTGATTTGTAGTATTCACACATTGTCAAACAATTTTTGTTAACAGAAAAAAAAAACACACAGTGTGTGAATGGTGTCTGACGAACCTTCAAAGGTTTAAAACACTCTTCAAATTCCCGGCTAGCGAACGAACCTTGAACCTTCTAATACAGCCCTACCAAGGTATCAATCTGCCAAAAAGAACATCGAGTATAACTGTCAGAACCACAACAAACCCATGGAATAATGGCTATAACGGGTCACAAAAAAGTCCTCTATAAACAATTACTGGCTCCATCTGTATCCAACAAACGAGAATGGTCACATCTTTCCAATGTCTTAACTCCTGCAATTATTGATGTCCACCAGCTGTCAATAGTTGAAAATCAGCAGCAAACCTTCCAACAAACTGCAAACCTGCAAAAGCGCATTCAAAAAGCGAAGCCCAATGCTTTGCTCCACCCTCAGAAATCTTAGCCACGAACATACCCGCTGTTTCAAAACTGCACTTTCACAGGAAACCAGCAATTCAACTTGAAATAAACTTAAAAAAACAAACAAACAAAAAAAGAACTTTACAAAATAAATAACTCAAATATTTAAATTACTAATTTAATTCCTTTATTTTAAGAACACATTAATTTGTTTAATAATACTGTTAGTTATATAATCAGTTTGTTATATTTACCTATTTAAAACTGTAACTTTTCTTTTCGTAAAAGCAGACGAAACACAACGGTCTTAAATGTTTTCCCTGTCCTTAAATAAATTAAAAACTAAACAGTATTTCGATTTTTTAATGTTTGGTTTGTTTGTTAAGAAAAAATATTTCCCCTTGCTGTCCAATGGCGGTATTATACCGTTGAAGAACCGCTGCAGCAGCACGGGACGAGCTTCTGGAAAAAAAATAAATAAAACGTTATAAATCTTAATGTTATTTGCTGTTAAAACCATAGAGATGGTTTATAATAGCAATAATGACCTCCAGGCAGGGCATTTCCTGGCTGGGTTAAAGTCCCTCGGCTTACGCCTTAGGCCTTCAACTCTCCCAGCCGTGGTATTAAACGACCAGGAAATGCCCTGCCTGTCGGTCATTATTGCTTAAATATCACCACGCCCCGGGTGCGTTGCAAGACAAAAGGCAAAGCACAGTGGCTTCAACCGCCCGGGGCCTGGTGATATTAGAGTATTGAGAGGAACGGTAGTTCCACGTACAAGTTAGAAAAACTTGTTTGAAACTACCGAGAGTCTCTATACAGCTCAAAGAGTTTAGCTGTTTTTACCATGTTGCAGCGGCAAAATTAAACCACTTAGAATTACCATCTGTACCAGTATCAGAAGTCTGAAACTTTCTTACCTCAAATGTGGAAAAAAAACGTACATACCTCTTATACACAATGAGATATAAGTTGTCAAACTAAGGTAAAATTGTTATTCTCCTTCTCCTTCTTCCTCTTCCGTCTATTTTTTAAGGGTGTGTAGCAACTATTCAAACAGAAAAGCTAAATAACTGGACATCTACCAATCATGTGATTCCACATGTTGGTCAACGTCAAAACATACCAGGGAGTGCAAGCCGTTTGATATCCACACCATTTATATTAAACAAGTTATTTATGTTTTAAAACAGCACATATCGCAGTGGGGGGAAAAAAACGTGGTTTGAACTTGCAACATGACGTTCTTGAAGAGCACACGATCTTAGCCCGCTGCGCCACTGCGGAGTTGTTGAAATGCATTCATTTTTTAAGCTTACAAGCTGTCTGAAAATTTCTAGTTTCCTGTTTGTTAGGGTTGATACCATAGAATGGAATTGCACACAAGAGTGGCATGTAGCTTCCTTGTCTAAATCTCTGATCTCTGATAAATTGTAGTTCCTCGTTTAATTAAAAATAAATAAAGGAATTATTTATTTGGTAGCAATAAATAAATGATTTAAATAAATGCATAGAGGAATAAATACATTTAGAAATAAATATTTTTAAAAAAGTAAATGTAGAAATGAATACATGTTTATATTATAAATGTATAAATAAATTAATAAATAGCAAGCTAGAAAACTACATGTCATATTAATATTGATTTGGCTGATGCATTTATGCACAGCAATTGGCATTTATATACCTATAGAAAAAGTACAAGTTTCATGTAAAAAAAAAAAAAAAAAAGAAAAAAAGAATTTTGCAAGTTGCCTAAAATTAATAGCGCATCAAAGAAAGTCACCGAGGTTGAAACATTTAATGGTAGCTACTGAGTCAACATTTACATTGTAACATTTAAAACAATCTTTTAAAATGTAACAAACAAGGGTCATTTAAATGTGTTGGCTGAAAAAAGTAACAAGCAGACAAAACTGATTGAAACTAAACAAGTTTGAATGACAAATTCGGCAACATTGTCGAGTTTTGTAAATTTAGAACTTGTATACAGTAATTAAACAGACTGTGTTGTATAGCGTTATGCTGACTTTGAAAAACAAAATGTTAAAAACAGGGTTTAGTGCAAGTGACAAAACCGTTTTTCTGTACACACACTAAATGATATTATTATTTGTTTATTTATTTATTTAGCAGACGCTTTTATCCAAGGCGACTTACAGAGACTAGGGTGTGTGAACTATGCATCAGCTGCAGAGTCACTGACAAGTGCATCTCACCCGGAAGACGGAGCACAAGGAGGTTAAGTGACTTGCTCAGGGTCACACAATGAGTCAGTGGCTGAGGTGGGATTTGAACCGGGGACCTCCTGGTTAAAAGCCCTTTTCTTTAACCACTGGACCACACAGCCTCCTATATATGACACGCACGCAAGCATGCTCTCTCACACACACACAGACACACTCACACACACACACACAAATTATCTGACCCGTGAGCAGAAAAGTAGTTATTTGTTGAAGGCCGGCATGGGCAGCAGTGTGGAGTAGTATTTAGGGCTCTGGACTCTTGACCGGAGGGTCGTGGGTTCAATCCCAGGTGGGGGACACTGCTACTGTACTAAAATAAATAACAATAATAATCGTGCATTTTGTTGCAGTTTCAACACTCGTGGTTTGTCTTTGTTGTGTAAAAACCTGTCCATATGCAGAAACTGCTTGTGCTGCATCCACAACGTTTGGTGGAACTGACAAAAAACAGCGTGCAATTTTTACCATGTTTCGGAATCTGATTTCATACCTCAGCCAGAAATCACTAATATTTACATTTTTCACGGTAGGCAGTAAAATACGTGAAATCGTGATTTAACCCTTTAAATGCAAGGCTTTTTCCAGCGAAGAAGCTGTGCAATTGGCATATGCGGCATGTTTGCCCTCTGTTCTGCCCTAGTAAACCACGTTGGGCCGGGCTAAATACAGGTGTAACTTGCAGAGCAGGTGCCCCTCGCCAGGTACCTGCAGAGAAATCAGTGGCCCAACGTGATTTAACCCGTTAAACTCAAGTCTACTAATTCAACATAGATACATAAAGAGCGAATAAGAAGCTGAGCGATTGGCATATGTAGCAAGTGTGTCCGCTGTTCTGCCCCAGTAAACCACATTGGGCCGGGCTAAATAGAGGTGTAGCTTACAAACGGGGTGTCCCTCGCCAGGTACCTGCAGAGAAATCGACTGCCCAATGTGATTTAACCAGTTAAATTCAAGGCTACTTCATCAACATAGACAAATACATTTATGCACTAAAAGCTGAGCGAATGAGAAGCTGGCGAATGAGAAGCTGGCGAAATAAGAAGCCAACTTCAGCCTCTGCTGTAAAACCACAGACCTGTGAAACGTTTGTATGTAAATGGAATGTGTGTTTATCATAAAAAAAAAAGTGCGCTATTCCTAAACAGCAGTGTTTATACCTCATTATACCTGGACTCTTGACCGGAGGGTTGTGGGTTCAATCCCGGGTGAGGGACACTGCTGTTGTATCCTTGAGCAAGGTATTTTACCTAGATTCAGTATAAACAACTGGATAAATTGGTAATTGTATGTAAACATAATGTGATATAATTGTGACAATTGTAAGTTGCCCTGGATAAGGGTGTCTGCTAAAAAATACATAATAAGAATTTAAATGCAATCTGCTGAACTATTTGCATTTGACTTGGTATTTGTATATTCTGAAATATAAGAATTTGCATTTGAATTTCAAATCATGGGAAGGCTTCAAAAATATTTCCACTTTCCACAGTTACTTCCTTAAGCGGTATCCACCTTATCAACTTTGACCCCACCTGCATCTATGCATGTCAAACTGCAGTTGAAGAGTACCATCAGCTCAGAGGGATTTATTGTCCGAAGTTGAAAAGCTTGAAGGAGACTAACACGCACAAGGGACACAAGGTAAAAGATCATGCGCATTTCATTCACCGAGCCATCATTAATGTTCAGGAACAGCAAAAGCCTCAGTCTTCTAAGAGAACATTGCACTTACACATCCATTCAGAGGCTTGAGCAACCCCAATTTCACCTCATGCTATGCAAATGCAACATTGCAGTGCCTTCTTCTCTTGCAACCTCTGAAGGATTCATTAAAACAGTCAACAAGAGGCTATCAGGAGCTTTGTTCACAAATAGGATCACTTGCCATCCACTGCGTCTCTAACTACTGTGGATATTTAGGAGAACCTTTCAATAGAGGTGAGCAGCAACATGTTGCAGAGTTTCTCACCAAATTGTCTGAAATTTGTCCTGAAGTATCTTGCATGGTTTCAGTCACAATAAGTCATGCCATTCTATGTACTACATGTAACTAACTACTGCTCATCAAACCGAGAGGTGTTGTATATTTATCCTCTACATGTACCTGCTGGTACAGATTCCATGTGTTTGGAAGAACTCATTTATAGAAATGACAAATGGGCAATGATTCCTGGTAGCAAATGTAGGCAATGCAAAATTTCTCCAATCATGAAACGTGAACTTATTCAATCAGCAGGGAGATTGATTGCAGTCCAACTTATGCTTTGTGAAACCAAACCAGATGGGACCATTACAAAGTGACACAATGCTAAGTTTACTGCTGTGCAGAAGAGCACAATTACTGTGGACAACAGGAATTACCAATTAGCTTCCATTATCATACACCAAGGACATGATGTTACTTCAGGACACTGTGTCTGTTCTTGCTGTGGGTGCTACTGGAAAATGGTGCATGCAAATGATGCACTTATTGAAATCAAACCATGGTCAAGAAATGCAAATGAAATGTATATGGCCTTTTATGAATCTAATGCTTTACAAATGCCTTAGCCTAAGTTCATAACACCACTATATCAAGGAGAATAATGTTTTTTTCCAGCATTACAATATATTAGTATACTACCCTTTAGCACGGACATGCATATGTACCTTTTGAACCATTTATAACATTGTAGTTTTGTACCTACGTAAATATCAATATATCAATACCTACCAAAATAGACATATTGTTTTCACCTCTCATGCAACTATAAGAATATAATGTTTACACTTTCCAAAAGTCCCTTCTACCATTATTTTACTTTCAAATATTTTCTTATTTCTCTTATATTACTCTAATTATTCTCTTCTAATGTCTGTCTGTCTATTTACCATATACATTCTCGAATATCTTTCCCTCGGCTTTATTCATTATTTGATGAAGTAAAAAAAGAAGTGATATCTATAACAAAAACATTGTCAACGTAAAAAAACAAGTTAGAAAAACGCAACAGCCGTTTAAAGGGGTGATATCAAACAAAAAAGCCCAAGTTAAAAGAAGCAATTAGGCCAATCTTGTCAAGCATCAAGCAAATAGGCACAATTGGAAAGGTGCTGGGGCCCAAGATTCACACAATTCTTGCTTCTAACTTGGCGCCTTTTTTTGATCGCTTCGCTCCACTTTATCGCTCTACTTGAAATGCTCTTTGTATGACTTGAAGTGACTGAGACACACACACACACACACACTGAGATACACACACACACTGTGACACACACACACTGAGATATATACACACACACACTGTGAAACACACACAGAGGCACACACACATAAACTGACACACACACACTGAGACACACATACACTGAGAAACACACACACACACACACACTGAGACATACACACACACACTGACACACACACACAGAGACACACATACACTGAGAAACACACACACTACAACACACACAGTCTCAGTGTGTCACTTCAAGTCATACAAAGAGCATTTCAAGTGGTTTGAACTTGCAACATGACGTTCTTGAAGAGCACATGACCTTAGCCCGCTGCGACACTGTGCATTTCAAGTGGAGCGATAAAGTGGAGCAAAGTGATCAAAAAAAGGCGCCAAGTTAGAAGCAAGAATTGTGTGAATCTTGGGCCCCAGCACCTTTCCAATTGTGCCTATTTGCTTGATGCTTGACAAGATTGGCCTAATTGCTTCTCCTAACTTGGGCTTTTGTGTTTGATATCACCCCTTTAAACGGCTGTTGCGTTTTTCTAACTTGTTTTCTTACATTGACAATGTTTTTGTTATAGATATCACACACCTGAAGTGCCTTATTGTGCTTATAAACTGGGTTAACTAACTAAATTGAAAAAAAAAAAGTTAAAATGTTTTTTAATTAACAAAAAAGTCATTTTTATTAAATATCCTTCTGCCTAAACCTGAGCTAAGAAAAAATAGTTCCATATAACTTGAATACCCAGTTACTTATCAAACTGACTTTGCAGTTTACGGCTGGACAATGTGGAGAACTACTGGGCCAGTGTTAAGAAACAATTTAAAACAATGCAGGACACATCAGAAGTGATGATACCATCAAACCTGGACACATTTAAAAGGTATGGAAGGAATTGTCAAGATGGATTTATAAATATTCTGCATCAGATCACACAGCTGCGCTGGGGGTGGGTCCAGTGGCAGCAGGCAGGCAGACCGACCAGAGGAGAAGAACGCACAAACCGGGAGCAACGGCAACAAAACACCCATTTAACCACTCAGTCTCCCAAATCTTTTGTAAAAAGCTGCAAGTTTAAGATATTTTATTTTTAAGTTTAACTATTTATTTTCAAAATGGGATATGAAAATGCTGTAGTTCAGGGAGAAGGAGCAGTGCGATCAGAATGGCGAGTTTTGAATTGATTTGAGTACGTAATTTTTTTCACTACTTTGAATTATTCATTGGTATCCGATTCAGACTCATTCAGTATCTCATGTACACTTCGGTTACCCAAAAGGTCAACATTTACATACATCGCGTCAGTCATGTTTATTGCGATAAATTCTAATATGTCTGCAGTCTTTTTTTTTCAAAATTCTAGTTGTGTATGGATATCTACCAGTGATTTGACTCTTTTTGAAAGAAGTGCCGACCCATGGTGATATGCTATAATATCAACACCCCCATGTGACCTTTTTTGACCAATCAGGATAAAGTACTTAAAATACCCATTTTCATAATCATAATTATTACACGATCAAGGACCCTCTGTACTGTATGTTCCTGCTGTGGTTTTATTTTAAGGTACAAGTGCAGCTGGAAATTTCAAAGCACTGAAGAATCTGTATTAAGTGATTGCTATTTTTTTATGATTTGTTAGTGATTTATAGTACGCTCGCAGAGTTGTGTTTTATGCTTTTGAGTTACAGGTAACTGCTTAGAGTGGTGTGGTGCAGAACAAGCTTTTTAAAAAGCACCTATAAACCTAAATTCATTGAGTAAAAAGGGTATGAAATTATTTTAGGTTTGTATTACATCATTCATACTAGAGGGAAATGATCTGGGGAAAATGTATAATGCACTGACTATAAATGTATAGCAACACAGGTAACAACATGTTTATTCATTGCTATCTATTTTTATTATTATTCTTTGTTCATTTTTGAGGTATTACTACAGATAAAAACTAAGCAAACTGCTACAGATATGTTTTGTGATTTTCATGTGTGTTTTTTTGTTTTTGTTTAAGTTTTTCTTACAGTTCCTAGTCAATACAGTATCTAACAAACCGTGAAAAAAAACAAGCTCTCAAAATAACTGTTTAACAAAATCTGCCTGTACTTCAGTAAACTGTGGTATATAGAGTACATTTATGACTATTTGAGACTTGAGAAAACAAGTCAGATTTTATAAAAGTTGTTTTGCAATAAAATTGCATTGTGTAGAAGCTTCCAAGTAAAATGACACACCTGGTTCCTTCGCCAGGGCAAACAATTGCCACTGAGGTCATTACAGTGCATCTCTTGTATTATTATTATTATTTGGCAGACGCCTTTATCCAAGGCGACTTACAGAGACTAGGGTGTGTGAACTATGCATCAGCTGCAGAGTCACTTACAATTACGTCTCACCCGAAAGACGGAGCACAAGGAGGTTAAGTGACTTGCTCGGGGTCACACAATGAGTCAGTGGCTGAGGTGGGATTTGAACCGGTGACCTCTCGGTTACAAGCCCTTTTCTTTAACCACTGGACCACACAGCCTCCCATGTTGAATGCAGTGTGAAGCATTGTACAGAAATCGCAGCATTGCTACAAGGGTTTCTAGACAGTTCAATTGTGTTGGTCTTGGGAATTCTAGATGACAAGAAGTGAAGTTAATGAAACAATCAAGCATGCGTATAACCACTGTGCTACTGTACATACAAATGAAAGATCTTTGTTTCTGTTAAGTGATTGTTTATTAACCACACTTGACTTGTCTTTTCTACATTCATTGGTTGGAAAAGAGTGCATTTATCTGGGAGCCTCATACCTTAAAGTAAAGTACCCTTATAATCGCAATGTGTAATATACACAGTGAAAGAATAAATCATAGGGAAGCATTGTAAAGCCAAGCATGGTATGGTAAAGGATATAAAAAAACATAACACACAATGGTAAACTTACAAAGGGGTACTGGTGCCTTTTAGTAATATAAGAGTGCAGTACTATGGGACAGGCTATGTTGAAAATGGCATTACAATAACACTTTCTTTCTCGTTAAGGCTGAACCCACAAGGTACTGTCTGATAACTACAGTACGGTTCCCCACTGAATCTTCATTTGTGGAGTTTCCATGCGTGTTTTTTTTTTTCAGCTTGAGACATTTGCTTGAGAAAAATGTATTGTGTAAAATTCCTTTTTGGGTTTCCATTCGCTCAGTTTATTTTACTCGAGTAACCGGGTTTTTCACCCGACGTCATGCAAATGAATGGGAAAGGTTGGGGGTTGATATGTAAATTAGCAATGCGTGAAGTATTTGTGCTGTTTTTGAAGATTACTAGTGAAATTTTGTGAAAATGTGGTTTCCATGCACAGAGAACTGGTACACAAGTGAATCTAAGCTGCTGTAATAAAGCAAAATACCTTGTGCCTGGTTGGATAATAATGTGTTTTACTGCTCTTGCCCAAATTGTTTTTCAAATGTCATTAGTGGGGTGTCATGTTGTTAGTAGTGAATACTGTTTCAACTCATTTATCTTACGACTCATTAATTAAAAATGAACTGATCAACAGATATTGCAGATCACCATGGCTGAAAACTGGCAGATATATATATATTTCCCTTTCATTGAGGCAATACAGCATATAGGGGATCAGGTGATGCTGCATATACTACCCTGGCTTAGAAACCCCACCCATCCAGATGGCTGACAGCTGCTGAGGTAGCATTCAACACCACTCTAGGGTAAATACGGGTAGTGGGCACTTGAAAGGGAGGTGGCAGATACTGATGAAACTCACTGAAGTGCAGCATTAGTTCATTCCCAAAATTGCCACTGCCTGCTGTATCCTGCACAAACTCCTGTCAACAACTAAATGAGGTATTCAGGAATCAGTGGCTGCCTGTGAGACAGACGGGGAAGGTTACCCGTGTTGCGGCACTGCCTTTCAAAACAAGCCCAAAACCCATGTTAGAGTATGGGTGTTTATGCAAATTCCAACCCGCGACACTCAAAAAAACAAGCCTAATACTGCTTATTATAGCAGACTTGGCAACTGTGAAGGTTACCTCGCCGCCAGTTTCAGCAGCGATCTGAGGAGGCTCGTGCTGTCAAGAGATTCTCTCCTTTCTTTTAAGTTGTGTTGGATTTACTGTTGTGTTAAATATTAATGATGCAAATAAAACACAATCAATACATTAATTTTCAGTTTTATTTGGTCCGTTCTGAGAGGGCATCAACAACTTGTTGGTATATATGTTGTTACAAAAAGGAAGGGGTTTGGCAATTGCCTCCAAGTAGCTTTTATAATTGGTGCAATACAAAGATTGACACTGGAGTGGGGTTTTATTCTTGGTTGATCTGGCACTTCATTAGTGCACTGTGTATGTTTATGCTTGTAGTAGGCATGGTATGATATCAATTCCACGGCAGGTTTAAATAACCTTAATGACCAGCGTTTTATTCTGAGTTTGTTCTATATTTAAAATGGCATCTCAAAACAAAGGAAGCCACGTTTGGAAGTATTTTGAGGAACGGACGAGAAAACTGTGGTATGTAAATAATTATGCCAAACAAAATTGATGTACCACAAAAACACAAGTTCAATGCTTCACAGTTTTAAAATGAAAACATTCAGAAGTATTATGGATGGAGTTACTGATGGCAATAGAAAGCAAACATTTGCTATAGATTTGGCCGAACATTGGTCGTTACCACGTTATCCCCTGAGGACAGTGCGTGTGAATCGTGAATGCAGTAGTTTTGAAATCGATGTAAGATTATCCCAATACTGTGCCGACCCATAAAATAATAACAGCGAGACTGGAAAAACTTAAAGAAAATCGTGCTGCAGCTGTTCATACAAAACTTTCAAAGGGAGAAAAAGTTGCAATTACCACAGACTCATGGACCCCATTCCCCAATCCTTGAAATTGTTCTGTAAGCTTTTGGACCGAACGACCGATTTATGTTTAGTACAGTTTTTATTTGTATGTTGGAACTACTGCACTAAAGTAAAGGACCCCTGAGACACAGTTCAAACAGGTAGACCAGACATCTCTTTTTACAATTTAATGTAAAGTTGTGTGCATACGTGAATTTGAATGCTTTACGTTATTTAGTAATACTTGACCATATACAATGAACTGCACAATAAGGCAAACATTATATTAATTACTTAATATATTACTTGATTTGTGTGTTAGTTTGGCATTTAAAACAGGACTTGTGGCAATGATTGGGAGGTTTATGTACACTAGTACAGTATGTATAGGAGAGTGGCGTTTGATTTGAGTACTCAGAAATTATAATGCTCAAGTACTCTTCTCGAGCAACAACAGATCTCAAAAATCCCATCACTACTATCAAAGACCGCAAACTTTTAAATCTCTGAGGGAGACTTTAATATCAGTCACAGTGCTCTTAAAATTCTAAAATATTGTGCTATTTTATCCCTGGTAATTACCTTTTCCAGAAGTGAAAGTATTTTCAACTTTTTTTTAATTGTAAGCACAACTTGCATTTGCTTTTGCACTGTACAGTAGGTGATATTCATCTCTTTATTTTTTTTTTAAACCATATCATTTGGGGCAAAGTTACTTATAACCAAAAAAAAACAAAAAACTACAAAAAAAACGGAATAGGTTCCTATTTTGTTGTTGTTAATACATTAAGAAACACACTATTCTAAAACGTTATACTATCCGAAAATGTGTTCAATATGTATATAGTATAAAGTTATAGCTTCACTAGCAACTTTAATTACAACCATACATATAAACATTTCAATATATACTTTGATGTGTAGCACTAACCAGGGCTGTCAGTATCAGAATGTAATATACAGTGTGTGTGTGTGTATGTATGTAGATATGGTTTAAAAGTTTAAACGCTGACCTTGCAAAGAGTTTAAACGTTAATAAAAATTTACCAAAAGCACATTACTAAAATGGCAAATGAAAAATTTACAGATTCATGAATAGCCTAGTTTGTGTATACATGTCATCCAGTGCATAGAACATATCGCAAAACAATAGTTTAATAGTAGCTGTTTTTGTGCTTTATAATACGTTAATACATCATTTGTGTCTCTTATTATAATAGAAAACCTTTTGCACAGTTTGAGCAGACAGTACCGCTCAGTTTCAATTTGCAGTTCTCTTGCCCAAACTGCAATAGAATCTTTTATAATAATGAGACACCCTACACACAACATATTAACTTGTAAAATGGGAACATGCTTCCCTTCTTTCCCATGAATATAACAGTGTGACTATGATACTTGCTAGTAAAGCCTGTAGGTTCTTGCTCTCTTCAGTAGCGTGTAGCTTGCGCTGTTCTGGGTATCTGACATTTATATCCTGGAGGCTGACATCACCAAGGAGAACAAGACCTGCCCTTGCCAGTGTAATTAAAATGTTTTTCCATGAAAAAGAGAGATGAAAATGATTTGAACAAATTTGTCTTGAGGACATTGCAGAAGGCAAAATCAATACCCGTTATAATTAGTGTTCTGTGATACCTCATTTAGGGAGCCTCAATACGATACTATGCACAGTATCATGATATTCAATACTATCACAATACTTTGGATCTTATGTCCATTACATGTTAAATGGCTGCCAAATTCCTTTTTTGCAAGTACGAAGTGCTACAGCATGGTGGAATTCTTCTTCTTCTTCTTCTTCTTCTTCTTCTTCTTCTTCTTCTTCTTATGTATTTCTTAGACGCCCTTACCCAGGGCGACTCACAGTCGTAAACAAAAAAATACATTTCAAGAATCACAGTACAAGTATTAATACAATTAAGAGCAAGGTAAAATACAATGACTTCAGTTCTAGTAAGTACAAATATATGACAAAATACGATTCAATATCAGAGCAGATAACAGTGTCAGTGATAGTTACATCAGGATGCGATTAAATGCAAAATACTACAGATTGAATAACACTTGTGGCAGATTACAGTACAGAACTCTGTAAAGTATAGGATTAAATGCAGTAAAATAGGGAGCAGCTTAGTGTAAGTAAAGCGCATTAAGGAAGAGTGATAAAGTGTCCAGAGGGAAAAGAGGAGTTCTACAGGTGCTGTCTGAAGAGGTGAGTCTTGAGGAGGCGCCGGAAAGTGGTCAGGGACTGGGCAGTCCTGACATCTGCAAGAAGGTCATTCCACCACTGTGGGGCGAGGGTGGAGAAGGAGCGGGCTTTGGAGGCAGGGGAGCTTAGAGGAGGTACAGCCACTCTTCTAGTGCAGGAGGAGCGGAGAGGTCGAGTGGGTGTGTAGGGAGAAATGAGGGTCTGGAGGTAGCTGGGTGCAGTCTGGTCAAGGCATCTGTAGGCGAGTACAAGAGTCTTGAACCGGATGCGAGCGGTGATCGAGAGCCAGTGGAGTTGCATGGGAGAAGTGAGGCAGAGAGAACACCAGGCGAGCAGCGGATGGGTGGCAGATGCAGGGAGGCCAGCCAGGAGGGAGTTGCAGTAGTCTAGGCGGGAGAGTACCAGGGCCTGGACAAGCAGCTGGGTGGTGTAGTTGGTGAGGAAAGGTCGGATTCCTCGTATGTTGCTCAGGAAGAATCGGCAAGTGCGTGCCAGAGTGGAGATGTGCTGGGAATACGAGGTTCTTAGCTGAGGAGGAGGGAGAGAGTGTGGTAGATTCCAGAGGAATGGAGATAGAGAGATCAGAGGAGGAGGAGGGAAAGAAAAGGAGGTCAGATTTAGAGAGGTTGAGTTTGAGGTGATGCGAGTGCATCCAGGAGGAGATAGCAGACAGACAGGTAGAGATACGGGAGGGGATGGTGGAGTCAGGGGGGGGGAGGAGAGGAAAATCTGAGCATCATCAGCATAGAAATGGTATGAGAAACCATTGGATGCGATGAGGGGGCCCAGGGAGAGGATCCAAGACTGACCCTTGTTGACCCTGTTGAGAGAAGGTGAGGTGTGGAGGTTGCTCCACGCCAGGTTACCTGGTAAGTGCGGTTGGAGAGGTAGGAGGAGAACCAGGCCAAAGCAGTGCCAGAGATTCCCAGGTCAGTGAGAGAGGATAGTAGAATAGAGTGATTTGACAGCGTCAAAGGCAGCAGAGGGGTCGAGGAGAATTAGGACAGAGGAGAGAGAGGCAGCTCAGGCAGAGTTTAGTGAGTTAGTGACAGGCAGGAGGGCGGTTTCAGTGGAGTGAGCAGAGCGGAAGCCAGATTGGAGAGGGTCGAGCAGAGAGTGGTTAGACAGGAAAGCAGAGAGCTGGCGGTGTACTGCCCGTTCGAGGGTTTTGGAGAGGAAGGGTAGGAGGGAGACAGGATGGTAGCTCTGGAGGGAGGTGGGGTCGAGGGTAGGTTTTTTGAAGAGGGGAGTGATAGAGGCTTGTTTGAAGGCAGAGAGAAAGAGACCAGAAAGTAGAGAGTTGTTGAGAAGGGAGGAGATGAAGGGAAGTAGAGCAGCAGCAGCAGCAGCAGCAGCTTGAAAGAGGTGAGTGGGGAGGGGGTCCAGGGCACATGTGGTGGGTTTGTGGCCCTGCTTGCTCTGTGTGTGTGTGTGTGTGTGTGTGTATATATATATATATATATATATATATATATATATATATATATATATATATATATATATATATATATATATATATATATATATATATATAAATAAATAAATTATGGCTTGTGATTGGTTACAGCCTCATCATAGGAGCAAATGTAGTTTGAACTATCGCCCTGACATCCTTACACCAGTGGGCAATAGTTCACTGTCAGTCCCTACTTTTCAAAAAGGAACGCATTTTATCTCCACTCCTCACAAGAGAAAATGACGGAACACCGATTCTGTGACGTACCAGAAAATTAATTACAAAACATACTACAAAAGAAATATGCTTCATACACTAAAATGGTGATTAAAACGTCACTGTCACTGTTTTCTGACTTTCTGAAATTCAAACAAATTCAACTCGATGAAAACAGATATGACAGGTGGGATATAAACTGGATTATACAGCAGTCAGCAAACTAGACGGAGAGCTCTACGCCAAAAAAACTTTGATAACTATGCGATATGAACTTCTGTTGTTTATTTACGTATGCTGTATCTGCAATATTTAAACAAAATACATAAAGTTGTATTTACTAACTATCTATATATATTATCTATATATATATATATTTTTTTTTTTCGGTTGAAAAGTACCAGTACATTCAAAGGTCATTGCCGCTGACTATAAAATTCTAATGAAACTGGTAAGAAAACACAACACTTAGTGTTATTTCTTACATATAAAAAGAGACAGCTTCAAATACTCCAATTTCAAGGAATCTCTTAATTCTTATATATAACAAAATAACACAGAAATACATTCCTTGAAGCAGACTTTTTATAACTAGGCCAGATGTTTCACATACAGGGGCATCTTAGAAGTGCTCTAAAAATATGAGCAAGGAATGAAAAAATGAAACACTGTTGTGGAAGCTGATTTACTTGGGAACAGATGTCATTGGAAAGCCCCAACCCCTCCGCTTTAATTTGTTATATTGATGTGTTTCTAGCTCTTTCCCTTTTTGAGTTACAGGCACTTGAACACACATACCGATTTGCTGCTTGTCAGAGCACTGGAGCACTGAATGAGTGCGGGGTAGAAAGTACGCATACGGGCATGCCTAGCATCAATGGGAAGTGCAAAGCCTGCTCTTTTAAATGACATTGAAACCGAAACACTATCTGTTGAAGTGACCGAGTAATAGGCAACAAACGAAACTTAGGAGCTGACTCATGTCACATGACTCAAGCCTTGGAAGCTAGCTATATTATTATTATTATTATTATTATTATTTATTTATTTTTATTTTTTTAATTTGGAATCACCAATCATTTTTTCTCATTTTCTCCCCAATTATTTTAATTTCAACCCGGCTCACCGCTGACTTGGGAGAGACGAAGATGGACACATGCGTCCTCCGAAATGTGTGCCGTCAGCCGTCAGCTTCTTTTCACTCTGCAGGCCCGCCATGCAGCCACCTCAGAGCTACAGCGTCAGAACCACGCAGCTCCAGGCAACTTACAGACAGGCCCGAAGGCGCCTGGCCAGTCTACAGGGGTCGCTGGTGCGCGGTGAGCCGAGGGCACCCTGGTTGACCCAAGCCCTCCCAACCCGGGCGGCGCTTAGCCAATTGTGCACCGCCCCCTGGGTACTCCCGTCCATGACCGGCAGTGGAATAGCCTGGACCCGAACCGGCGACCTCCAAGCTATAGGGCGCATTCCTGCACTCCACGTGGAGCGCCTTTACTGGATGCGCCACTTGGGAGCCCCAAGGTAGCTATATTCTGAGATATTCACGTGAGACGGTCGGGTCCGCCGATACACTACGCCTGGGGTCCATACGGACCCCAAACCTAAAACAATCTGGGAAATTCAACCAGGCTACCTGGACTAGAATTATTCAACCATATTGTAACAGGATGGGTACCTGACAACTACCTAACAGGAAACAAAAATCAAGTCACTAGATCCACATAATAACTGATACTAAAGCACTGTGGAGTCCGAAATGGACCCCAGGTTACCTTATGAGGGTTAATGAGTCATTTAGCAGACACTTTTTTTATCCAAAGTGACTTACAGAGACTAGGGGGTGAACTGTGCATCATCAGCAACTGCTACTGCAGTCACTTACAATATGATCTCGGTTTTTACGTCTGGTCCGAAGGACAGAGCACTATGAGGTTAAGTGACTTGCTCAGGGTCACACACAGTGCGTCAGTGGCTGAGCTGGGATATGAACTAGTAACCTCTTGGTATTTAGTCCCTTTCTTTAACCACTGGACCACCAAGAACTGAAGACACTACAGTAAAAGAAAAAAAGTAAACTTTGGCAAAGAGAATGGGGTGACGATCTCAAAGATGTTTCAGTAACTTGGTGTTGTTTCCTCTCGTTTCACTTCTTCTTTAAAACACTTTCGACATTTTGGCTGTCCGCATTAAACCAGATTGCCGTTGCCATCTGGCTGAAATCCAAAATAGCTCCACACCAAGCTTCTTTATCCGGCATTCGCCATTACTGCTGCAGTAATTACGTTTTCCCAGAACACGCAGGGTAGTTGGTCACTTCCACTAAGCCGAAATGAGTAAGCTTAATTCATATTGTTTATAAAGCACACAACTAGAGTTTTAGTTTTAAAAGCTAAAAAAAAACAAAAAAAAAACACCACCAAAAATCGTGATACGTCGATATTTTTATTTATCCCTATATTAGGTATTTTAGGATTTTGGTATTATGATATACCATGGAACACTAGTTATAATTATACAAATGATTTACGCTACATCTGAGTCCCTTTCACATTTCTGACAATTACATTTACTGTAATGTCGAAACTACTCAATCTGGAAGGAAGTTATAATCAAAATAAATTGATTCGCTCAATGGCAAACAGAGGCTGCCATTGCTTTGTTTTAACACCTTAAGCCCGGGACAGACAGACTGACAGGCGCGGCATGGCACCCGAGGCATTTTGCCACTTGTATTGCTGCCATTGCTTTCATATGGTGTTGGACAGGTCAGCGTGGGACGATACCACTAGTCCCGCGGTGACACTGAGCTGTACCGCTCAAATCGAATCCAGAGCGATTTTTTTCTGGCTGTTGCACGGTACTGTCGGTGGATTAACCAATCACAGCAAAGTGCTGACAACACGTGCTTGCCAGGAAAAATCATGAATTAAACTGTTGTCTACGAAGATGTCCAAGCGCCCTGAAGTGTTTGATCCCTCCCATATTTCATGCAAGTCAGTATTTTATACATTGCCCCTGATAAGCATCCTTCCTGTAGCCAAATTTGATACTTTTATCACGTTTTGCCTTTGTCAGCAAGATATTGTATGTTTCTTTGCTAAGATGATGGCTGATTTAAAAACAACTTTAAAGAACAAACTGTGTTTTTATTTAGTAGATTATATGGGGGTCATTACAGCTATGGCCAAAGGTTTTGCATCACCCCCTATAGAATTAATAATGTTACGTTGACATATTGAAATTACATATCGCTTTGTAGTTTTTCCAAAAATTGAAAAATGTGACATTTCAATGTCTAACATGAAATACTGTACTACTATTGTAGTTTCCAGTAGACTTTTGAGATACCATTTTGCAGTTTCTTAGATTGCATGATGTTAAATAAAATATCAAAATTATGTTCATGTAGGTTGTGTTTTTTGTTTTTCTTTTAAATTATGTCTGCATCCTAATATTCTACTAGGTGATGCAAAACTTTTGGCCAAATATGTAAATTATATTCGAGTACATAGCCTACGGTGTGGTACTGACAACTACTGTACTGCGTAGTGCATACCACTCCTGTGTGTCCGGTTGCAGACTAGCGGTATCGCGCCGCGCCTGTCTGTCTCAGGCTTTAGCCTGCATCGCTCTCTACATGTTCTGCTTACAGTATAGAGACAATGACTTGCAATGGTAAACTGTGGACTTGACTTCAGACCAAAAGTGTGGAAAATTAGAGTTTTAAGCTGCAAGTGCAGTGTGTGCGCATGTGTGTGGTGGGGGTGGAGTGGTGTGGTTAACCTGCTTAGACAGCTCTATTCTCATTTCTGATTGATTGGGATTTCTGAGGCATTGTGTTCCTGGTATGCATTGTTTCACCCTGTATCTCCTAATAGAATTAACATGGTAAATGCACAGCATTCTTCAGCCACACTGAATGTTTGGGGACTGGTAAGTGTTGTGGTGCTGCAGTTCATCTATTTTGGACCAGTTTTTGGTACTGCTCCAGTTCACTATGTGGATGTGGTCCACTTCTGAAATGATGTTTGCCCTAAAGCAATTGTAAACACACAGTATGGTTTAGAACACCTTTTTAAAAGGACAGGTCTGGAAGATGGGCTTTTCGCTGGCCAAAAATGAAATACAAGTTGATTCACCTTTACTGGAACTAACATAGGGTAAATATACCATAAATTAACTTATCTATTGCCACATACTCATCATTATATAAACTCTCGCTATGTTTATAATGATTACAGTATTGCATTTATATTATTATAGAGGGCACCAAAATCTTTACTCTAAAAATGTTTGTCATTTTATTTTTAAATATACAACTGCCATCCTAACCTAATACACATGTTCAGTAACATGGTGGCAGTACTGTATATTGTACACTTCTCCAAGTCGAGTCACGAAAAATTGCGACTTGATTCTGAGGCGAGTCATTCAATTCAATCCTTTATTTAACCAGGTAAAGACATTGAGAACAAGTTCTCATTTAAATGCTGACCTGGCCAAGAGGCAACATAAATACAACAAACAACAATGCAGTCTTTATCATCTCACCGTCTACATAAGGTTTCACTTAGTTTTATTATTTCGTGTGTAATTTTGTAGGAAGCCATTGTAACTTGTAGGTTTATGTTACAAACCTTGCGAAACATGCATTGTTGATTCACTCTTTGCTGCTTGAGTTTTAGTTTCTGTTCTCTGAGCTCAGTGCCTGGCGGGAAATCGTTGTCAGTCTTAGAGTGAGTAGTTTGGTAATGTCTCTCCAAATTAATTTTTTTTAATTGAGCAAATGCAGTGTCGCATAATAAGCAGACGCATTTACCTCCTTTTCCAGTTCTTCATGGAAAGATCTGTATTCATCTTCATATTTTTGTTTTGTAACTATCGTGATTGTGTTGCATTCCTTCAGTTACAGACCTACAGTAGCTCTTCATTAGCAACAAAACACATGATCATAGTAAAAACATCCTGATTGGTTAATACTTTAATGCGCAAATTCTATTTGCATTGCTTATAGGGAAATGTAGTTTTATAACTTGTTTTACATTATTCCTGACTGAAGTACATATACACACTCGGAGTCCTTTGATATTATATGCTGCAGAGAGCCATAGAACACACGTTAGAGCCACTTGTGGCTCGCAAGCCTCAGTCTGAGTATCACTGCCATAAGGGTATATTTGCGGTTATGGGGGTCATTTTTTTAATGTGAGCACCGTCTTTTAAACTACTTCAATCTTTGGTATATTGTTCAGCATTATTGAACTGTTATGGCAATTTAAAGATGGTACTCTTTAAATATGGCACTCTGCAGTTCATTTCTGCAAGTATACCCCTATGACAGTTCCATTAAGGGGAACTATATCATTTTTGACAATCACCCATCTTACAGAATCTTGTAATCTTTTTTTTTCTATATTTCTTTACAAATAAGTACCTTAATTATTCCCTTCTCCATGCTAGAATGTGTTTATTGTGATTGAGAGAGAGTAATCTGTGGAAAGATAGATTCTCCATGTTTTGCAGTGCTCAGGCCAGCTGCAGTCTGAAGAACTTTATTATAAATCCCCTGTCCCAGAGTATAATAATCTCTTAAAGCCAAGTGGAAAAGGTTATACATGTATGAAACAGACTTGGGTCTACCTGAGATTTTTCACGAATAATATTTCCTTTAGGGAAGTGAAAGGAAGTCAAGGACATAAATCAGATTTTTATAACTACTGCTATGAGTATATATGTGTGTGTGTGTGTGTGTGTGTGCATACAGCATTTATTTTTTATTCTGAAAACGATTTTCCCCAGGATGGATCATAGAAATTAAATCCAGTATCATCTTTTCAGTGAGGTTTTGCTTGAACCGTATACTTATTGTTTTGACCCGAAGTCACATTCCCACAATTCATCCTAAAATGAAACTTGCTAAGATCATTCTTTTCACAATGTGAGGGTATTCCATTTTTACATACACTACCTGACCCCTTTAGTAGAATATTTATCTAAGATGTGTTGGGGCCACCATTGCCCCTGATCACAGCCTTGATACAGCGTAGCATAGACTCCACATGGTGCTGGAGGGTGTCTCTAATAATTGGTGCAGAGTGGAAGGCAGAGGATCTTGATGACGAATGTGTTGGTCTCCTTTGTTCCAAACATGCTCAATTGGATTGAGATCTATGGATTGTGGTGGTCATGGAAGAAGCCTGTAATATCGGTCATGCTCCTCAAATTATTTGCTCACATTTCTGGCAGGGTGGATGGATACATTATCTTGAAAGTAGCCGTCATCATCAGGGTACAAGTGCAGTGTTGTTGGGTCAACTTAATCCACAATGATGTCGAAGTAATCTAGCATTTGTTCGCCTTCTAGTGTAATCGAGGGATGCTGGCTATAGTAGAACTTGTCTCACACCAGAGCGATGACGAATTCAATTGAGTAGACAGGCCCAAGTGTATGTGCATATGGTGGATCTAGGCCATGGTAATTTAGTTTTTCATCATGCTAATGACTCTAATTTTGTATGTACAGTTGATGTGGGTTGTTTTGTATGTTGTTCTCATTACTGTTATTTCTGCTTAAATTGTTTCTTACGCTATAATACACAGCATATACTCTCCTATCTGTTTGGATCACAGGGTCAAGGACATTTTAAAAAAGATTGTAAATGCACTTACAACAAAGTCAGCCTTCCAATAAATTAGAATTTCACAGAAAACTCTACTGTGGAAGAACACTGTGACAGAGACACCAATTAATTTGATTAAAAGGTGATTGTGGTACACCACATCTTTAAGAAGCACTCATTCGATTGTGATGGAAATTGGAATGGACATTCATCTGCAAAAGTTCTTCAGGGTATCTGAATATAGGTCATGGTGACCTGTCCTCTGATTGGGTGGGCTAGTATTGGCTTTATCTTCAGAGCTGCTTTGGGCATTTGTTAAGAAAACTACACACCATGGATTTAGAGTAGGTCATGGTGACCTACATTTTGTTATAGCCAACAATATATGTATATAGTATTTTTTTTATCCATGGGGTGAGGGAGGTATGTTATTGGATTACCTTGTTTTTACAGGCGATTAAAATGTTATTCTATATTTACAGTATAATTTGTACTAAAGTTAAAAAATCTGTTATTTTTAATGTCTGGAGCTTGATTTGTGAACATACGGATTTGTAGCACGTTGCTGTTTGTGCACTATTTTAAAACTGCTTGGATTTTTTTTTCTTTTTTTTTTAAAACTATATACTTTCCAAAGAGCCATTGATGTTACTGGATTGCAACTGCACTTCTGTCTCTGAAATGTGACGGTTCATAATTTTAATTAAAAAAGCTGAATGCAATTAATATAGTGACATTGCAATTGTTAATATATACACTTTAAACACACACAAACATTACGTTAAGTCTGTAGTTTTGTTGTTAGTAAAATGCCACCCAGCTGCTGCTTTGAAGTTGAATGACGTCGTGTGACGTCGTGTGACGTGCAGTTAGTCAACCTGCCAGTTTCGTAGGTCAACTGTTCAGCGCTACCCCCAAAACACGTGTTCCCAAAAATATAAAAATGTGAACTGAAGCTCATTTTAGTATTAAAGACATTGAGAAAGACTTGCTGTCAAAGTTTGTACATTGAATTGTGTTTCTTTTAGTATTATTGTGTTCTGAAAGTCAGGACTTTTTAAAATCAGTTAAATGTACTCATGCTTGCTACTATTTTGACAACCTTTAGTTAATGTCTAATTGTTTCATACAATTGGTTGTTGCCAGATACATATATAATATAACCCTGGTTTAATGTGTGTGCTTTGTAATTAAACCCTTTAATCACAGAGCCACTTAAATGGCTGATAAATGCACAACGCAATGTGCACTACTGAATATATCAGTTTCAGTTTGTTAAATGTTTGCTGTTTAACTTTAGGTAAGTCCATGCACCCCAAAAAAGGGTTCATTTTTTTATTTTAGTGAAAATCCCAAATAGAGTTGGATAATGTAAGGTGTACCAAGGCAACATGCACTTCAACATCTCTGCAAAAATATTTTCATAAACTTCTGACCTTTGCCTAGGAGCTGTTAAAGTAACTGCAGGGTATGTGCCTTTCCTAGTCACCTCTCCTTGTTCATGTTGCATTGATGTCTCACACAAGTCCACTAAAATGGCAGACCTGAGGATAAACAGTTCCCTGCACAAGCAGACTTGAGTCATCCTCTGCCTCCTGCTCTGAGCGGTTGGGTGGATTGAGGTGCTTGACATAGAGAGGCTACTATTTAAATCAAGGTTGGCTGATTTAAATCAAGTCAATTTTAATTGCTTGATTAAAAAAAAAACATGAAGACATGTCTTGCCCCATTACAGAGCGCCTGCCCCATCATTAACATATTCGCCGGTTTATTCTGATGACAGTGCAAAGGGGACCCAAATAAACAACTGAGCACTGTGTTAAGACCCGCTGAAACCAGGTTTATTTAGTGATGCAATCAGGAACTTTAACAATTGAACACACTATAAAAAGTAAAGTAGTCCTAAGTAACAACTGTGTGTGTTTGGACTGACACAGAAAGAGGAAATCAAAGAAAGAAAAGTAAAAGAAAAGAATGACTGGGATGAGTGAGGGATATTTCTCTGGCGTACTCCATCGCTAAATTCTTGTAGTTCACATTTAGAGGATGCCACAATGATAAATAAGTTGCTTTATTTATGTTTTCATTTAAGATTGAGTAATTTAGTTTGGTATATGTAACTATTCACAAACCACTATTTCCAACATCCTTAAATTTACAGTTTGGCGATAATGTAGTGCTACAAGTTCGTTACTACTAAAAAAAAAAAAAGATTTTAAATCAACAAAAATCTGATTTAAATTAAAAAAAAAAAAATATATATATATATATATATATATATATATATATATATATATATATATATATATATATATATATAGGCATTTTAGAAACCACCTACAGTCAGTTTAACAATCCTTTTACATATTGCTGGATGTACAGTATACTTTAGTCAAAAAGTTTAGGATTGAAGTACAGTAGTTGTGTGGGTACTAAACTAAAACAATACTGATAAGCACACTAACACAGTACAGAAACCAGAACTGGAGATACAGTTGGAAATGAAGTGACGATAGACTTAGGACAGAGGGAAGGAGACATTCCCCCACACAGAGAGTGGTGAGGGTATAGAATGGGTTTACCTAGACATGTTGGGCAGCAGTGTGGAGTAGTGGTTAGGGCTCTGGACTCTTGACCGGAGGGTCGTGAGTACAATCCCAGGTGGGGGACACTGCTGCTGTACCCTTGAGCAAGGTATTTTACCTAGATTGTTCCAGTAAAAACCCAACTGTATAAATGGGTAATTGTATGTAAAAATAATGTGATATCTTGTAACAATTGTACTCATAATAATAATAATAGTAATAATAATGTTGTTGAGGCAGAATCGCTTGGATTCTTTAAGACCAAACTAGACAAAAGTTCTGTGATAAATCCGCTACTTGCCGTAGGTTCTTGTTAAACTAAAGCTGATTATAGTCTTTCAGCTTTATCCAATGCATTATAACAAATTCATTTTTTTTTTAAAGTAAGATTTATTTATTTATGTATTTATTTATTTTATAATTTATAGTACACCTTCCAAACAATGTACTGCTCTATTTTGCAGTGCTACCCACTCCCCCTTTATAACTGCAGCTTCTTTTCAGCTAATAAGACATGTTACAGTATGTCCAACTTAAAAACAAGTCACAACCACAACTTGCGTGCTGTGCGTGCACTTTTTTGTTTTTATCCTTGCGATTTTAGAGAGGTTCCTTCTAATTTTATTTGTTAAACCTCTAATAACACAGCGGGAAGCTTATATCCTCTTTCAAAACAGAAAGGTTGAAACAATTATGGTTGCAGTCCTGTTTTTTTATTTAGTACTTCATACTATTTCACGAGCAGTGAGGCACTGTAGGTGGCCAGAACATTGTGGTTAACCCTGGTACTTGGAATGTCTGGATAGGCAGGTTGTTTACTGATGCAGGAAATCTTCTGCTGTGTAGCAGTACTGCAGGGTACATATGAGTTTGGTGCTTAGGCTTTTCTTATGCATTTACTGTTAGTGCCCTTTTGTTAATACTTAAATATCGTAAAGGGGTTATACTGTAGCTAATTACATAATTATATACATCTTACCTGATGTGCACTTCCATTCAAGGTCTTATAGCCTACTCTGCAGTTCTGAATGAAACACATGTTATAACAGACATGTTATTAGAAAAAAATGTATATCCGGTACCGTACTACAGGAAGACAACTGTTTTGCACGTCTTACTTTGCACTTCCTAGGTAGTTTCACCCGAAGAGGGAAATATAACCCCACTTTAACACCTTCTTTCCTGGCTATTGTACTTTACAGGGTGCTACAGAACATTATCTTGCTGTGTCCCTTGTTGTCAGTATGTCAGTGTTATATTTTTAAATGTTTTGACAACTCTTTTAAAACCTTTCCTCAGTAACGGCCGCCAAAAAGAAAGTTTATCCAGACCACGCTCTCTTCTGAAACCAGTGCTAGTTTTCTGTTCTCACCATGTAACACTGTTGCTGGAACTGGGTATACTGGAATGTTTACCTATGATGTACGAACAAATAAAATACCTAAAAAACGGGAATATGCTTAGATATACAGTATATTATAGAAAACAGCACATAAAGCAGAGGTAAGTAATGTGTTTTTTTGTAAACCCTGCAGGGGTTCAATACAGACCTGCTTTGCAGCCAGTTACATGCTTCACCATGAAGACACTGCTGAGGTGAAATGACCTGTGAAGTGAAACAGACCACCTGAAAGTAAGGCATGCGAAATGAAAGGTTTCTTTGCCCATATATATATATATATACAGTGCCTTGCAAAAGTATTTCAACCCTTGACCTATATATATATATATAGGAGGCTGTGTGGTCCAGTGGTTAAAGAAAAGGGCTTGTAACCAGGAGGTCCCCGGTTCAAATCCCACCTCAGCCATGGAGTCATTGTTTGACCCTGAGCAAGTCACTTAACCTCCTTGTGCTCCGTCTTTCGGGTGAGACGTAGTTGTAAGTGACTCTGCAGCTGATGCATAGTTCACACACCCTAGTCTCTGTAAGTCGCCTTGGATAAAGGCGTCTGCTAAATAAACAAATAATAATTATATATATATATATATATATATATATATATATATACACACACAGTACCAGTCAAAAGTTTGAGTACACTTGCTGGAAACTAGTTTTTTTTTTTATAATTGACAATGTTTTACGTCGTATACGTTTCTGTAAATACTTGAAAATGAAAACACATGTTACAATATACAAAGCAAAACATAAGGAGTATCAAAGCAATGTTCAAGAAAATTGAAAATTGTCTCTAAATCTTGGATTCCTCAAAATAGCCACCCTTTGCCTTAATAACAGCCTCACAAACACGAGGTATTCGGTTACCAAGTTTCAGCAGGAAATCACCCGACATGTCTTCCCAGCTCTTCTGCAGCAATTCCCAGAGATGTAGGGCACTTGTGGGTAGCTTTGACTCTTCTGTCCAGTTCGTCCCATACAAGTTGTATGGGATTGAGGTCTGGAGACTGGGCAGGCCAGGTCATTAGATTGAGTTGTCCTTCACTTTCCTTCTTCGCTAGATAGTTCTTGCACAACTTTGAGGTGTGTTTCGGGTCATTATCTTGCTGAAGAATGAAGGACTGCCCAACTAGCTGTAATCCTGATGGAATGGCATGCCTCTGAAGTATGCTATGATAGCCATGCTGGTTGAGCTTGCCATGGACTTGGTAAAGATCACCAACTCTGTCACCAGCAAAGCAACCCCAGACCACGACACTGCCTCCTCCATGCTTGACAGTGGGAACCACACATGCAGAACTCATGTGCTCACCCTCTCTGCATCTTACAAATACTCGGCAGTTGGACCCAAATATTTCATATTTTGACTCATTGGTCCATAAGACCGACTTCCACTCCTCAAATGTCCAGTTTCTGTGTTTTTTGGCCCAGGCAAGTCTCTTCCTCTTATTCTGCACTCTTAACAGTGGTTTCTTTGTAGCAATTCTTCCAGTTAGGCCAGCTTCACGCAATCTCCTTTGAACAGTTGAAGTTGAAACATCTGTACTTCTAGTAGCATTTAGCTGAGCTTGTATTTCAGGGGCAGTTAATCGCCGGTTTCGCAGACTTGTGACTCGAATTAACTTGTTCTCTGATTCTGAGCTCACCCTTGGCCTGCCTGACCTTGTTCGGTCCTCATGAGTGCCAGTTTTTTCAAATCGTTTGATGGTCTTGGCCACAGCAGTTACAGACACTTGAAAAGTTCTTGTGATTTGTCTTAAAGATTGACCTTCATTTCTTAAAGTAATTACAGACTTTTTTTTCTTTGCTTAACTGAGCGTATTTTGCCATTTTCTGCTCCCTTACATTCAGGAACGACAAACTTGTGCCTATGCTACCTATATTTATAGTAATCATGGACCCTCACCTGTTAACAATAATTGGTGACAAAAGGTTAATTAGGTAACATGCTAGTTAACTCGGAGAACATCTAACAAAGACACTTTTATACTTAGGCCAGTGTTCTAACAACGTGTAATACACATTTCAGACCTTTAACTGACTTGGGCTTCAGACTGAAATCCCCTTGCTTTGGGTGACCATTTCATTGAAATTTACATTTTCATTTAAAAATAAAATTTTTTAATGCAATTCACTTATGATTATCAACTTATATAAGTACACGTATCATATAATGAAATATTAAGTGTCTATAGACAAGTTTATACAGTTAAAAGCATAGATAATCATGAAAAACCTGGTTTCAAGCAGGTGTACTCAAACTTTTGGCTGGTACTGTATATATCAGGGCTGTGTCTGAAGGTTCGTTCGCTAGCCAGGGATTCGAAGATTGTTTTAAACCTTCAAAGGTTTGTCAGACGGGTTCACGCACTGTGTTTTTTTTTTTTTTTCTCTTCCTATACTATATACTATAAATCACACATTACATGTCACTCACATGCAAAATTCGATCTTTTGATTTGTATAATGCATATTCAGTAAACAAAAGTTGTTAATAAAATCCACTACCACATCGTTATACATTACGTACAACTGGAGCAAGGTATAGTATCCAAAGCAGTGGGCTCGTCCCTCCAGTGGCTGTATTGCTTCAGTAAAATATGTACTGAATACCTAGTGTACAAGACAGTTTAAGAGAAGTGCTATGGTAGAATATGTTTGAAACCTACAAAATATATGATAACACTAATCATTTTAATTTTGAAAACTGAGCACCGTCCGCCCCTCCCCGCTCCAGCTCGTGTTATCCAGCGGCAAACCTTTAATTTCTTCATTCGCCATCTCGACAGCAAAGCGCTGTATAGCGTAAGCTGTATTGAAAGAAATGTCTCGAAACCCCTCTGCTATTTTTTTTGTTAAATGCCCAGACAACCAAAAAAAAGTTGAATGCAAACTTTGGGGTCACTTGACAAGTGTAAGCTCATATAATTATTAGTACTGTATTAATATTTTTAGTAGTTGTAAAATGTGAAAGACTGTTAAAGCTTTGTCTGCTGCAGTTGGTGCTGGTGCAATGCAAGCTTACTGCATAGATCGCAAGCAGGCTCAATTACGTGTAAATAAACAATGTGTATTTTTATTTCAATTATAAAAACATGATTACTGTTCTATATAACGTATTTTTAAACTACATGTGAATGTTTTATTCCATGTACATGGATTACCTGTAAAATAATAGGGTTTTTAATCAAATATAAACAGTTAGCTATGGCGACCAATCAGTTATGCAAATGAGTACCATCAAAGGTTTGAACCTTTCTTCGGTAATGTGTTGCTAACCTTCAAAGGTCAAAATGTACCCTTTGTTGCAGCCCTAATATATATATATATATATATATATATATATATATATATATATATATATATATATGCGTCCGCATCAGATGTCCCTTTAACATTTGAAATAAAAATACTATATTTTAACAGAAGTAATTTCTATCTGAACTATGGTTGTTCATTGCTGTTAATGTTTTATGTCCAAAGCAGAACATTTTAATTAATCTCACAATTCCTGTCTAATTTAACTACTGTACTAAATTCAGCTTCTTTTTATATAATATTGCCATGTAATCCAAACACAACATGCTTTGAAACAAAAGGTAATTGGTAGATTTAAAACACACAAAAAAAATACTTATTGCCTTCATTTTTAAATAAAAAAAACGTGAATACAATAGATCTACTTCTGATTTGGCTTGTCAACGCGTATGTAGAGGCCTAAAGTGCGTATCCTTGTTTATCTGCCTTACTAGCACTAAATGAAGCGCATTCTTACACACTCAAGGTTTGAATGCAAACCGGCAACAGGAGACTTCAGCCTGAGTTCTAATTTGATGCATCGATTCGCAATATGTTAGCGAAGCTCTGGAAATTTAAGGAAAGATGATCAATAATCAATGCATCGATTTCATTGTTGCACCACTTATACATACATTTTTTTTTTGCAAAAATGTATTTTAAGACTGCACGTGTAAAACCTACAAAGTGAATGAAAATGTACAACGGGTATGATTTTATAGAATTTGCCATGAGCTCTATCCCTTTTAATATCTGTTTGACATTAGCCTTTCCATTTGAGTCAATAGCTATTAAGAGACTTCAGTAAAATGTGAATTAATTTCCTTACAGGCGGGCGTACATACTGCATGCTGTCACACACTGAATGTTGAAACGTTTGAAGCTTCAGATTGAAACCTACAGATACTCACTGACACTGACTTGCATACTTGCGCTGTGAGGTAACATTTTTAAAATGATTGCAAACATCTAAATGTCTTTTCATGTATACCTCATGATTTAAGCTTTCTGCTCTACAGCCTTATGACCACAACCTGTTTTTAGATCTTAAGTAAAGCATTACTTGGTGAGTTTTCAAATCCTGGTAAGTTTTAAAGCACTCTGGTGGCCTCAGTCGAGCTCTCAGAACAATTACCCTGTGCCTCTGCAACACTCCCCCTAGCCCCTAGTGCACTTAACCAATACATTGGTAAGAAATATCAGTTTTGCAGCAGGACAGGTTAATAGTTACACTCAGAAGTAGATTACACAGCTCTGTTGAGGTCATATTAAAAACACAGAACATAAGAAAATCTATGGAGAAAGAGGCCATTCGGTCCATCTAAGGTCATGTGGTTCCTAGTTGATTGATTGCAGAACTTTGTCACATCAGATATTATGGGATCCAAGTGATTCTGCTTCAACAACATGACTAAGCAGCCCATTCCATACCCTCACCACTCTGTGTGAAGAAGTGTCTCCTTCCCTCTGTCCTAAGTCTGTCTGTGCTTAATTTCCAGCTGTCTCTGGTCCTGGTTTCTGTGCTGTGCTTGCTGTCTGAGCATACTTGATATGGATGAAATACCAGAGTTCAGTGAACCAATAATATTCTTGTTGAGGCATTTTAAAGTCACCAGGATATGATGAATGAAACACAATTATATACAAAGTGAAAAAACAAGAATACATTAGTTAATATAACTCTGATATAATGATACTATTTCATACCCATATGAAGTTTGCTCAGACAGCAAGCTTAAAATGAACCTTATTAATTACAATTTCCCATTTGCCAATGTAAAACATCACTTGCACGTCAATTTCACCTGAGGGCTTGGTGTGTGTTTTGGAGAGTACCCAATCTATTATATGGCTTTGTTATACTCTCACTGAAAGATGTAACTGATTCATCTACAAAACATGAGTAACAATGATAAATACCAAAGGGCTCTTTCATGGCACTCGGTTGCCATGCCTAATGGATAATCAATTACTATTTGAATTTAATTACAAATCAAAAAGGGTATATTTTACTAGAGAAATGCACTGAAGTAGGTTAACATGTATATCAATACATCTATGGGGGGCTGTATTTATTCCAGATCTTGAACCTGGAAATATGACCAGGTTTGTATTCGTTCATATAACAGAATTTATAAATGGCAGTATCAAAAGGATGTCATGCAATGAAAATGGAATCGGACATAAATAACCTACTTTCTACTGTAGTTTAACTCTACTGTAGTTTAACAGGCAATTTGATTTGGTTGTACAAATTCTACTTTTGTTTTTCAGCCAATTCAAAATTCAAGAATATTTGAATATTCTTTACATTTTGAAAGACTATTTAAAAATCCCATGTTTGTTCCAGCACTATCATAAGGCCTTATTAAAATGCTAAATGACCATAAATAATAATAGTAATTACAATAATTATCAAAAAGATATATTTTTATGCTTCAGTTGTTGGCCTTCTCCATCCCTACTGTCACACTACCCAGTGCTTTGTCAGTTAGTATAGTAAGAGTTCATCGCCACACTTGATGTCCTTCGCAATGCTGCCCATATTAGGGTTGTTTTTAAAACAGCTGTGTTGTACGGTCCCATTTCAAGACAGCCGTTTATGAAATCATGAAGTCCTGTGAGGTAAATAGACAGGAGAGGAGGCCTGTTCTGGCTCCAAGTGTGGTTTGGAGTGGGGTCAAGATTAAATTTCATGATTTAAAATTATGGCGTCTGATCCGTGTGATTTCAAAGAGTGATGTTTTGTGAACGACACTCTCCCCTTATAATTTCTGTGCCAAGCAAACAATAAAATCTGATCTAATATGAGAGAACTTTAGCAGAATGGTGTCTGAACATTTAAACGTAAGAGTTTAAAGAACCTACAATAACGTTTTACTCTTTAACAGATCATGTCCTGGTGTTTTTTTTTCTTTGATAATTTAGTATGTGTGTTGTGAAGTCATGTACAGTACTGTGCAAAAGTTTTAGGCAGGTGTGAAAAAATGCTGTAAAGTAAGAATGCTTTCAAAAATAGACATGTTAATAGATTATATTTATCAATTAACTAAATGCAAAGTGAGTGAACAGAAGAAAAATCTAAATCAAATCCATATTTGGTGTGACAACCCTTTGCCTTCAAAACAGCATCAATTCTTCTAGGTACACTTGCACAAAGTCAGGGATTTTGTAGGCATATAGTCAGGTGTATGATTAAACAATTATACCAAACAGGTGCTAATGATCATCAATTCAATATGTAGGTTGAAACACAATCATTAACTGAAACAGAAACTGCTGTGTAGGAGGAATAAAACTGGGTGAGGAACAGCCAAACTCAGCTAAGGTGAGGTTGCTGAAGACAGTTTACTGTCAAAAGTCATACACCATGGCAAGACTGAGCACAGCAACAAGACACAAGGTCTCAGCAAGGTCTCTCCCAGGCAGAAATTTCAAGGCAGACAGGGGTTTCCAGATGTGCTGTCCAAGCTCTTTTAAAGAAGCACAAAGAAACGGGCAACGTTGAGGACCGTAGACGCAGTGGTCGGCCAAGGAAACTTACTGCAGCAGATGAAAGACACATCATGCTTACTTCCCTTCGCAATCGGAAGATGTCCAGCAGTGCCATCAGCTCAGAACTGGCACAAAACAGTGGGACCCTGGTACACCCATCTACTGTCCGGAGAAGTCTGGTCAGAAGTGGCCTTCATGGAAGACTTGCGGCCAAAAAGCCATACCTCCGACGTGGAAACAAGGCCAGCGACCCAACTCTGCACGAAACACAGGAACTGGGGTGCAGAAAAATGGTAGCAGGTGCTCTGGACTGATGAGTCAAAATTTGAAATATTTGGCTGTAGCAGAAGGCAGTTTGTTCGCCGAAGGGCTGGAGAGCGGTACACGAATGAGTGTCTGCAGGCAACAGTGAAGCATGGTGGAGGTTCCTTGCAAGTTTGGGGCTACATTTCTGCAAATGGAGTTGGGGATTTGGTTAGAATTAATGGTCTCCTCAATGCTGAGAAGTACAGGCAGATACTTATCCATCATGCAATACCATCAGGGAGGCATCTGATTGGCCCCAAATTTATTCTGCAGCATGACAACGACCCCAAACATACAGCGAAAGTCATTAAGAACTATCTTCAGCGTAAAGAACAAGAAGGAGTCCTGGAAGTGATGGTATGGCCCCCACAGAGCCCTGATCTCAACATCATCGAGTCTGTCTGGGATTACATGGATTACGGGGATTACAAGAGAGAAAAGCAACTGAGGCTGCCTAAATCCATAGAAGAACTGTGGTTAGTTCTCCAAGATGTTTGGGCCAACCTACCTGCCGAGTTCCTTTAAAAACTGTGTGCAAGTGTACCTAGAAGAATTGATGCTGTTTTGAAGGCAAAGGGTGGTCACACCAAATATGGAATTGATTTAGATTTTTCTTCTGTTCAATCACTTTGCATTTAGTTAATTGATAAATATAATCTATTAACATGTCTATTTTTGAAAGCATTCTTACTTTACAGCATTTTTTCACACCTGCCTAAAACTTTTGCACAGTACTGTAACTGTCAATCAGTTTATAGGAAGAGAGTGGTCAGTACTGGGGTACATTGTCATTATGGGTGGCTAGTAAAAGGAACTGCTTCACTACTGCTTTGTTTTAACTTCTGACCATATCAATGATACAGACTACATTGAGATCATGTCTTTTGAGAGCATTTATCCACAGCTGTTTCCTATGATTCTCTAGTAAAATTGTACTAATTATACCAATGGGTGTGCATATGCCCAATTAGAAACAGTGGAAGCATATGGACATAAAGCAGGGTAGAAAATGAAAAAAACCCATCTGCCAAAGATAATACCCTGTTTAAATACTGCAGATCATTTCTAAATTCATTTCTAATTGGCATTACAAGGACCAATGCTCCATATCCAGACAGCCTTATTAGATAGGAGTCTTTTCACCTCTGTGTGATGGTGCAAGCCCATCCCCTATAGAACAAACTAAATAATTTAAAGCCTTGCTTGAACTGAAGATGAGATTACAATGGGACTTTTTTACTATTACTATCAAGGACAGAGTAATAACAACAACACCATTCTGTTTATGTAAAATGCAATTGACTGCAATATAAATGTTTTGTTACAAACTAATGATAACCAAAAGGAAAAAAAAAAGTACTTACCTGTAGTTTTGAAGGGATGGTGCAGCAGGTTGAAGTCTGAATGGGGGAAAAAAATAGAATCAGAAATAGTTGGTTAATTGGAAGCAATGCTGAATGCCTGTCTCTCTGAAGAGGTGCACATTTTCAGAGGGATACACGGATGGTTGTTCTGTAATCCGAATTGTCTATAAAAATACAAATTCACTACAATAAAAGAACAGATAATACTTATCATGTTGATACTAGGGATGTAATAGGTTAACCGATAAATAAATGCATACCGTTTTTACATAACAGTTAACGTATAATGCAAATTGTATTATACATTAATATTTAAAAGTAAATATCCAACAAAACGTGCTGTTTACGCACTGCCTCTGAACTGCAACTCCAATTACTGCCTGTAATTTTTTTTTTTTGGCAACACATGGGCTGTGTTCCAATTCATGAAAATGCACCCTACGAAGTGAAGATTGAAGGGCGGAAGTGGGCGGCGGCCATGTTAAGGGGTGTTCCAATCCGTAGTGAACATAAAATGCTCCCTTCGAAGGGGCCTTCAAGTGGGCGTTCCCGAAGTGTACAAGCACTGTACACTTCTGCGGAAGAGATTTTCTTTTTATAACCCAAGCATTGCGTTAATCCCATCAAACATAGCGTCTTAAAGACACAGCACAAAAATAGAGCCAGAGAATTGGAGTTCATCTACAAATGTAATTAGCAATCATATAACAAATCAATGTTATGCTTTGTGTGTCATATAAATAACATTCATGTTATTATTATTATTTGTTTATTTAGCAGACGCCTTTATCCAAGGCAACTTACAGAGACTAGGGTGTGTGAACTATGCATCAGCTGCAGAGTCACTTACAATTACATCTCACCCGCAAGACGGAGCACAAGGAGATTAAGTGACTTGCTCGGGGTCACACAATGAGTCAGTGACTGAGGTGGGATTTGAACCGGGGACCTCCTGGTTACAAGCCCTTTTCTTTAACCACTGGACCACACAGCATCCTGTGATTCTTGTACGTGTCCCCAGATAAATATAAACCAATGTTCGCGATGAATTTATTGCATTTTCTGCTTGATATTTTAATTTTAAATACATTTTTTTATATTTCTATTCACTTTTTAATGTATATTTACATATCTCAGTTGTATTGGTTAGTATTATGTTATTTTATATATTTTATATTTTATATACGCATGCATAAAAAATGAAAACACGAAAAGCAAATGTTTTATTAGTGCTTTATAATGAATAGCTACTTAAGCATAGCAATATTTAAAAGATCTCTTACACATACAAAAAAAAATGTGAACGACCTCCCGAATTTCTTCTATGGCAGACTGTACTTTTTAAAATGCTTTTATTGAAACAAAATTATACATCAATAGGATATCAACTCCTATAATAAATAAATAAATAAAATAAAATAAAATAAAATAAAATAAAAACGAGAAAAATAAACTTTATACATCGCCAGGAATATTACAATTTTGCTTCCAAAATCAATTTTAAAAAGCACACGTTTTTGTTTTCTTATTTCTAATTGTTTTAATGGTGTTGCTATAATCATCTCTATTTTAAGAAATTAAATATATACACAAACTTCTGTTCAATGTTTGTTAAAATAAAGCAAAGTATCAACACCACCAAAATGTACATTTATACCCAACTCCCCTAAAATAAAATGCTGCGTGTCATTATGGCAGACTGTACACATTTCTAGCGCTGACAAATAACGACACCCTAGCCGTGAATGATGACGCTAAAGTGTGTTCCAATTAAAACACTTTTGCGACCCCTACGCCCTGCATCCCTTCGAAGTGATCACTCTTGGAAGTGATCACTTTGAAGGGAAGTAGGGTGTGAAGGGGCGAGGTTTTGAAATGGAACACAGTCATGATGTCGGGTAAGGCATGATTAGTCGACTGAAAACATCTATCAAACTAGTCTCAAGCTGTCGATTTCCGATGTTCGTACGCGGAGCACAGCAGCTTGCGTCCAAATAGAAAAGGGAGGAGTGTAAAGATGGAGCGGCCAAAACGAAGTTATGTGTCGAAATACCTGTGAAAAAAATAAAAACATTTTAGTTTATGAAGCAGATACGTTAATGTATTATTATTGCCACTTTTTACTCAATTGTAGTACTCCCAACGAGTCCCTCGCCCTACCTGCCTTTGTCTGAAAGTTCTGAACTGGTTCCCTAGCAACCAACATGCCATGTCAGCGGGTTGCACTTCTGTAGTCTCTTTGATATTTGTTATGAAGGGAGTTCAAAAAGTTGCTTCATAAATATCAAACAATTGACAGTTTTCTGAAGAAAACTGTTGAAACGGGAATAATGAAGGGGAATCGAGTGGCACTGCAGCAAAAGAAGTGCCGACAACAAGGACCCGATCAGCAGTAAAAAATAATAATATTAATAATAATAATAATAATAATAATAATAATAATAATAATAAAATAAACGAAAAGCTTCTGCTAACCGCTTGCTTTGTATGCTTACCTGGCAGTTATTTTTGATCACTTCAATATTCTTAACATCACTCCACGGACGAGATATATTCGTCTTTTCTCTTACTGACTAAATCGAAAGCTGGATCAAGAAGCTGTCCTTGTTGTACGATCGCGTAAACTGTGGCAGCCTAGAAGCATTTGTAATTTTATTTTATTTATGTTTTACTGTTGGCTGTAAACAATATTGTGTAGTCATTTGTATTGCTAGAACTAGGGGGTCACAGTGCAATGAAGTTTGAGAACCGCTGCTCTATGATAACAGATGACATTTTCGTTCATCTTGAGTACAGTATTATTATTTTTTTTTTTAAACTAAGATGTTTTGGTTCAGTAGTTGTGGGCACAGTTTGTTAAAGTTGCAGTTTATCTGTGGTCATTTCAAACAACTAAAAAAATCTTGTCTTTTTATGTACTTGCTTTTAATAAAATCCCTTTAAAACCCTTTGCGGTCCATTTATTCAGCACGTCTCGGGCGCGTCAGGTCCAATTTGTTTTCACACGCGCAGTTTATTTTAGACGCGCTGTTTAAAAGTATTTTTTTTCACAATGAAACAGGTTTAAAAGGCACTTATCAACAGGACACTCAGTACTGCATCTCCAGCCCCACCCCTTGTTCGCTGTATTTTTCACATACCTCTTCATCTTCATCTCCTGATCACTCGTTTTATCACCAAACTTCTCAATAATACGATCCAAGTCATTATTTTATTACTATAACATCTCAAAAAGCTCTGCAAATGTCTGTGATATTCTTTGAGCGCTGGATGCAGAAGCAGCTATCTTGTTTGTGTAAGGCCGTGTTATCTCTGTGGTGCCGGGGCTATGTGTATTGCTCAGATCCGCCCTCTTGGCTATCGGTCTCACTCGGCCATTGAATGGTTTTCTCTGCTTTTTTGGGGAAAAAACGACTAGAGACCTGTGTGTTACGTCTTTTTGATGATGTCGGACAGGGTGCGACATCGGACCGGAAAGGGAACATTGTAAGCAAAGGGTTAAACTATTTGATTTCTATCTGTTAACCATTTAAGCGTAGTTACACCATCACACTAAATACCCTTTAAATAAATATACTTTCCACATATATTTTGTCTTTGTTATACATTGACATTTGTTTACCAAACATACAAAGAGGCAACTTAAGAGCGCAATTCCCCTTTAGTTTCATCACGATTGTATCACATTGACAATGTGTGTACCGGTACATCTATCTAAGTTTCTAGTATCTCCTACGTTAATCTCGGTCCACTACAGGGGACACTGATTTCACATAAAATAAAAGACCATTTAAAAAAAAAAAACACGTTACCATCCGATAAACTTAGCGTACCAATCAACAATTCATTTTTCAAGTTTCTTATGAATTAATGGTATGAATCAGTTTTAAATGATACTTACATCCCCAGTTGGTACCGTTTAATGACGGTTATGCTGAATCAGTGTGGTGCATGGACAGCGCCATGTTTGTGCAGGCCCTGTGCGACAGTGAGACGCCATGTTCAGGCGTATAGCAGGCGCAAGTAGAATTGGATTATACCGCATTGACAGACGGTTCTGTTTATAAAAGAAAAGGTTTCTGGGCATGATTTGTTGTGGGATTTTGATTTAGAATGTAGTGATTTCATGTAAATACTATTATGTATTGGTATGCGTGTTTCGGGGACTGCATTTTAATGTTTTTAGAGTTTATTGGTTTAATTCTTGGTTTGTTCCAAAGGGAGAAGTTACCTGAGCCAAGGTATAAAAGGGGGAGGTTGTAAGGGAAAAGTTAGTAAAGACGGATTGATGTGAGGTGATAGCACCCTGACCAGGCTTCCGTTCTGGTTTCTGTTATTTATCCTGCACTCAGGAGTTTTTTTTTAAAATTTTTATTAACTATAAATAGTTGGATTTACTTTCTTTTTAAAGTTATTTTGTTTTGAGTTAGTAATTGTTCAGTTTCCTGTAACTTAAAAAGAAAAGAAAAAAACAAGATTGCAACCTTCACTTCTGTTATCCGTCTGCTTACCTGCAATTACATTTACGACCACTCGGATTCAACGCTCAGCGGTTGATACTGTCAGCACTCACATATCCAACCCTATAAAATGTTGACTTCAGTGACGGTTAAACGTGTGTGATGCATATCTGATTAGTTCATTTTGGCCCGTTCCAACCCTTGTCTGTTTTTCAGGCAACACAAAAAAAAAAAATTAAAAAAAAATAGATAGCTGAAAGGACTGTTTTAAAATAAGCAGGCTTCTATTTTGTTGGTACAGTACTATATTTTCAACAGAATAAATATTTTAATTCAGAACGATATGATTCTGAAAATATAACTTGCCAAAACTAAAGAGATGACACGTTAACTGCAATAAAGTACATGGTTTTAAATCTGGTACGTATCTGTCGTCTGGTGAGAGTGGTGTGGTGACAAAGGCACTGTCCAAACAGTAGTAAACTCCAAAAATGTCCATGTTTATTTAATACAAACAAAAAGAATCGCCCCTCTATCAGCAAGGATTTTAGGAGGGAGGGGAGGGGGTGGGAGGGAGGCGGAGGGGACGGAGGGAGGGGGGCGGAGGGGGGACGGAGGGAGGGGGGGGGGAGGGAGGGAGGGGACACAGCTGGCTTGCAGGCCAAAACAAAACAAGAAAAACAATCCACTCTACAAATCCTGTGCATGAAAATGTGCTCTTGCTTTCAGAGGGGTGGTGGGTCGTGCTTGTGTCGTGAGGTGAGGGTAGTGCTCAGTTGGTTGGGCTGGCTACATGGCTGCAGCCGCTGGCTCCTTCCTATTCTGCGAGACACAAAAAACAAACACATAACAAAAACAAACATGCAATGTTACATTTCAACACAAGGAGCCGTACTCGCGCAACTGCATCCCCTTTGAACCACCAAACTCCTCCCTGCAATCAGCCCGTTGCCATGGTTTATCTAATCGCTGCCTGACCCGTATCTGATCGCAGTGGAGTTGTTTAGAGTACTTGTAGTTACGCTCTTTCCCCAAGATGGCCGACTTCCGGTTTCCACCCACCGTCGAGTCAACCAGTCTATGGAGAAGTGTACTACCAACTTTACCCGGCAGCCTTTCCGATCAGGAGGGAGATTTACAGCATCGATTCTTTCTCTTTATCACAGTATATAGCAGTATGTAAAATTTCCCATTAATGACCTAACAGCAAAATGAAATCAAAATGTTATCCATGCACAGAACTGCATAAAACGTAAAATGCAATGCAATTTAGCAAAACCAAAAGATTAAAAAATAAATAAAAACAACACAGTTTCCAGAATTAAAACTATCCAAAGTCAGTATTCAAAATTGCAGAATATAGTTCTCTATAAGGCCCTAATGTCATAGTTCACTTGCAAATGAAGATGCTCAAAAACAACTAAAGATCACAGTTGAAAAAAAAAAAAAATACATCACAGTATGTAGAACTGTTTAATGATTAACTGTTACATTACCCCAGCTTGTCTCGTTCACTTTGTTTTGGCTGCATTGTCGTCGGGTGAAAGTGCTGTGTTAATGCAGCGAACTGTCCTGGAGATGCAGTATATTATTATTATTATTTATTTCTTAGCAGATGCCCTTATCCAGGGCGACTTACAATTGTTACAAGATATCACATTATTTTTACATACAATGACATTATTTTTTACACATTATTTTTACATACAATTACCCATTTGTACAGTTTTTTTTTTTTACTGGAGCAATCTAGGTAAAGTACCTTGCTCAAGGGTACAGCAGCAGTGTCCCCCACCTGAGATTGAAGCCATGACCCTCCGGTCAAGAGTCCAGAGCCCTAACCACTACTCCACACTGCTGCCCTATAGCAGTATAGCAACAACCAATTTATCTGAGCGGTTACTCCTGGGAAAACTATCTCTTGTTGCTTTTCTATTTCAGTCTCTTGTTGCTTTTTCTCCTGTGTCTCTACAGTGTGCGAGGTTGCCGGTTCACGCCCAGCCCTATTACTCTGGCTACTTATTAGATTGCTGTCACTGTCTCTTTGGATGGTTATTCCATAGGGACCATTTCATTAAGATTGTAACCAAGAGCCCAGATTAAGTTTAGTTACCTAAAGTTTTTCCCCACAATTTTTGTGTCCAGTGTTCACTGTATTTTTTCTAGAGCTTCAAGCACATTACGACACAGGCCCATGTTAATTTGAGATAGTTTGATTATTATTATTATTTTTTTTACCTTGTGCAGTCTTATCCTAGTTTCCTTTTTAAAATACACACGTTAGACAGAATATATTTTTGTTAGGAGTATTTGCTCTGTAGTCATGCCCACAACTGCTTAGAAATTGACAAGGATTGTCTAAGATGGCATGAACATTTGCTCCATAGAAAATCCACAGTAAAAACCATGCTGAGTTGCATAGGAACCTCAGCCTATACTGTAAATCTCGGCAAGCTACATTGTTGTATTTTATTTCTTGCTCTGTGTTTATAACAGAATTAAAAAATGTGTTTTTGTACTGTTTCTTTAAAAAGAACAATCAACCCACCACTGGCTTCCTTGTAATCAGCTACATCATTTAATCACACAGAAGTATCTCAAAGCAAAGTCCTGCAGGCTTTGGAGCAAAAGTTTAAAAATAAATAAAGTGCTGCACTAACAATTGTGTCATCCAGTTGAAATGAAAACACTAAAATCTGTCACTATTATCAGAGTTTTGATGGGTGAATTTTGTCTTGTTTGTGTCTGGTGCTTTTTCTGTTTCTGTTTTCTGCAGTGCTTTATCTCCTGGTTAATCCTATAACATAACACCTACAGTAATTGCCCTACGGGACAGCTGAGACGGTACACAGTGTCAATTATTATTGATCTTGTCCACTTCTGACAAAACGTCCCTGTTTTTGACAAGGGATTTATATTTAGTCTTGTGGATGTTAAATCCTCGTTCTGTCTGTGCTGTTTATCTAAGAATAATGTGAAATTATCTCAACCTAAAATATCTTCCCTGCAAAACCAACTTCAGATGTTTAGAGGAGAATTGGCTGCGTGCTCTCAAGGATATATTGCATTTATTATTAATATGCTTGTATAATACTTCAAGCATGTCAGCTTGGTTGCTATGCCATCACAGTATCATGAACTGTACTGATTCAGCTGATGCCAGTAAAGGTCTTAAACCATGTCAACTGGAGTTCTTTGAGAATGCTGGGATGAACATAGGGTTTTCATATTGGAATATTTTTTCAGTATTCAAACCAATTTTAGTCTTAATTTAAAATTAGCCAAAAAAAAAGAATAATTACTAGAATATACCCAGAACCACATACTAGAATGTGTGTTATTTAAGATATCATTCCTATATGGCTTTCCTTTGCGTGATATCTTTGTGATAGTCATAGTCATAGTCATAGTAATGTTATAAGAGTGCACACAAACATGATACGTTTCAATAGATGTTTGCTTTCAGTACTAAATATAAATAAAGGCCATATACACACACACTGATGCAATGTGTTTCCATTTCACAGAAGTACAGTAGTATTACTTTCCTACCTTCCTGACATTTCCCACCTATTGAATTATTTTGTCTTGCTGTTTACCATGAGCAATATGCACACAGCTGCTCTATTAAGTACATTGAGTCTTTTGTTCCCCCTACATCTTAAACCTGACCCAGCAATGTTTAGTTGGGTTCATAACTGGAGATATACCAGGGGCTAAGAACCTTGATGTTTCCACCTGGTGTCATAAAATTTGAATTAAAATCAACACCCATAGCAAAATGTGTGTCAATGCTTATGACCACTGCCTCAATATACACACCTTCCTTTTAATAATACACTGCGTCATTCTTAATGAAAATTAAGCCTACGCTTTGCCATGGCTTTTTGCAGTGCTAGACTGCCTCTGTCAGCAAACAAAGCTCCCAGACCAACCCTGCAGTTCTGATGGATCTGACTCACTGCTAGAGAAAGAGAGACTGCAGTTAAAATCATGTCTTGCAAAGACAGTGAGTGGTCTCGGCAAACATGCTGAATAAACTGAAACTGCTGATTATTTGAGTGAGGCTGTTTCGGTAAGCTAGTTATTTCAATTATGCAGTTGTGCCCCTTAGCACAATTTCCCCCATCCTTTTCAAATGCTTGAAATGCTGCTGTTGCAACCTCCGCAGTTCTGGTGTACAGAATAACACAATTCCCCTGTTCATTTTCAGGATTAAATGGGCTTGGCAAAAGAAAAACTACAGCATACAGAGTGCCATGATTACGAAAAATATATTATATAACATGCATTTGCTGTCACTGAATAGTTTCTGAAATCTGGAAAGCTATTAATTTAGGGAAATTTGAGATTTTGATATATGCTGCGAAAGTACAGTTTTCTCTCAGAATTATTTTTAAGGAAGTATTTTGAATGGCACACAGTTCTTGTGAGAATACTGTATGTATTTTTAGGTCAAACACCAATACGCTAGTGTCTTTGTGAAAGCTGTTAATGTTTAGAGGGGAATTCTGCAACCAAGTTTCTAATCGAATATCGACAATATTCAAAACACTCTTCACAGAAGCCTTTGAATACAACTGAAGACATGCATTTGTATATTATTATGCATAGTAATATAATCTATGCATTGACAAAACTATTATATTAAAAAGTAGAAAGACATGATTTTAAGTTAGTCTGCCATTTCTCATCAGAAAACAAATATAAATTAATGGGTTTTACTCTAGCAACACACAGTGAGATCGCATGTTTCTGGGTAGCTAGCTACTGTACGTGAAGCACCAAATAGGGAATGTTTTATCAAGGTTTGCAAAATAAAAGCCATGGTGATTCATTTTTGCGTTTCTATTAATGTCATAATAACAACAACTAACAATTCCACAACAAACTAGTTTTGAAATGTATTTAAATAACAAGTACTGTTAAGTAGCTGCTGATCTCAGTTGATTTCCAAGTGTATCATGGTCCATATCTCCACTCCACCATAGCTTGTGTGCACATTTCAATCTCCTGGCTATGTGCAGCGAATCAATTTAATGCTACTGCCCAATCAGATTACATTGTTAGTGTAATTACAATTTTTGCTAATTAACTCAGAAGATGTAATTAGCTATTTGGATTAAACAGGAATGCAATTGAATTATCCTCAACTCGCTAAAGGGATCTTTTAATACAGTGTCAGGTGGTTTATACACTAAAGGATAGTGGTACATGTTCATGGTCAAACACTTACAGCTGACCCATTTTCTGTCACATTAGCGGATGCTTATTGAAGTTAGACACGGAGTAAAAGTGTAAATAAAAGCATTCCATGTTAAGATCCCCTTTGAGAGAGTTGGCTCTTGGGAGTGAAGTGGTATCAGTGTAAAGGGCTTGTGTCTGACTGTGACAGAGACAGACTGATTCTTGGTGATAAATCTCCCTCCCGACCTGTGAGGGCGCTGTGTAAAGGGACCTGGACTGGATGGCCAGATAATTCATTCCCAGGGTTAGGCAGAAGTTGGACATCTAGAAAGGGGGAGGAGCTACGGTACACTAAATCATGGACCCGGAAGAGAAACGATGTGGCAGCCGCAGATTGGAGGAGCGGTTGCAATTGTTAACCAAGGGGGCGTAGTGAGGTGATCTGTTCCTTTGTTATGGTTCCTTTGTTATGGTTAACGCTAACCCGGAAAGAGAACCAAGTTATATATCGTGAGTGTTTTGTTTGTTTGTCATGTCTAATTATATACTTGTGTGTTGTTATTTGACGGCTAACACGATCCGGAGCTGCCGTTACAGGCCAGTACAAACCCGGACAACACTGCACTAGATTCACGATATATTGTATTTGCACCACAAGCACTACAGCACTCACTTTGTGACCGTGTTTATATATTGTGTGTGTATTAAGGACTGTGTTTATTATTTCGGGACTGAACCCCGTGGATTCATTGAGCAATACGCATCATTGTGTATTGCCTGTTAACTTTATTATATGCTGTTGTCAAGTGACTTTGAATTGCAAAATAAACCATCATTTCACCAGTAACATTGTTGTTGTCATTCTCTTGAGCACTCCATCACCTTTACACCTGTGCTGTGCAAACCTCTTTGCCACACTGACATACTGTCTTCTGGAGGAAATGCAAAGTTGAGAATGAGATCTTATAGGCTATGCGAGATGGATAAGATCTGTTGGTACATGTTGAAGAACAGGGGTGCTGATATTGCTGCACAGACAGATTCCTTGCTCAAGGTCTGCGATAAGAGCAGGCATGCTGAAAAGACTGTCCGGATGAACTGCCTTAGTTTAAATGGCTGCAGAGCATCTCAGCTAATTTCCTTTCTTTTTGATATTGTTAAAGCCCAAGGACAAAGCAAGCCAGAGCTATACTGCAAGAACTACTGAAACCAACTCACTGGAGGCTTTCCAGTTCACGGAAATTACCCTACTGCCTGTGATCAAGGTAGGCGATTTACTGTACTATCATACACATATGGTTTCATTATTGTTGGTGCTATTAATGTACCAAATAGTGTATGCACAAAATGTGTCCCAAAATAGCTCTTAAAACTATAACCTTCCCTGAAGAAACACCCCAACCGGCAGAAATGCTTGATTTCAGAGCCTTCCTGCAGCAAGATCTTTATTACTAACAACTATTAAACTGTAATTACTTTATATACCACTTTGCTATGCTTCTAGGGATTCCAGACAATGTGATCAATATGTACATCATTATATTAATACTGCATTGCGCACTATTGTTCTGCTATTTTTGCTCTAGAAGTGCACTCGGAATGGCACTAAACCCACAAGTATTGCTCCAAATTCAGTGACTGATATCAACCTGCTGCTAAGAGCCCAGTGAGGCTCGGCACCAAATTCGCTGTACCTTGTGTATGTTAAAATGATTAGTTACCAACAGTGGGACCATGGTAAATTAACATTGCTGTCTTTAAATCAGCAGGTAACCTGTTAAATATATCATCAGGGGAGACTTGTTACTAGTAGACTATAGAAGAAGTGTGATCTGTTTATCTTATTTTCAACAAGGTCCTTATTGAAAACCAAGCTGGGTGCAGGACAGCTGAGTTCCCCCACCCCTGGAATGGTATTGGTTTCTAAGTTCTAGAACAGTGGAGTCATTTTGCATTGTGATCTAATAGAGATCTTTATATGGAAAAAGACTGAACTCTTGTGTTGTTCTGCAATGACTGTTTTGTGGTAGGAAAATGAAACGCAGCATTTGCTTACTGCTTGATCACCTTGCAAATTAGTAATGCAGGTACTGCGGAATGCAAGGTGTGAATAAAGTGCCATGTACTATAGGACAGGAGTGTAATCCTATTTGTGGCGCCTGCAGTTCATGTAAGAACAAAGAAGTGGAAACTTGGGTTTGTGAAATCTAGTCCGATCTTATCACTATAAAAAAATGATTCAGGACATCTGTTTAACACAAGTCTAAAATGTGTAATTTTTATGGATTGCGAATTCTGCAGCTGCGAATTCCATTAACTGGTCAGTACCTGAGGCTCGACTCCTCAGGGATAGATTATATATGTATCATGATAAGCGTAGAGCATTTCAGTGGACTTCAGTTCAAAACGTGAAATTGACTGTCTGGACTAGACCGTACACAATATTAATAACAAAGTTTAACGAGCATACTGCAAAATACTGTAATATTGGAAATAAACCATTCCCCTTTAATGCTGGTCCACCAATATTGTGTGATTTAGAATTTCCATGTTTCTCTTTTTAATGAGGAAGTCCAACCTTCTTGGAGTTGTGATTTATTCATCTGCTGCTAGCCAGACTCCGATTGTAATGTATTACCTGGTTACTGAAAATGCCTTTTACATCAATCAATTTACAGTACATAAAACCAATAAAATAATTACAGCAAGTCTTCTGTAATATGTATTTCCATCACTACGTAGATCGTTCATAATGGTATTTCATATCTGAAGTATAAATTAACAATTGCTGATTTGATTCCTGCAGATATTTTGGTGCTGCATTTCTGGCTTGTCTTTGCATTCAACCTACACTGTATTGAAATACAATGCAGAATCAAGAAACGTTTACCATAATGCATGTGTTTTATAAAGAATGTGTACGGTTTTTGATGGGATAGCAGCTTGATCTTTTATTAGACTGCAGTGTATTTGTGTTGTTCAGTATAGTAACTGTATTGCTGGGAGCCTTATTGGAAGGATGTTTTACTTGAAAGCCTTTATATTTTAAATTGTGAATAATGCTCAATGCAATCCCAGGTCACAATTCAGCAGTGGCGTGCCGTCAGGACCTTCAAGGTATTCTCTGCTGACCATACAGTGCCAAGTAAACCGTCAGTCAAATGGCATTACATTGCCTCACTCACTTGCATACAGTGTGCTTGCTTATACTATGAAATATACTACTCTAATTAATATTTGTTCATTTGTCTGATGCCTTTATCCAAATCAAGGTTTTTTTTTGTTTGTTTTTTTTAAGAGTCTAGGGGTTTCCTGAAGGGGATGTGATCAGTGAATAAGAGGTCTGCATTTCCCCCGCATAAGTCTAAAACAACGACCAGACGCTAGAAAAAAAACAGTTGAGGGTATTCTCCGTTTCAGTTGAAGGTCTTGAGTGAGTTTAACCAATAGGCAAATCGAAGAATGTCCTTTTTTTTTTTTAGACAATAAGGAATGAGCAGAGGCGGGCCATAAATCTCCCAGGGTATTCTCTGCCTCACTTGAAGGCCCTGCTTTAGCAACCAATGGAAAAGTCAAAGCTCTGACAGCTGACCAATCATTAGTGAGCAACCCCAAAACATGAATATTCCTTGGTTAGCACTGCAGTTAGGAGGATAGCTGGATTTCGCACGATATTGCTTATAAATATACATTAATAAATACAAATACCTTTACAACATCTAATTAATTGGAATTTTACGACGACTCTGCTACCCCAGTCCATTTTGTCACGGCACGCCACTGCAATTCAGTACCACTTCTGTAACTTGGGCAGAATTGTACATTTATTTAAATTATTAATTTACTACAATCTGTCCATAATAAACACATACAATAACTCAATTGGGATGCCCTGGCTACCTCACTGGGATTAAATTTAGCTCCAGAAATGAATATCATCATATACAATGTATATAGTCAAAGAATACAAATCATTTTGATATCAGGCTATTTTGAACCAGTTAGCATGATCTTTTCCCATCAGAACGATTACAATGTTTCGTGTACTGTACAAGGTAGATTTTCAGATTGACTGGGGGTAGTCTGCTGATGGTTTATCTCATATATAAGAGAATATTACAACTGATGTACAACACTGCATGTTAAAATTGGTTTCGAAGAGGTCTGTTCAATTCTGTATGGATTTGTATCTACAAAGCTTAACGATGCAGTAACTGCACACAAGTGTATTCTACTGCAGTGACCTCACAATGAGGAAAGGCTTATGCTTCTGAATCCTTCTACCCACTGGCTGCTAAGATGCAATGCTTGGTGGTTTTTCATCACTTTATCTCAGCCACAATCTGTGCTAGTCGGTCCCTTGGTAGTGGTAGTATTACAGAGATGTTGGTGCTATTTGATTTGAATGATTTCAGCCTGCATTAGTGGAAGTCAGTCCTGATGTGGAACTGGAGAATTGGAGTGGGACGAGACATGATAAAAAAAAGACATTAGGATGAGGGACAAGAAATAAATCTGTTTAAAAATGCAAGAGCTCAGATAAACGTTAAACGTTTTCCCAGAAAATATACATTTATTTAGAAGCTTTAACTAGCCGAGACAATCCTCTGATTAAGACAGTTAGAAATACAGATTTAAAAACATTGAATCATAATTTTTTTTTTTTTTTTAAATATTAAAAAATATGTTATAAAAAAAACAAAAAAAACAATCTTAATGTAATTGCTCATGGCCCAAACCTTCACAGACCATCATTTTACTAACACGATTAATAAAATTATTATAATTACTTCTATGTCATGTAATCCATGCAAGTCCATTGCATTTCTTTCATGGTAATTTATTAGGTGTTGTGTAATAAATAACTTTTTTAACTTTAGGAAGATTAGAAACTTGAGAAGATCTCAAAGCATACATGTACCTGTTATCTAAAGTGTTCAGTCAGGTACATGGACAGACTGACCATATAAAAGAACAGTTTTGGAACGCTAAATTGTTATATGATAAGAAAATCCTCTTTTCAGTCTACAGTTTATATGGGATTACATTTATTAGTTTAAGACCTGTGTTTCTTATTAGTCTCCTGTTGGTAGCATACATTGCATCAAACTAAATTCCTTGGCAGGCAATTCCTATACAAGTCATATAATCTGAAAATCTGCAGTCTTGTTTGTATGTGGTTATAAATTAATTCTATTGTATTTGGAAGACACATTCCTATAGGAAATGTACTGAACAGCAGAACACACTGTAGAGCAGGCTGGCATACTGTGAAGCCAGTGGAGACATGCACAGATACAGCACTATGACGAATTCACAAGCTTGCTGCTTACTTAACCCCTTTCTCTAACAAAACACACTTGACCGTGGATCATTAGGCTACATGTGTAATGATGTATACATTTTGTTTCTTGCTTTTGAAACTTAAGACAGAACAAATGAGGGAACCCTGAACTGTTTATAGTTCTGTTGCAACTGAATGTCTGCTAGCAATGGAGCAGTACTCCACTTGTTTATCCACAGAGCAGGAAAGCCACTGACGACCACATTGTTGATTTTTCCATTGATGATTTCCATTTCACTGTTTTCCAAAGAAATTAAATAGTTGAAATATTAAAAGGAGCTGTGTGAGCTGTGGGAGGCTGTGTGGTCCAGTGGTTAAAGAAAAGGGCTCGTAACCAGGAGGTCCCTGGTTCAAATCCCACATCAGCCACTGACTCATTGTGTGACCCTGAGCAAGTCGCTTAACCTCCTTGTGCTCCGTCTTTCGGGTGAGATGTAATTGTAAGTGACTCTGCAGCTGATACATAGTTCACACACCTTAGTCTCTGTAAGTTGCCTTGGATAAAGGCATCTGCTAAATAAATAAATAAATAAAAGGAGCTGGCAAAGTTAGCTGTAAGTGGTACTTTTACGGCAGCACAGAAACCAGGACCAAAGGAAACACTTGGAAATTAAGTGGAGATATACTTAGGACAGAGAGTTGGACACATTTCTTCACACAGAGAGTAGAGAGGGTGTATGGAATGGGTTACTGTGGCAAAGTGGCTGATTGTGTACAGGTGCAGGAGTGATGCAGTGCGTAATGAAACAAACAAGGAGAGTTATAATACAGTTGGAAAGGTGTTTTTATTTTTTTATCCAGGTCTGGTGACCAACTGATAAGACCCCGGTAATACACAACAATGTGTATTGTGCGATGCAAATAACAACGGGTTGCAATCCCAAATAATAAACACAAATATATCTGCCCCACAATAATACTAACACAGTCACCAGTCCTGGGTGTGTGCAGTAGTGCTCGTGGTGGGTGATGCAGTTTATTAGTGACAATCGTGCAGTGCGGTTCCGGGTTTGTGCTGGCCCTTAGCAACAGTTCCGGAATCGTGTTTAGCCATCTAGTAATATACAAAACAAGACAAAACACTCACAAACGTTTTTGTCTCTCGCAGTCCTTACAGTTCAAAAGTTTAAACCAAGCGAAGGGACAGATTGTGATTCTCCACCCCCTTTTATGCCGTCACACATAACCCCTTGGTAAACGAGTGCAACCGCCTCTCCAATCTGTGGCTGCCACGTCGTTTCGCTTCCGTTCTTGCAACGGAGTCTCGCCTTCATCCAGACTGGCAGACTCCCCGACCCTGGGAAAGAACTGTCAGACCAGCCCGTCCAATGAACTCTGTTCTCGCTGCTCAGCACCCTCACAGGTCGGGTGGGAGATTTACAACCAAGAATCATTGTTTTTCTGTCACAGTTACCTAGTCATATTGTTGATGCTGAAACATCATGATCCTTTCAGACCCAACTTGACAAAGGTTTGAGATCAATCAGCTATTCTTGCATTGATGAATGGCCTCTTCCCGTTTGTCAATTTTCTTATGTTTTTTTCTAATCCAGTCATTTTATAAGCCTCAATTTATAAGCCTCAAAACGTGAAATTGACTGTCTGTAAGACAGTTCATGTAAGAACAAAAAAGTGGAAACTAGGGCTTGTGAAATCTAATCCGGTCTTATCATTATAAAAAAAATTAAGGACATCTGCTTAACACAAGTCTAAAATGTGTAATTTTTATGAATTGCGGTCTTCTGCAGCTGCAAATTCCATTAACCGGTCACTACCCGCGGCTCGACTCCACAGGGATAGATTATCTATGTATCATGATAGGCGTACAGCATTTCAATGGACTTCAGTTCAAACTGAGTGCTCAAAACGTGAAATTGACTGTCTGGACTAGACCGTACACAATATTAATAACAAAGTTTAACGAGCATACTGCAAAATACTGTAATATTGGGAATAAACCATTCCCCTTTAATGCTGGGCAACAAATATTGTGTAATTTTAATTTAGAAATATACTAATCAGAAAACCACAAAGTGTTGTGTGCTTATGTGCTATTTCTGTTTGGATTTTCTGCAGCTGTCACAGTACTGGACTAAGGCCCTGTGAAAATCGCGGAAATCTTCTTTAGAATCCACGGCAGTGTCACGGGTAAAGTATCGTATTTCGCGGAATGTGCACAGAAATATGTTATAAATTACGTGTACAGATTATTATTCTTTTTTTACAAATACACAAATCAAAATTAACATCAAAGTTATTCAAGCACTTTATAATAGCTTGTGAAACAGTGTTGTAATTAACAGCCTGTAGGTAAAGTGTATCTGCAAGGGCAGATTTCAGTTCTAGTACATCAGGTGCATGTTCACCATTTAGGTCTTGCAAAACAAATACAATGTGTTTAACCCATACTGATCTTGGGCACTTGACCACTGACAAGCAACCAGACCAATTTCATATTCTCCTGCTTGTGATACTCGGCAGCTTTAGGTATGTATTCACGTCTCAGCTGGGCTGATGAAGCAATCACTCCAGCATTTGCTACACTCTGTCTGAAGAATTTCTGTAACTTTTGGTTGTCCAATTTTTCAAAAGGGATATTTGCGCAAACAAACGCCTCTGTCAGGTCAAAATTTAATTAGTGGACTTTTGGAATATGGAAGTTACCTTTTTTTGTTTCTTTGCAAGTAAAGCAGTCAAGGTACTGCTCTGGATTTCCGCCTTTCTCTCGGTGAATAATTGCTGTCAACAGACGAGTTTTGGTAGTGATCTACAGTAACGTTGCAGGATGTACAGAAGAGCTTACCTCCATTGCTGTGTAAACTCCTGCTGGACACTGCTTTACGTGATCTGCTGCAGACACATTTTTAGCCTTTTTAGAGACATCCATTTTCTTATTTACAGTGTGTAGTATTTTAATTTCCCCTTAGATTGCATATAGTCACATGACAATCACTGCACAGCACTGTGTGCATGGCGGATATTACACACAAGCACATATCAGAGCTGTGCAGTTTTGTTAATGATTTTTTTTTTTTTTGTATGAAATACAAATTAATTATTAAATTATTTTTTATTTTTTAAGAATATTGTAAATATCGCGGTATTGGGCTAATTTCACAATTTCCACACAGCCCGTGAAATCGCGATTTTCGCAGGGCCCTATACTGGACTTCTGAAACTGCAGTTTGGAGAACAATGTGCGTTGGCGCCCCCTACAGATACAATGACATATTTCAACTTGCCATTGGGGGAAATTCGAAACCCACAAGATTACGCAAGGGATGCCCTGCTTAAATTGTAATTTGTAACCGGTAAAGCATGTCATTGTACCCAAAATCCATTCTAATGAATGGAAAATGCTTGTTTGGAGCTGAAGAGTACCACAATCATGTGAGCCAAAGGAGTGCTCCTGCTGTCAATTGCAATAATAAGAAGGTGATTGCCTTTTTTTTTATCCTAACAGTGCCCTATATACATTTTCAACATAGACTTTTAATGTAACGCTTTCCTGATTAAACCAAATGAGTTAGTACATCTTAAATTGAATATTTCAAAATAATCTTTTCTGGTGAACAAACCAAATTGGGATCATCAAACGCAGAAGCTCAGATTACACACACAATCACAATGCGCTTTACAGTTGTTCATGTTTTATTAGTTGTATTATGATATGTATTGTATTGAAACCCATGTATCGAGTTATGTATCGTGTTGTTGTGAACCCAAATGTACACACTGCTAATTTTAACTGCTGCAAGGGGTGTTCGTTCTTCATTTTATCTATGTTGCTGTCTCGTGGAAAAGGAAAGGAATAAAATATAAATGTCTATTAGATAGATTTTGCTAAAACACGGAAGGATATTATTCAAAGGTAAGCTGGCCAACTCATGAACCATTACATCCTTTTGCAGGTATTTCTGGAGTGTGTTTTCAGTGGTGCAGTGACTTCTTTACTGAATTAAATACAATTTATATAAAACGCCAATTAGATGCGATTTTATACATCTTTTTGACTGAAAGGCAAAAATCTGGGGAAGTATTTTTGAATGTTTAAAACTGCTCTTTTAAACACGTTTTCAAGTTTATACAAACGCAACATAATTTAACCGCATAATGTTTTTGCATTCTGACGTGCTTCTTCCAAAATCTACACCTCCTAATAAAAAGAGCCACATTGTGGAGATTAATGGTGACATACAGTTGTGACAGGCTGGACGAGGGGTCTGACGTCAGGCAGAAGCAGGAAGGGAAAATAAACTGACACCAGGGAGTACTGCAAGTAAAAGAAAGAATCGGCTGGCTGCCGTTTTTATTAATAACAAAAATAAATAAAATATTTAAACAAAAACACTTGCGCTCACTGAGCAAAATAAAAGGGTTAACAAAAACAAATCTCGCACACCAAATAATTAAATAAAACACAGGTCAGGCTGAGCTATAGCCTTCACTGATCCTGTATCTTTTTAAATAAAGTTTCTCTCTCTGCTCGCTCTCTCCTCTCTCACACCCACCTGGAGCTGGAGAGCTGCAGCCTTTTTATATCGTGGCCGAGGGGTTTAACTAGCTTGCAATTAATTATTCTATTACCCCTCGGCCACAATCTGCACAAGTTTATTAATTACTACTGTGGATGGGGTTTCCCTTCCACGCTACTAAACAGTATAAAATAAACAAACGGCTACCCCGTCATTAAACAAAACAATAACAAACATACGGCGCTTGCCGTCATGGATACAATAATAAATTACAATAAAACAAATAAACAATACAAAATAACACAGGGGCGGAGGGGGACCCCGCTCTAAAATAAAATAAACAAAAGAATGTACAGGGCTGCTTGCCCTGTTACAACAGTATATGTCATAAGAGCCATCTCTGATTTAACAGTTTGATTAATAAATAAATGGCAGAAAATGTTAAAGGAGGGCTGGAACTCATTTGCCGTACGGACATAGGGTTGCTACTCTCCTCTATGTAAGACCTACTGATCACGTAAACAGTGCTTGTGGAATGATCTGTCAACCCCTTCCATTTATCGTAAGGGTAACACTTCATAAAGTAATACAATGTCCAGCTTCAACAAAACCTCACTGATCCTGAACTACAGCCCTTGTTTGGACTTTTCCAGGATTTAGTGGTGCCATAGGATCAATGTCACTTTGTCATGTGTGACAAATATGCCAAACATTTACTCCAATACATCTTGCTTTCAAACGTGACAAAAGGTGTAGTGCCTCATACGGCTTTCACATAGTTTTTACATATTTAAGAAGGTTGTTACCTTATAAGCCTGTGCTTACAATGTCAGCTGTCTAGGTCCCAGAGATGGTAGTAAAAATAATCATACTGTAATCTGGAGATACATACAAATAGTAGCAGAAAGAGATTCATTACCTAATATTGCCAGTAGTTTCTTTTTATTTTGTAATGATGATATTTAGCAGTAATTAAGTAAAAATGAATTGTATCACTGTGGCAGGGCGGAAGCCCTACACATGGGAAATATGTAGTTTTATTGTATATTTTTGCATTATTTGTTGTAAATTGATTTAATTAATTGTTTAACTGATGTTGCGCTCTGCCGTGGACGATTACCTGTCTGTGTGGAGCAGCAGCTGAAAGCAATGAGCTGTTCCAGCAGGCAGGTGGGCGTGTCTCGGCAGAGCGTTAGTATAAAAACATAGAGGTCACTGTGATCGGGGCTGCTGCAAGGCCTGCCGTTTTCACGGCACCTTTGATTTATAGTTTGTTGTATTGTGTTTTATTTTGAGTGTTTGTATAGTCATGTATCGTCCTCTGTGCGCTACCATCGCTGGTAGCGTCACATGACATTACTGTTTACTTTTTGTTTATGTGCATTGATTAAATCCCGTGCGCCTGTGTCGGCGTATCAACGTCAATCTCTACCTCAGTCTCTTCTGTGTTCTCCTCGGCCGCCTGAGGCAAGTATACCAGGACTCTACCACAATCACATAGAATGATCTGCCTGTAAAGTTTATAGCAATCATGTCCTAAGCAGTATTTCCATAAAAAAATGTATTCCACGATTTCGCGTGACAATATTGGCAGCATGCATCTGAGATTAATACTGGACAGGCATTTACACACAAGTGGGTAATAATTGTGAAGAACATGACCTCATTGTCTATTAATGTCTAATCCCTTCACATGTTGAGGCTGTTATATTTTGATTTCTCGGAGCCAGATAATTCCTGCTTATTTTATTGGGTCCTTGGGTGATAAAGCTCCCTACTTAACATTAAAAGCACAAAAACAAGCCTAGTTTTTGTTCTCTATTGACAACTTTGCGCTTGATTTAATTATGTTGCCGTCCTGTTATTTGAATATACCACAAAATGACACAGTCCTCCATACACATCTCTGTATACTCTGATATCTGAGTGTTATGGTTAATTGTGAAAAAGTACATTCAAGTAAATCGAATTGTATGTCTTGAGTGAATATTTGTGCTGTTTGGAGAGATGGACTAATTCATAAATAACTGTGTGCAATTAAGGTGAAACATCATGAGGTTACCAAGCTAACCGTATAATAATATCATTTCTTGAGTGAGCAGAACCACTTCATGTATATGCTGTAAATCAGCAGATCTTACATATTTTAGCAGGTGCATGCTCTCCTGTAAATCAGCAGATCTTACATATTTTAGCAGGTGCATGCTCTATATATTACAGTATAACAAATGTCATATAAATAGCACTCGGGTCTCCTCTGCTTGTTATACACGTTGAGTTTCTTTTAAATAGTTTCTTTTAAACTATTTCTTAATGTTCTAAAATGTAGTTTTCTATTTTAAAGGACTGCAACCACAGCAGCACTTCACTATCCTCTGAAACCGCACAGCCCCTTCACAACCCCTTCACAATCCCTTCACGTGGTTGTAGTCACATGCTTTGTAAATGCTTTTTCTATAGATGTTTGCAACTCCGACTTTTTCACATATCCGCCTGTACCCCATTCCACAGGGGGTTGGATATGTGACCATTGTACTGTACCTCCAAAGTAGTTTATTAAATAGAAAGCCACCCCTTTAGAAATGCACACTTTTCTGCGCTATCCTGTAAGCTTATGCTTTGTGGAGCACTGCCTTCAAGGAACCTTTTTCACCTGCTTTAAAAAGAGCGGCCATATTTGAAACTTATCTCCAAGGTGGGCATGCTCTATTAACTAACCACTAGTTAATTGAGGGGAGCACTGTTTTTTATAATTCCGCAGGAGCGTGTGACCTTGTAATTTTACAGCACGTTCCTCTGTGCTGCTGATTTATTCAGTAGTCACTGGCCCCTTCCTCCCTGTCCTTGGCTCCCCTGACAGGAAATCACACATTAATTATATTGTCCCTAAGCTGATTCTTTTTGTTTTTTCCAGCTTGTGGGTCACTTGGGCACAGTGTAAACGGTGTGTTTTTTTTTTATTTCAATTTTTATAAAGCCTTTAACGTTCTTGACGCTGAGAGATTGGTTTGAAATTCGAAGAGCATAACTGTGAGTGAGTGCAGCTTAATAAAATCTGGTTTAATCTAAAACAAAGCTGCAACATACATAAAGAGTAATTCATTTTTCTGAAAATATGGCAGAGCCTTGGCTAAGTTAGGCCTACCCGTTATGAAAATTAGGATGTGTGACCTTGATAACTGGACTCATCCCGACTAAATTAATTGGCAGCAAGAAAGGTTCTGCAACTTTAGAAAGGTTCTGCAACTGTCAATCAATGTCTCCGTATTTCAGTCTCCGGGTTGCATGGTCTCTGCTTTGGTTTATGTGTATCGCCCTCAATTTTATATCCTGCTACTGTGTACTGTCTTGTGAATGCATTGCCTGGGGCTTTGGATAACAGATTTATAATCTTGTTTGAAAACCATTTTCTTCTAGTGAACAGTTTTATCTTTAATACAGTCCCTGGACACATTCCCTGCAGCAAACACAAATTGTTTTAATGAAGTTGAGATTTGGTTTTGATTTTTTTCTTCTTCTTATCGCTTAATGAATAATGTTTTCTAGATGTGCATGATCTGAACACTTTAGTAGAGGTTGGAGGGTTAGTGCTATGACAGCTAGAGTGGAAAATATCAGGCTGTTTCATGAATACATTATGTGGGGGTGGGGAGAGAGTCCAACAGCATTATGGGAGTAGAAGGGAAATTTTGTAAAGCTTGGAAATCTAAATTGTACTGAACAACCAATACAATAATTCAGTTCTCCAGATATTAGTTTTATTCAATCTTTGTATGGTCCTTAGGAAAACGTGTTGCTTACGTTCTGGTGTTCTATCTGCCGCTGGTTGTCCAGAGCAACAACAACAACAAAACAACGTTGTGATACAAGACCAAAAGCACAACATAGCTTGTTTTAGTTCAAGTGGTTCTTGAATTAGTGTGCTATATAGTTGGTATAAGAACATCTAAGCTTGCCCGGTCCCTAGTAGCCGATTGATCTCAGAACTTGATCAAGTTGGGTCTTAAAGGATCCAAGTGATTCTGCCTCAACAACATGAAATAACCACAGCACTCCATGAATGTTCCTGGCGTATCTTCCATGTAACCCAGTGCATGTGAAGGCTGTTTTTCTTAAGTGTAAAATAACTTAATTTCATTTTTTTTTTTTTTTAATACAGCCCTTATTCAGTTGTGGTGAATGCTGGTAAAACCATTCTCTACCATGAGTTGGAGAGAGTATCTCAATCTAGGGATATATGAAGCTGTCTGTCTGTGCCTACAGTATGTCGCTTACATTTCTATGCACTCTGTGGATGTAGGTCATGGCAGTCATGATAGCTCTGATATTTGGTTTACAGACCACTGACAGCCATTAAGAACACAGAAAAAAGCATAAGAGATATTCAAGCCCAATAATGTACAGTAGCATCAGATGAAATATTAATTGCAGAAAATACATAAGTCTGTATAGGACTGTTAATTAAATAAGTGAGGCAGAATTTGCTTTAAAAAACAAAAAAAACTCTCTGTATTAGAGCTGGTAGAAAAAAAGAAAAAAAAAAACATCCCAAACGGAACAATGCGCAGCCAGTTAGATAATTCCTGGATAGTTATTCTCTAGGAAAGGAAAATTTCAGTTGCTTTACAAAACTGAATGAATTGAAATATCTCAAATAGAGGTTTTGAGAGGTTAGTCATTCATTACCTTTCCAGCCAGTTTCCTTTCGCCTAGTCTGTATGCGTCATGCATGTCTCTCCAGTCTGAGAGAGTTTACACAAAGGTCAAGTAGACTTGGCGGCAGCTAACAAGAGAGCCTCATCAGTTTCTAATTGGACCTATCAGCCCACATTATCAGTCCTGAGAGCCACGAAAAATGAACGATTGTAAACAGAAGAAAATCCAGATAAGACATGAACAGATTGTTGTTGTTGGCAGCCAATGGAACCTTAACCCAGAAAAAATGGCTTGTTTGATGCATTACATTCAAATAAGAGACTGGTAAGCTTTGATGCCTTTCATCCCATTGCCAAGGGAAAGTGTTTGTTTTTCGTTTGGGTTAGTTAACTGGACATTTTGTTTGTATTTAAGCATTTACACATCATTTCTGCCTTTGCAATATCCAGTATTTCTATAAAAGCGATAACTTGTGACTTTCCCTGTCCAGTGCAGTGTTTCAAGCATATAATATCTTTATTTTTATATAGTGCCTTTCATAGTGGACCACCATCACAAAGCGCTTTACAGACGTAGGCTGTGAACTGTGCATTTATATGCAGAGTCACTTCCAATAAGACATTGATTTAACATCTCATCCTCAGGATGGAGCACAAGGAGGTTAAGTGACTTGCTCAGGGTCACACAGTGAGTCAGTCAGTGGCAGAGGTGGTGAATTGAACCGGTGACCTTCTGGTTACAAGCCCTGGACTTTAACCATTGGACCACACTGCCTCCTTAAATTGTTAATTATCTTTCTGTGGTACAAGAACAAATCCCGAAACCTCACTTCATTTTTTCTTTTTTTATTTTAGCATTGCTCAATGTCTTATCTGGGCTCATGGTTCTGGATGATGAATCATCACTACCCATTTCAAATGTCAGAGTTTGTCATCTCCTTTGGTACTCAGTGTACTGTGTATAAGTTCAGCTGCCTGGTACCTGGCTGTCCTTTCTGTCTGATGTAGCACACCTGGCGACAGCCTGGCCCAGCTGTGTCTACTCCTGGCCCATCCCTTGACAGTTGCCCAAATGCTACAAGAAATATTTTTGAATCAGTCTTTTGCCAGGATGATTTAGCATCCTTGCAAGGGGAGCCAATATGTTGTGATTCTGCAGCCTGTCTTGCTGCCACGTTGTAACCAGAGCAATGATAAGACCACATGCTTTGAGATACTGGCTTTTACAGTTGGTACACAGCTGTTTTGTATGATTCTTTCTTTCAAGTTCCGTTACTAGTGATGTCCAGTAAAAATGAACAGTTCCCAGTGCCACATTGTTTTAACCACTGGTATATCAGTGATACAGTACATATCTTTTATTCCATATACACAGTACTTCATGTTTATGGCACCCTGACGAAGGCACATCTGTGTCAAAATGTTGGTGACAAGTTTTTTTTTACTTATTAAAAATATTTTAGAGTGCAATTGAGTGTGCGGGTCTCTCTTTATATGCAATCTATTCCATGCCATTTGCCTTGCATCACCAGGGAATGCTCTATTTTTATTAAATAATAATAATTAAAATCAAATACCAATAATAGCCCACACTATAAAATAACAGGAGCAACGAGCACGTTTTGTTTTTTTAATAAAAAATGTGCTAATTTGGTCTTTCTGGGAGAGGTAAATCAATTCCACATATGAACAGCAGTCAGTTTCACAGCCAGTATGTGGAGCTTGTGCAGTACAGCAGATTAATGATGGAAGGACAACCTCAAATAAAATGTGGGATAAAAAGGAGTATTAAAGCTACGGTGTCTCAGGATTTTAAAACATGTGAAACAACAGCAAGCACACTGTAGCATGCAATGCCACGGAGCTTGCATGCCAAGGCTTTGAAATGATCTGTTCCATTTTAAGAGCTAATGATAATAGTCAGTTTTTAACTGTTTATCTTTTATGTTTGTTGGTCATTTTGAATGAATCGTTATTGAAAAAAAGGGGACTCTTAAGCAATAAATGTTACTGTCTGGCTGTTTATCACACTCTGCAGTACAGGACTGCCTTGATTTTACACCAATCTTCACTTTTATCATACTCTCCCAGTAGACAATTAAGATTGCATAAGGCTATAATCACATTCAAACTGCTTCACTGAAAAAGATTAACAATATTACACTTGTAATAAATCATATTTTAGAAAAACATAGCTGTTATAAATCTGTTTCAGGTGGGATTTTTAGGACAGAAAATAGATAACTCTGTTGCACAATAGAAAACCGTTTTTGTAATATAAAATTGATGCTTTTTAATTGGAAAAAGAAAAATGGATCTGTAACGCACATTTCAGTACAGAACATTTCTAAGAACAGAAGCTGAATTCTTTCTTCACCCATCAGATGTTTTGTTGTTTAAGTGTTTGGGGTTTTGCAGTTACAATGTTCTTGTGTTTAGCTGTGAGTCTATTCCTGGATTGTGACTTAGTTAAACCTGGGATGCACTTGATTTACTGAAATTACAGAACTCGCATGTTTGTTTTTCAAGTATTTTGTTTATATAGTACAGATGAAACTTCCCTTGCTGTTTTTGATGAATAAGCTTTTGTCAGTTTGGTTTAGCAGTTTTCTACAGACATGCTGCCTCGTGGGGATATCTTGTTCAACAGAGCTTCATTCCTCAGAGATTATATTCAAACGCCAGGTTTTCTTTTATCCGGTACATACTCAAGATAAACGTAAAAATGTGTGTGTGACAGACTGATAGACCGATTTACATAGAGGGACATAGTGTTTCATCACAATTAAATAAGTGGCTTTGTGTGCAACTCCAGCTTCCACAATCAAAGATGGATAAATATATGGCTAGACATACTGATGCTAAATAATTTTATAACAAGTGTCATCACAATTGGATAAGTGGGTTTCCAGATCTTTTGTAAAAATGTCACACGTGTGTACGCCTCCTCTAACCCCATTTCCAGAGATTTAATCCCCTGTGGGGAGAATCATATTTGTTTAACAGATTTTTTTCATTGGAGAATCATATTTGTTTAACAGATTTTTTTCATTGGAGAATCATATTTGTTTAACAGATTTTTTTCATTGGAGAATCATATTTGTTTAACAGATTTTTTTCATTGGAGAATCATATTTGTTTAACAGATTTTTTTCATTGTAAACATGTTCCTTCTCTTCTGTACAGTTTTAATTTTCTTTGTTTCTGCTTTGTAGTAATGATTTTATTTATGTATTTTTATTTTGCACTCCAGTGTAGGTTCTTGGATAAATATATGTTGTATTATTATGAATTTAACATGAGTTTAATATCTATATTGTTTTATATACATTTCCACAAGTGCTGCCTATGTGTGAGAGCTTGTGTGCTTGTTTCTGTGCTAATATTAACCTCCAGTCCTAACTTCCTTTGCTGGCACTGCTAACAAGACTCTATTGTTTGCGGAGTAGTTTTGTCTTCTGTATTTATTAAAACAGGGTAATTAGTCACTAAGAAAACAGACCCTGATTATTGAGTGCTGGAGCAAGTCAATGCACAGAACAGAACAGATAAGAAAAACTTAAACAGACACCTTAGTCCTCCAAGTAATGAGAGTACTGTATGTTGAAAAAACTACATTTAAAGTTGGTTTGATTTTTCTGAGGCGGTTTTCTTGTTTCTTTTAGTGAAAAGTTATATGACATTATCAATGAAAATAATGGAATATGATAGAATCCAGGCTGTCTACAGGGCTTTTAACTTGATACGATTGTGCAACATTTAAAAACGTTAAAACGCTTGCTGGAATACAGTATGTTAACCTTTACTGTCCAGAGTTGAATATTTGTAAGCCTATTAACGAGATCACCAGATCAATAACCAGACAATTACCAGATCCCAATAAGAGGTGTTGTTTTTTTAAAAAAAAAAAAGAATATTACTTTATTTTTTAACTAGTATTATGCATTCATTTGGGGTTTTGCTGGCTACAAAGGTTCATAATTTTGAAGTTTTTGAAGGAGACGACTTTTTTTTGTTTGTTTTTTGCTGGCTACAGGTGTGCTTTGAACTGCTGAGGTTTAACCCTTTCATTAATGGCGTCCTCATATGGGGACAGAAAAAAAAAAACTTCTAGTCTTTATGGGAACATACAGAAGATGCAGAATAATGATACCCTCATATGAGGATATGAGGATGCCATTTTCCCCATATAAAGTAATGGACCTTTTTTTTTGTTTTGGTTATATATGTTTTTATTGTGACCAAAACTACTTTTTTCAGCTACTTTATATATATATATATATATATATATATATATATATATATATATATATATATATATATACACAGTGCTCACCCGTTATAATGCAGCCCGTTATAGTGCAGAATCAGTTATAACACGGTAGGGTCATAGCTCCCATTGGCTCGATGATGCCATTACAGTAGCCCTTTAATACTCGTTAACTATGGCTCCCCACTATAGCGTTATAAAGGGTGAGCACTGTATTTATATTTCATGCATGAAATGGTTAAAAAGTCACTATGATGTGATGTCTGAAACAGAAATAAGTGAATCTAAGAAGAACACATTGGTTAAGATAACTGAAATTTCAGACCCCACCAAGTACTGTGGCAACAAAAAAGACTTCACATGCAGTTGATGAACAGTTAGTAAGGGAAGGGATACTTTCTACAGTAGCTCTCTAGTGCCCTCTGGTGGATATTTTTACATAGGCTTGTATTCAATATGCTGTCCCAGACCACTTTTGAGAACACAGATTTCTGACATGTGTAATTGTGTTGATTTTAGTTAGTAGTAAAGGGTTGGTGAAAGGTAAGGGATCTGCAGCATACAGAGCAAATCCCTGAACTTGATTGATGTACAGTCTGATTTATCAGCTGTCTGGAACTGTAGCTCATAGGCAGCAGAGTGAGACACAAAGAAGTAGCATTGTTTGTTATTCATGACAACATATAGCTATGTACCCAGTTTTTAGTATATGCAGGTAATTATCTTGCACAATTATGATGTATGTCCTACAAACATGACCTTAAGATGTATTGCATTAGAATTAGCCACTAGCTACATTACATTGGTAGTCCCAAAACTTTGAGGATCAAACTTCTGTGTATAGGATAGACTAATCGCCTTAAGTGTGTGTTTGTCACTGACATCAGTGTAACAAATGTACCAATGTCATGGTATGCCCCCATGGCAGAATTCAATATTGTTATAAAAGTCACTTGGAGTGGTGCTGTGGATAGAGAACAAAAGCCCTTTAAGGGAGTCGTGTGTCCCTTTTGAAAGTGTAGCATTCTATATAATAATGGAACCCACCCTTCAGGCAAATGATGCCTATATAAAAAAGTAAATTGGAACAGATCTGAAATATCAATTATCTTAAGTACTGTCATATTCGTGCTTGGTTTATCACTTTTAATGTGCCACTGCACTGTAGTCCAAAAGGCATCGAAGACATTCTCTCCAAGTTCAGCTGGTACACCAGTGTAACCATTAACCTGTCCCACTGCAACACTCTGCCTCTAGGGAATGAATCAGTAGGGAATACACCAGAGAACAAATGTTCTTACATCCACTTGGGGGCAAAGTGTACCAGCCATTTTGAGGCCACAGTGTTGTATTAAACCTCTTTTTTTTTTTTTTAAAGTCCCCAGGATGTTATGACTGAATCAGAAAACAATAATATTAAATTAAGAACATCAGAGCATTTACAAATGAGAGGAGGCCATTCGGCCCATCTAAACTCGTCCGGTTCCTAGTAGCCGATTGATCTTAAAACTTTGTTAAGTTGTGTCTTAAAGGATTCAAATGATTCTGCCCCATTCCATATCCTCACCACTCTCTGTGTGAGGCAGTGTCTCCTTCCCTCTCTGCTTAGTCCAGTCAACTTCATTTCCAAAGGTGTCCTTTGGTCCTGGTTTCTGTACTGCGCTTAAAGTATCGGTTCGGGTGAACTATGTCAATTCCATTAATTAACTTAAAGACTTCAGTCAGTTCCCCCTTTGTTTTAGGCTAATTAGATGCAGTACTTTTAGCCTATCGTCATAGCTTATTCCTGAGCCCTGGGCTTAGTCTGTTTGCTCTTTGTTGGACTTTCCAGGGTGACCTGAGATAAGATAACTGATATTTCATACCCATACCAAATTGTTCTTTAAGCAGGAATGCAATAACTTGTACAGCAGGTGCCTGCTACAGTAGCTCTTCTAGTTCAGCAGGAACTCTGCCATGGGTAAACAAAGAGGGACACTGTAAGTTTCCTGGCTTGCTAGCCCTGCCTTGCAATAACATTTTCATTGGTTGTTTTGATCTCCTCTCCTACTGTGAAGTGTATTATTTTGTACTGTTTATCTGGAATGGGATTGAGGTTTTAGCGCCAACAAAACATTATTAAATCATAAAAAGTCACTTTGAAAAATCTAATTTTTTTGGTGGTTGAACTTGGACCGCAAAAAATGGCAGTTTGTTAATAAGGCAAGTCCATAACTCCTGATTGAGAAAGCAGGTGCTAGTAGTAAACCAAAGCCAGTCAGCTGGAGGCTCTCTGCCTTCATGCTGTGTTTTTATAAACTGAAATGATCCCTCAGATAGTTATTATTTCAGTTTGTACTTTATTAGCTTGGGAAGGTAGCAGATATTTTAACATTTAAGATACCGGTTAACATTTTCCTTTGTATTTAAGCATTCCTGTGAGGGACTGATATATTTAGGTCATATTACTTCTGCAGTTTCAGCTGTATGCTCTGAGTTATTCTCTTGGTACCCAGCTGTATTAATTGATTTTCCATTATTGGTGTTGTCCAGTAAACCCTGCATTGCTTTAACTTCTGGCCATATCTACCAAGGTCAGAAGATCCAAATGAGTGAGATTTGGACAATGCTTTGCCATTGCCTTTTGTTTTAGGTATGAGACTGCTAAATTTGACCCAAACAAGTACATGAGTGAGTCTCGCTCCAAATGAGTAAGACCTGACATGTCTGAGTGTCTTCATAGTTGGCACACTGCTGTATTCTATGATTCTCTCAGTACAGTAAAGACTGTAAACCTCTACCTCCCTGTAAGGTAGACAGATGCAATTTGACTAATCACGAGTTAGTTATTTTTCTGGTAATTTGCAAATCCAGATCAGCTGTTGAGTTGGCAGTGAGATTGCATTTGAATTTCAGACATAAACGCTGTGCAGCATCTAGACAGATCCTCTGCAGTTTATTATTAAAGGGTACACCAGCACTACATGAAAAATTAAACATAAACTACCCCACCTTGCTGTTCCGTATTTGGTCATTGTATAATAATCTGTATGCGCCCAAACATTGGACATTGGCAATGCGGCATTATGCAGATGTTTGGGCGCATACAGATTATTATACAATGAACATTCTGAACAGCAAGGTGGGATAGTTTGCTTTATTTTTCATGTGGTGCTGATGTACCCTTTAACCAGGCTCATTGCAGTTTGTAATTCAGATTTAAACATTTAATATGGTAAAGAATAACATTGCAGAAAATATATACTGTAATACAATTCGTTTAATCTAGTTGATGCCATTATCAGATATTCTTTTAATTGATATATGTTTCAAAGCCAAAGATGTATTCACTGTAAACAAAGTTCTATTTTTACTGTTTAGTGTTGCTCCATAATAGGACACTGAAGCATTTTTAGATTCATACTTTCAAATTGCATTGCATTGCTTGTGTAGTGGGACTATATCGCCAGATATAAAGTGCAATGCAGCCCTGTACATAGGTGGAAGCTGTGCATGAACCCACGCTTTTAAGCCCCGCATCTTGACTACAAAAGAACCAGTACAGTATACAGTAAGTATACAGTAGCATTACCTCCTTAACACACAATAGATCAGGTCCTATTAACATTAGCTAGATAGATTACATTTACAATTCAACATGCTTCAAATTTGCGGGCCATGTGCCACAGACTAAAAAAACATTTTTTAAATTAAAATTTAGACTGGATATGTTACCATTGCTATTTCTGAGAAAATTGCACTATTAAAAAACTTTTTTTTTTTACCAGTGCTGTGTTGTTTTAGTAACACTTTTTGAAGACGCTGCCTCATGCATGCAAGGTTTGAAAGACCTAATGTAACCCTTTTGTAGTACTGCAGAAGGTTGTGTAAAGTATGCTTTTCAGAACATAACTACTTTTAATTGCTTTGTTGCAGATCGCTGGATCTGAGAAGTACTTCACAGTGCTTTAAGAGGTATGTAATTGCCATTTGGCAATGAGTCCACGAGGCACACTACTGAAATCTTCTTTATTCCCAGCTTTATTGCTTATAAACTTATGTCAGACAGAAATATTTGACACCATAGAAGCCTAAAGTTCTGTTAGATGGTCATGTTGCCACAGTACCTCTTCACACAGAATGAGGGTATGGAATATGTTCATCCAACTTGACAACGTTTTGAGAAAATCAGTCAGAACGGCACAAGTTTAGGTGGGCTGTAGATTTTCTAAGAACATAAGAAAATTTACGAACAAGTGGAGGCAATTTGGCCCATCTAAGCTTGTCCGGTTCCTAGTAGCTGATGTATTTCAAACGTTTGTCAGGTTGGTTCTTTAAGGATCCAAGTGATTCAGCTTCAACAACAGGACTAGGTAACCCATTCCATACCCTCACCACACTCCTTCGCTCTAACATAATTCTATCTCCACTAAATTTTCAACTGTGTCCCCTGGTCCTGGTTTCTGTGCTACTCGTAAAGTATTAGTTTGGGTTAACAATGTCAGTTCCTTTTAAGATTGTAAAGACTGCAATCCTGTCCCCACTAATTCTTTTTTGTTCCAGGCTAAATAGATTTAGTTATTTCAGCCTATCTTCGTAGATCAGTCCTTTGAAGCCCTGGGATTAGTCTGGTTGCTAAATGTTATTATGTATTGCCTGGACAGTAAGGGGACCACTGTCAGACCACTTATTGGCTTTTGACATGAAAGAAAATAAGTGGATCTGGCCTTGTTTTATTATACCATGAAATCAAATTGAAAAATGTTGACGTTTAGGAGGGATACTATGATCTAGTTAATTAACTATTGATTGAAAAGTAGTATCAATGTGCATGCAGTTACTGGAATAATGGGTGTAGTAGGGACATGCAGCTCCTGAATATGCCCACTAGGTGGCAGTATTCCACCTCATTTTTTTTGTTTTCAACACAATTACATACTAATACAAACAATAAGTATACGGATTGGAGGATACTTAATATGTGAAGTACTGTATGATGTGCAAGGAAATGTGTTGAGGTAAAAAGAAATTGCAAACAAATTCCCAGTTTTTTCTGGTAAATACTAGGGTTAATACTGGGTATAGAAAGGTAGCTTATCTACTTATATTAGTTATAAGTCGTTTATTGATAACCTGTATCAATAAATGACTTATATTGCACTAAAACAAATTCATTATTTACATCAACTTATCTACACATGTGAAATCATGCATTTTCTAGATACAACTCACATTCTTAAATTGAGGGGAGATTTGTACAAAACACAACTAATAACTTTTTTTTGAGGGGTAAAAAGCAGTGAAGATAAAAGGCTTTGATATATTTTGCCCAATTATTGTGCTGTACCTTAGGAGTTGGTCCTGCTCCAGTATCAAAAACACCTCTTCATTAGAAGTGGCTGGAAAAACCTCTTGATTATTAAGTGTTGCTGAAACTGCAAGTCTGGTGACCACCACAAGATGTCACTATAGCACAAAGTACAGCTTTCCTGGAATAAATCCATAGCAATACAATAACTCTGTTTTTACAGAGAAACAGGATATGACTTGGATTTATATTTAAAAACTATAAAATGGGTCCTTTTAGACATCAGTATTGTAGGCATTTGTGTGGTTCAGTGCAAATTAGTTTTATTGTCTTCACGTCATTCAGAATAAAAAATGATTCATGGGGTTCTATTCATAAATCGTTGACTGTTTTGAGGAATGTTATATTAATGCCCAATTTGATTCATTGAGTCACATTTGTAGATCTGTTTTTGAGAGTTTGTATCAAAATTTCGAAGACCACTGTTTAATCCAAACTCATTTACAAAAACAAACCTTAAACATTCTTTAAAAAGTCCTTTAACAATTTTTTAATTGGGCGGCTAACATAGAACACATAGGAAGTCCAATGTGTCAAACAAAGCACTGTACTGTACAAGTTTTTCATTGTAAATGAATGCAGCTTGGCCTTTGCAGTTACTTTGACCCAACACTAGGTGGTTCTACATTTTCATTTCCTTAATAACACATGTACCAATTCTACTATTTTACAGTTCCAGAATAAATATTGCTTGTAATTTTACTTCAGTTGTGCCTTTTGAACAAAAGGTTGCACTCTACGAGGTCCGGTCACATTATTATTATTATTATTATTATTATTATTATTATTATTATTATTATTATTATTATTATTATTTCTTAGCAGACGCCCTTATCCAGGGCGACTTACAGTCGTAAACAAAAATACATTTCAAGAATCACAGTACAAGTAATAATACAATTAAGAGCAAGATAAATACAATGACTTTGATTCAATAACGGAGCAGATAACAGTGTCAGTGATAGTTACATCAGGATATAATTAAATACAGATTAAATAACTCTTGACAGATTACAGTAATCTAAAGTACAGGATTAAATGCAGTAAAATAGAGGGCAAGTAAAGCGCATTTAAGGAAGAGTGATAAAGTGTCCCGGGGGAAAAACAGAGGAGTTCTACAGGTGCTTTCTGAAGAGGTGTGTCTTGAGGAGGCGCTGGAATGTGGTCAGGGACTGGGCAGTCCTGACATCTGTAGGAAGGTCATTCCACCACTGCGGGGTGAGGGTGAAGAAGGAGCAGGACAAGATACAACCTGTAAAATGTGGTTTTCTATAAGCCCCTGAGCTGTAGTAAGATAGCTAGGAGTTTAATGTGTGGGGTGTTAACTGTGCTTGCAAGGGGCAAGATAATCAGTGCATGAGTGGTTTGTGCCTCAACACCTGTTGTAGCTGGTTGGGATATATTGAATCACACTGATTTAGTGTCTTTTTTGTAATAAGAACAGCAGCTGAACTTCTTGGATGAACTTCATCAAACCTATCAGTATTTGTCAACGGTATTGCCTCATGCGTGAAGTTTCCATACAGGGACAATTGTGGAATGGAGCAGTTTTTTTTTTTTTTTTTTGAATTAACAGAGATGCTAGTGATCCATGCAGAAATTGTGCCTTTCCCTCTATGGATTGTGAGGACTGATACATGTGCAGTAATTACACTATTTTAATTACTGTATAACTGAAGTCAAAACTTTGTACTAAACCGTGGAATCTGTTTTTCAAATGTGTGGGCATCAGATCCAACTGTGGTTAACTAATATTCATCACTATGCCAATAAGTTATGTAAACTGTTTGAATGTTCCTATCTTAAATATAGAACACATATTTTATAACTGGTTCTTGTTACTCTTAAATTTGCTACTGAAAGTTTATATTTTTATTTTAGTTTATATTTTTATTTTAGTTGCCTCTGACTGGTAAGAGTCAGAGGCAACTAAGAAAAAGAAAAAGCTTTTCTTTGTTTGGGATCTGTTTAGTTTGCCCAAACTGATTTAAAGTTGGCTTTCTCCCATATATAGAGACCTTGGTTCCATAAAACCCTGCAAATATTAAAGAATAAACTGATATGAGTTGTTTAAAGTGAATATGTCCAGAGTGTTCTGTTACAGAGAAGGATTTGTCATGCTTTGGGTGATGTTAATTATGCTTTTAAATTAGGCTACCGAAAACTTAGACTCTAGAGAATGTTCGTTATAAATTAGCTGTGATAAAGAACCAAATCCCCCATTCTACTATATCTGCCATTAACAGCTCACATATTTCATGCAATTAGGTCATCACTTGCCTTAACGTGTTGATGCTGTCATTTAATAAAGGATGGAAGTCTTTATAATTGCAAACTGTGTTTTTATTGACTAGCTGCATTTTCTACATCATTTGTTAAACCTGATTTTTGTTTGCAAATGCAGGCCTCATTTTGAATCTGAAATGTATTTTAGGCAATGTTGACTTCAGGTCAAATGTGAACAATAAACTGTCCTAAGCCCTGCCATTCAGTCCTGGGCTTGTGTCAAACAAAGACAGTTCTGCAGAATTGTACCAGATTGTGTGGCTTCTACTAATATCCACTAGGGGCTAGACCTGAGCCAGAACCCAGTCCTCTACAGGGAAACACTGAAAAAAGCTGGCAAATTAGCCCACTGCTGCGTTAGGGGTGTAAAGGTTGATCTTGTATCGACCAATCGTAATACTTTCATTACATGATATATGGCAATAGAGGTATGTATTGTTTGTACTGTGTGTGATACGAGACCAAAAGCACAACAAAGCACATATTCACCAAATGGTTTTTGAATTTATAATAAGTGTGTTTTTATAGTTTGGTATGAATACATACCCTCCTTATATCTTAATTTTTGCTTTTTAACAAAATAGTCCATTGTTAAATGACCATTTGATCTTATCAGGCTTCATAGAAGTAGTCAACCAGGACCATGGCATGTATTGTGATACATATTGTATATCCATATGCTCCACTTTGCCCCCACTAAGTGTCCAGTCTTAATTTTTTTTTTTCATGATGGAAAAATGTCAATGGAAATATTATTATTATAATTTATTTCTTACCAGGCGCCCTTGTCCAGGGCGACTTACAGTTGTTAAAAGATATCACATTATTTTTACATACAATTACATTATTTTTTACACATTATTTTTACGTACAATTACCCATTTGTACAGTTGGGTTTTTACTGGATCAATCTAGGTAAAGTACCTTGCTCAAGGGTACAGCAGCAGTGTCCCCCACCTGGGATTGAACCCACAACCCTCTGGTCAAGAGTTCAGAGCCCTAACCACTACTCCACACTGCTGCAGTCACACAATAAGTTGTGTGACTGATACATTTGATGGGTTTTAAAGCACTGTTAGTTTTTAGGCTACTTGTTTTTATTGCATTATATCCTGGTTGAGTATTAATGGCATTGCACTGCTGTTTAAATCCCAAATGACCTTGTACATGGGGTTCAGTATAAAGTAAATACTACTGTATACCGTGCCTTGGGTGACCCAGACATATGTAAGGCCAACAGAGTGGAAGGAACCTTGTGTAATCTCCCAAGCAGCTGAGATTTCAACTGAACAAATTAGCAAATGTAGAGAGAAGTGATTAAAACGTTGTATCGTTTGGAACAAATTGGAATGATTGTTGAAAACAGAAGAAATATTGTGATTGTTCAGCTTTCTGAGTTGGCAGGTCAGAGTTTAAATCTCCATTATCCACCGGCCACACAAACAAGAATTTCGTGCCCAGCCATATCGGTTCAAAAAACCCCTGGCACCATTGTTTAAATTACAGAGGTGTTCTTCTTTTGTGTGAATCGTGACTTTTTACGGCTGATATTTTTTTAATGGGACACACTACAATGCAGATAGATTATATTGCTAAGCATACTGCATATCATTTAAAACAGTATTTACAAAACATTGATATTCACAAAACAATAAGGGGTAGATGTACTAAGATGGGCCAGTCGCAGTGCAAAAATACCACAATTTACATTTTTTTACGACAGTTTGCAAAGTGCACATTTTGTTGTATGTACTAAGAACAAATATGTTAATGAAGTGAGCCGCAATATACTAATTTAAATATAATTTGCATCTTAGCAAGATCTCTAGCAAGAGTTGTGCAACATTTTTTCAAATAAAATAGTGGCAGTTCAGTTGTGGTTTGCTGCAGCAGAGAGTGCAGGCAAGGGTGCAAGAATCAAAATTCTGTCTTCATTGTACTTATTTTAATACTGTTTATATATATATATATATATACAGTACTGTGCAAAAGTTTTAGGCAGGTGTGAAAAAATGCTGTAAAGTAAGAATGCTTTCAAAAATAGACATGTTAATAGATTATATTTATCAATTAACTAAATGCAAAGTGAGTGAACAGAAGAAAAATCTAAATCAAATCCATATTTGTTGTGTCCACCCTTTGCCTTCAAAACAGCATCAAGCATCAATTCTTCTAGGTACACTTGCACACAGTTTTTGAAGGAACTTCGGCAGGTAGGTTGGCCCAAACATCTTGGAGAACTAACCACAGTTCTTCTGTGGATTTAGGCAGCCTCAGTTGCTTCTCTCTCTTCATGTAATCCCAGACAGACTTCGATGATGTTGAGATCAGGGCTCTGTGGGGGCCATATCATCACTTCCAGGACTCCTTGTTCTTCTTTACGCAGAAGATAGTTCTTAATGACTTTCGCTGTATGTTTGGGGTCGTTGTCATGCTGCAGAATAAATTTGGGGCCAATCAGATGCCTCCCTGATGGTATTGCATGATGGATAAGTATCTGCCTGTACTTCTCAGCATTGAGGAGACCATTAATTCTGACCAAATCCCCAACTCCATTTGCAGAAATGCAGCCCCAGACTTGCAAGGAACCTCCACCATGCTTCACTGTTGCCTGCAGACACTCATTCGTATCGCTCTCCAGCCCTTCGGCGAACAAACTGCCTTCTGCTACAGCCAAATATTTCAAATTTTGACTCATCAGTCCAGAGCACCTGCTGCCATTTTTCTGCACCCCAGTTCCTGTGTTTTCGTGCATAGTTGAGTCGCTTGGCCTTGTTTCCACGTCGGAGGTATGGCTTTTTGGCGCAAGTCTTCCATGAAGGCCACTTCTGACCAGACTTCTCCGGACAGTAGATGGGTGTACCAGGGTCCCACTGTTTTCTGCCAGTTCTGAGCTGATGGCACTGCTGGACATCTTCCGATTGCGAAGGGAAGTAAGCATGATGTGTCTTTCATCTGCTGAGGTAAGTTTCCTTGGCCGACCACTGCGTCTACGGTCCTCAGCATTGCCCGTTTCTTTGTGCTTCTTCAAAAGAGCTTGGACAGCACATCTGGAAACCCCTGTCTGCCTTGAAATGTCTGCCTGGGAGAGACCTTGCTGATGCAGTATAACTACCTTGTGTCTTGTTGCTGTGCTCAGTCTTGCCATGGTGTATGACTTTTGACAGTAAACTATCTTCAGCAACCTCACCTTGTTAGCTGAGTTTGGCTGTTCCTCACCCAGTTTTATTCCTCCTACACAGCTGTTTCTGTTTCAGTTAATGATTGTGTTTCAACCTACATATTGAATTGATGATCATTAGCACCTGTTTGGTATAATTGTTTAATCATACACCTGACTATATGCCTACAAAATCCCTGACTTTGTGCAAGTGTACCTAGAAGAATTGATGCTGTTTTGAAGGCAAAGGGTGGTCACACAAATATGGATTTGATTTAGATTTTTCTTCTGTTCACTCACTTTGCATTTAGTTAATTGATAAATATAATCTATTAACATGTCTATTTTTGAAAGCATACTTACTTTACAGCATTTTTCACACCTGCCTAAAACTTTTGCACAGTACTGTATATATATATATATATATATATATATATATATACAGTACTGTGCAAAAGTTTTAGGCAGGTGTGAAAAATGCTGTAAAGTAAGAATGCTTTCAAAAATAGACATGTTAATAGATTATATTTATCAATTAACTAAATGCAAAGTGAGTGAACAGAAGAAAATCTAAATCAAATCCAAATTTGGTGTGACCACCTTTGCCTTCAAAACAGCATCAAGCATCAATTCTTCTAGGTACACTTGCACACAGTTTTTGAAGGAACTTCGGCAGGTAGGTTGGCCCAAACATCTTGGAGAACTAACCACAGTTCTTCTATGGATTTAGGCAGCCTCAGTTGCTTCTCTCTATTCATGTAATCCCAGACAGACTCGATGATGTTGAGATCAGGGCTCTGTGGGGGCCATACCATCACTTCCAGGACTCCTTGTTCTTCTTTACGCTGAAGATAGTTCTTAATGACTTTCGCTGTATGTTTGGGGTCGTTGTCATGCTGCAGAATAAATTTGGGGCCAATCAGATGCCTCCCTGATGGTATTGCATGATGGATAAGTATCTGCCTGTACTTCTCAGCATTGAGGAGACCATTAATTCTGACCAAATCCCCAACTCCATTTGCAGAAATGCAGCCCCAAACTTGCAAGGAACCTCCACCATGCTTCACTGTTGCCTGCAGACACTCATTCGTGTACGCTTTCCAGCCCTTCAGCGAACAAACTGCCTTCTGCTACAGCCAAATATTTCAGATTTTGACTCATCAGTCCAGAGCACCTGTTGCCATTTTTCTGCACCCCAGTTCCTGTGTTTTCGTGCATAGTTGAGTCGCTTGGCCTTGTTTCCACGTCGGAGGTATGGCTTTTTGGCCGCAAGTCTTCCATGAAGGCACTTCTGACCAGACTTCTCCGGACAGTAGATGGGTGTACCAGGGTCCCACTGTTTTCTGCCAGTTCTGAGCTGATGGCACTGCTGGACATATTCCGATTGCGAAGGGAAGTAAGCATGATGTGTCTTTCTTCTGCTGCAGTAAGTTTCCTTGGCCGACCACTGCGTCTACGGTCCTCAACGTTGCCCGTTTCTTTGTGCTTCTTCAAAAGAGCTTGGACAGCACATCTGGAAACCCCTGTCTGCCTTGAAATTTCTGCCTGGGAGAGACCTTGCTGATGCAGTATAACTACCTTGTGTCTTGTTGCTGTGCTCAGTCTTGCCATGGTGTATGACTTTTGACAGTAAACTGTCTTCAGCAACCTCACCTTGTTAGCTGAGTTTGGCTGTTCCTCACCCAGTTTTATTCCTCCTACACAGCTGTTTCTGTTTCAGTTAATGATTGTGTTTCAACCTACATATTGAATTGATGATCATTAGCACCTGTTTGGTATAATTGTTTAATCATACACCTGACTATATGCCTACAAAATCCCTGACTTTGTGCAAGTGTACCTAGAAGAATTGATGCTGTTTTGAAGGCAAAGGGTTGTCACACCAAATATGGATTTGATTTAGATTTTTCTTCTGTTCACTCACTTTGCATTTAGTTAATTTATAAATATAATCTATTAACATGTCTATTTTTGAAAGCATTCTTACTTTACAGCATTTTTTCACACCTGCCTAAAACTTTTGCACAGTACTGTATATATATATATAACCGGACATGTTTGTCGGACATAGGGTTTAAAAACAATACAATAAAATCGCACACACATACATTTATAGTGCTCAATGTATTTTAAATGTATAAATGTATAAATCATTGCGCTGAAATAACACTAATGTGTTTTGGGTAGGCTACACATTACATTGTGTAAAAATATAAATCTGTACAGTAGGCCTATACAGTACAGTAGTAAAATCAAATGAATACCTAGCACACTTTTTTTGTACTTTAGTCTACTGGTAACACAAAATAAATCATGCTGCTGCATTGTACACATTGGTGTACAATGCAAATAAAAGATTATTTTAAATTGAAACTAAATGATTTAACGTTTTTTATTTATTTTATTTTTTTAAAATTATTTTTAACTTGGTCTACTTAGTAACCTAGACAATTAACACACAATAGATCATGGTCCTATACAGATGGCACATGTGTGTAGTCTATTGCTCCCAACACGCTGGGAAAACATGTCATAGAAATTTGTTTTCAAGGCTTGGAAGGACTAGTGAAAATTAGGTATTTGGGTGTTCGTCTCAAAAATACATTGAGCACAACTCACAACACACGAGAAAAAGCGGACTGGGAAAAGCCAGCAACAATTGCGACTGTTTAAAACATGTTTTCAAAAGCTCTTAACAAATTGATGCAAGTGTAGTACATCTCATTACAATATTTTTGCTCACTCATCTTCACCCTGTTTTTGAGAATTTCTGCAGGAACGCCCAGAATTACATATTCATTTAAGGCTAAAACACAAATAAGAACTGCGGCTGCAAAGCATTCGTTAAAATGATGCTAACAACGTTGCGTTAGTTTAATACATTTCATGCTACACTTTCGACTGATTTGCAATGATTGTGACAGATGCAGCACTTTAGTACATATACCCCTAAATATTTAATATGGAAGTAACTTTGATCTATGTTTTTACATAGATTTTTATTAGAGAAATTTCAAAAAGACAAAACAACGGGTATGAAGAATGCAGTTCTCTAAACCCAGCTTGCCTGTTGGAAGGAATCAGCTCTGTACTGCCTTGTATCTTCAAATAAGTTTGGGTAGCTACAGTGTATAGAAAATGTAAACATTCGTTCCATCATACATCATGAAAACCCAAGACATACGCTGTTCATGTCGTCAGCGATGTGCGGCTGAAGGCTCGCTCTTTATCGCCGTGTCCGCCCATGACGTAAATACCGTATGTCATGGTTATTCAGGACTTATCCTGAAGCTCTTCACTCCTGGTGCTTCCCAGCTGCTTGTGTTTTATTACTTTGAGGCTGCTTGCTTTGTACGGATTTTGCTGAAGTTTCTTTCAACCCCTCTACTTAACCAGTAGACATAAGTGCTTTCTTATCTCATACCCAAGGAAAACCAATTTCACCCTCAATAAGTTACTGTGTGTATGTGCATATGTACTATACATACATATATAAATAATAAGTTAGGTAACTTCTCTTTAATTCCTCTGTACAGTAAAATATTATTGTGCTGTACTGTGCCATGGTAGACTGTGTCAGATGCTTATGTTAGGGATGATTTGCCATGTGGATCCACCTATTACCACTGTTGGGGAAGTTATTTTAAAAAGTAACCTATTAGTTACAAGACTGTAACTAGTGTTGTTATGTAAATGCATGAACTGCCCACTAAATACAAGAAACAGGTATCTGTCACACAGTGACTTCTGATTTATCTGCAGTAAAGTTATTCTAAAGGACTTGCGAAGCAAAAGGCAACTGCAAATACCATTAGCACACAAACTGAACCATTTGTCTTCAAATTTTACAATTTTTCTTTTTAGTACCTCTATAGACTGCTTGTCAGTAAATCTTGCAGAGACCAGTTCACTCATTTTTTTTTCTACCCCGACATGCTGTGAAAAATATGTTTGGCATAAAAAAAAATGCCTAGATATATTGACATGTCTTGCTGTTACGGTTTTTGCTACTGGATCATATATACTGTACAGTGTGAAAAAAACAAATGGTTTAATTTCATGTCCTGCAATGGAATATTCTGATGTGAAAAGGAAGATTGGTGGGATGATGATGCTGTTTTCATCTTAACGCAATGCTCCTGGAGTCTGCTTTTCCCATTACTGCAAGGAATAAGTTCCTTTAAAAAATGAGAGCATGTTTTGCTCTGAAGTCAGATCTGTCATCAGTGTTTTCCCCCGCTTCTGTCTGAACCAGTATTCACAGGAAAAAGATTTAGAACTGAACAAGGCCCACAAGAGAGGCAGAGACAACAAAATGAATTGGAACCACCCTGTGGGAAGGGATCACTCAGTCCTGTTTTATGTAATAGGTTACAGTAGTCAGATTTTAATCGGTAGACACTGATAGAATTAAAGACATTTAGGGGGACTATTCTGCACTGTTTCTATAGTCGTCTCTCTCCCTGTCTGAGTGCATGTAAAGATAGAATTTTGATATTTCTACTGTGTTAAACTGATGCAAAGTCAACAGCTTTGGGATCTGGATGACATTTTCAGTCTGCTGTGTGCACGTTTCGAGAGGATAATTAACTCTAGGATTAAACATTGTTAAGGTTCAAGGAGATGACTGTCGTCATAAAGGAGTGTTACTGTGAGCTTGCATTTGATTGATTTTGTTCTTAGCCAGCTTGCAAAGTGAAATACAAGCAAAGTTGGTTTCGGACCTGCATAAAAGAGTGTCTATTAGGGGGTGGAGAGAAAAGGTTTCCCAGTAGGAGATGGATGTTTGCTGAATATCTGAAGGAAAGTTCCAAGTGCCTTGGGTTTAATGGATTTTTGTTGTTTGTGGCAGATCAAGCACAGGTGAACTGTGCGCAATCTCTCATTGGTTGCAGGGAAGGCGTTGTGTCACGGTGTAATATGCCGAATTAAGGAGCTCCTTGCTTCAGCAAGTTGCTGGACCCCATATAGGGTTAACTGTCACAGGCGGCTCTCTTCACAGATGGCAGGCATGTAATGAAATACTAATACACTGAATGAATGCATCAGATAGCAGCATCGCCCTCCTTTTAACTAGGTCCCTGCTCTCTTCTGAAGTTGTCAGTCCGAGCTGGGGAATACTGAGCATGCTGCCTCCTCCTTGCCTCTGTGAGCCGACTGCTGGCAATGGGAAGTGTAGAGAGAGGGAGTGTTAGTGTGCCGGTGTGAGTTAGCACTGTGCTGATTCCAAGCCAGCAGTGATACACACAGCTAAGGGGGACTGAATGGCTCTCTGCCTGGACGGAGCTACCAACATGGGGGCCGTCTACTGCCTGATCAGGCGGCGGTTCAAGCGGAGACGGAAGAAGCGGTCCGAGCGCAAAGGTATCCCTTTATTCAGTGGTGCCTCTGTTTGTAATAACCTCAGTACTGAAGTAAAATAATGGTTAACAAAGTGACTTTAAGTGCAGTTTATTTTTTTAACAAGTGTGCAGATTAATTTTAACAAATGTCATTTTAGTCAACCTGCATCTCTTTTGTAAATGTGTATTTTTTTTTAAGGGTTTTCTTAATTTGTGTAACTCAAGACCAATGTGACCATTGTCTCCTAGTGTTCTTATTTTGTCAAATGACTATTTTCATATAAATATGATTAGAATTGTATTGGGTATTATTATTGCATTAGTAAAAAATAATGTAGCTAGTTGTAGCTCTTCCTATTTAGACCTATTGATATGACTGCCTGTAAATTTGTTCCCCATATTAAAACCCCTTTAATACCCTTAACTAGTATATGGGTGAATATGAGATATCATTGAGCAGTAGTTTTATTTTCCCTCACACTCTCCTGTATCTCCTGTAATATGTTAAAAGTTAAATTGGCTGAAATTTTATTTTGTGATAAATTATTTTTATGCTTTTTTTTCAGTTAAACAAAGCTAACGCCATTATATCATTTTTTTTTCTCCTAAAACTGGTATGAACATTTAGAATTTCAGAGTGAGAGCATCAACAAAGAAGTGCAAGAGTGCACAGCCATGTAACTAGGGGTGTACAGTAACTATACACTAATGCCACGATACAGTACGCTGTCCAGACTTGTATGATGCATAATAAGATCAAATTTATCATTTAATCAACTTGTTTATTGAAAGAAAAATGTGAATGAGATAGGGAGAGTATGTATTCATACAAACTATAAAACACACTTATTCTTCAAACAAGAATTATTTGGTGAGCTACAATACAATGAGCTACTGTATGCTGTGCTATTGGTACTGTATCCCAAGCTGTACGATATATCATGTCTGCATGTAGGGTACCAGTGATAATGTGTTAAGGCATAATAATGTTAGAATATTATTCCCATGTCACACTTATTTATTTTAGATATTTATTTTAAAAAAAGGATCATCCAGTTGTGGTTAAACTTGCCATGGATAGGTTATTTAAGACTGGTTTGAGTTTGTTGGGCTAATGAAAGATTTTCACCTGATGAGGGATTGAGTGATGTGGGTTGAATACCAGTTTGGGAAGTACTTGTGACACACTAGTGAAGGCTAATGAATTGTATAAAACATCCTTTTAGAAATCGCTACAGGAGAAAAGTCTTTTGCTGTGTGATATGTGGCTTTCTTCAGTATTCTGGTTTTTCACACAGTCAATTAAACAACATCGACAAGCAGCCATAGTCTAATTGACACAGATATCAAGTACCACTCTTAGTTACTGTTTATGGTACTGCATCTTTTATTAGGGCTGCTGTACTTATTATTGTAGGAAGAATGTTCAGTGTTAAACTTGAATAGTGTAATATATAACGACCAGAGGAATGAATGATGTGAATGGAATAAAATTGTATTTTTTGTAGTTGAATAAACTGTTACATAAATGGACGCATTTCAGTGGTTAGAGGGTACCCCCAAACCATAAGCTGTGTTTCCACACTGTCAGGTCATGCGCAGGTTAGTTTTTATTGAGTATGGAGCTCGTGAGCCAATTATGAACAGAAATCGTATCCACTGAAAGTAAGAAGTACATTTATTAAGTAATTAGAAAGCAGTGTAGATCATTTTTATTTGTATTTTTTTATAATTAGTATTATACAACAAGCATTTGGTGATCCTGAGTGAATATTTGTATTGCTGGTTCTCATTTTGGAATTTATCTTGCGTTCAGTCAAATCCAACAACAGAATGACCGGACAGATCCCACTGTTCCAGAATCCACTACGTTGCTAAGCAGTTGCAGAGCTTGATCAAATGAAAGTAATTCTCTATCTGCTGTTTCACTCATGAGGATAGCTGTACAAAAAAACAGGTTGACGGCTTTGGGGGCTCGTGGGATATTCGGCTGTCCTACTTTGCTCCATGAATGATCGTGGAGTATCCTCTATAAATATATAACATACAATCTAATCACAATTTAAAGAAGTTTGAAGTGTTATAGTACACCCTGCAAAGTTTACAAGAAGTGCATTGCATTACCTTTGCTGTGTCCTGTGTTGTGTGTATCGCAGCGTTATATTTATATTGTGACTGTTGACATAAATCAACCGGGCAACATATTTCTCAACATTTTCACATGTTCGCTAAGTGAAAAAAATAGTCTTCTAAGGACTGCAGTGCATCCAGATCACTGCAATGCATAAAATGAAAAAATAATTCTACCCTGGTGAACGTTCCTGAGTAAAAGTTTTTTTTTTTTACTATGATGTGTGAAAATAGAAATATAAAATATCGGAAAAATACTGTTATATGGACAACACAGAACACAGCAACGGTTAAGAAGCATGTTTCTCGTGAGCACTGCAGTGGATTTTGTAACACTAAGATCTTCACGTCTTGGATGTCTTTTTTTCTTCACTCAAGAATGACGTTCTGAACAGGGTTCATGGCAGTGGAAACACCACTTTAGTTTAATTTCTCATCTCCATGGCTGACTCATGTTGTGGAGAAATTGTTCTCTTTCTGGGTGTAACATTGACATAATTTAAAATAAATAAATTTGACAATATTCCTTCGCTTTGACCTATGACCTAACACGACTGTCATATCGTGACATTCTGGTTTCTAAAGAGCTGGTGGGGCTAGCAGAGTTTAAAAGTCACATTCTCATTGATTTGAATGAGGAAGTAGATGAACATGCATGCAACTACCTATAAGAAGGATTATCCAAACAACCTTGAAGACAGATATAAAGTATTATAACTCAATACTGGAGTAACGGAACCACTTGGAGTGCACAAAATTAAGACAGAAAAAAATGCATGCACAGATTTAAAATGTACAGTAACTTTTAAATGTAACTCTGTGACATGTACACTGGGAACTGTGCATTCGTATCAGATTTTTTTTGTTAGATACTGGTTTCAATTCAGGTACTTTTTCAAGCAGAAAACATAATCCCTCCTATTAGGCTTTCTTCTTGGAGAGCTTAAGCTACACAGGTCTGCTACTAATGGGAACTGATCATCAAAGTGTCTGCATGTTTAAAGTGTATGCGTGTGTGTGTGTGTTACAAACTTGAAAAACCTAAAAGGTCTTGTTTCCATAAATAAATAAATAAACAATGAACATAAAAAATTAAAAGCTTTAAGAAATGAAATGTGAAAGTGATTATTTTATTTTTAGTTTTTTTCTTATTTTCCTTCTTAGTGTTATAGAACACCCTGCAGTGTTTACAAGACACACATTATGTTAACATTGGCTGTATCCCGTGTTATCAGTGATATTTTTAAACATGTATCAGACTCTTTGTAAATGTTAAATCAACTGGCCAATACATCAACATTTACTCTGGAGTGATCCCCAGGAGAAATACAAATGTCTTCTAAGGATTGCAGTGTAGCCCAGGTCATGTTCCCTCCTGCAACAGGGTGGCAAGTGGGTATCCAATTCACAGTTAGTGTACTTGATTAAAAGATGAATGTCTCTAAATTATACAATCCCCATTAATATTGTTGCAAAAATAACTGTTCAAATTATTGCAGATAAAAAAATAAACTTATAAGAATGAGGTGGGTTTGATTTTCTCAGTAATTGAACTTTATTGCTGCGTGGGGTACATATTTATTGGGAACCAGGTTGCATTAGTCTTGTTGAATTGCAGTTTTTTGCTTTTTATTTGTATGCATTTCTTTTTACAGTTGTAGTGGAGTTCTGCACTGCTATTCTCCAGGGTTTACTCATCTCGGAAGGCACATCATTATTAGTGTCTACAATGGTGTAATCTCCCCGTACTGCGAGGACCATTAAACTGAAGCAGACAATTAATTATAGGGGTCACGACATCCTTCTATTAAAATCATATTTTTAGCCCTAATTTATATTCACCCCACAGATCCCTCTGATTTAGTGAAAGAGGATAAGATAGTTGACCTGCTTGGCCTGGCCTCTGTACCATCACGATGAGTGATTTAAAGTGGTGTTTTTTGTCAACATGAAAAACATGTTAAAGTGACTTTCATTTTCCTTCTGTTGCGGAACTGGTGTGTTGATCATTCCAATCTACACTACAAGTGTCAGGTCATCACCTGGGGTGTTGATCATTCCAATCTACACTACAAGTGTCAGGTCATCACCTGGGGTGTTGATCATTCCAATCTACACTACAAGTGTCTATTCACATCATTCACCTGGTGTGTTGATCTTGTATTCCAATCTGCACAACAAGTGTCCATTCAGATGACGTTTCAAGTACAGAGCTTTAGAAATACTAAAATTCAATGATAAACTTTTCAAAAAGAAATCTTCCTCAATGTCTATAGTGTTGAAATTATTATTTTACTTTGACGACATTGAGAGAGAATTCTAGTCAAAGCACTTGGCATTGAATGTATTAGGTTTCTTGTAGTATTTCTAAACTCAGCACTATTGAGTGTTTAATAGTGATGGACAAGTACAGAACTGAGAACACAATAGTAATTGCAAAGTCATCAAGTACTGTTTTACAATGGATGTGTGGAAGTTTGTCTGTATGAAAGCTTGGGACTTGATAGTGTGAACTAATATAGATCAATGAACATAATGTGCAAGCTGACATTGGTGTGATATGCAAACACTATTTCTAGTTAAGCTTTCTTTTGAGGGGGGCTTGTGTAAGTTACCACACCTACTACATTACACAATGTGTCCAGTAGAAATTAACTTTTCAATGGCTACATTTAAAATGAAAATCGAGGTAGCACTCTATGATTGTCATTCTTGACCCTGTCCTTTTTTTATTTTGAAAAGGGTTTACAACTAACTTAAGTGCAGTGCCAGTAGGTGTCATTTTATGGTAATTAAGGACGGGCTATGCTAATATTTCATATAGCACGCAGCAGAAGCACATATCAATAATTAAATGTGCATTGCATTAAAAAGGGTTTTACAACGACTGTCAGATTTTACAATATTACAGAAACGTTCCAATTTTACTGACCTAATCGTGGCCATGTGGGTTTATAACAGATGTGGTCATCTCTGTTTTTTTAATCTTCAAGGATGGTTAAATATATTTTGTTAAATATTTCTATTAAGATTAGCACAAAAGAGATCCCTTAATGTGCTGTGCTAAAGTTGTGCCAACACGCTACCGCTATTACTAATTCAATTACGTTTATTTTTTTTACTACGTAAGTTGCTTTGCTTTTTGGTTACTCGGCATTGAGATCTATCAGAATCGCTCCACTGTAACATGAACTTCAGAAAAAAAGTGTGTGGTAAAAGATATACGATTCATAACTTAAAATCAATTAATTTTCAAAGAAAGGCTATAACTGCTATATTTATTATAAGAGAATTATTTTGTATTAAAATATTCCAAATTCTAGAAAAATAATGTTCCATTCTGGGTGTCAGAAGTCATTGTAAACGTAGCCAGTGATAAATGGCTGGTGTCACAGACCTCAATTATCACAAATCTTGGACTTACTGATGTTATTTTAGGTAAAGCAGTGCAAGATTAGTGCTAATCAGACTGAAACCAGCAGAAAGTCTTCTTCACATTTCCATATTACAGTATGTTTGCAAACCACTCCGTCTGATATGACATGCCTCTTAAATTATACCTCTGGAGATGTTTTGTTTTTGTTCACAAAACCTCCCACTTTTAGTAACTGGAATGATCTAAACTGGACCTTGACATAGTTCTGCATGACACAAATGAAAGTACCAGATGCGAACCACAGAACAGGATATCCACATTTACCCTTGTTGCTTGTCTAGCGCAGTTAAAAAATATCACAAAGTGAATACAAATACCATCCATGTGTCATTTTCATAAGAAAATTGAAAGAAGTTATTTACAAACAGCTAATCAAGATCATCCACAAAAAGGGAGACAAAACCGAACCAGGTAACTACAGACCAATAAGCCTGACTTCTATTATGTGTAAACTTATGGAAACTATAATAATATAATAGTATCCTGGGAGACAGTCAGCATGGTTTTAGGAAAGGGAGATCATGTCTAATTAACCTGCTTGACTTTTTTGAGGATGCAACATCGACAATGGATAATTGCAAAGCATACACCATGGTTTATTTAGATTTCCAGAAAGCTTTTGACAAAGTCCAGCGTAAAAGATTAATTCTAAAACTGAACGCAGTAGGGATTCAAGGAAATGCATGCACATGGATTAGGGAGTGGTTAACATGTAGAAAACAGAAAGTACTGATTAGAGGAGAAACCTCAAAATGGAGCGAGGTAACCAGTGGAGTACCACAGGGATCAGTATTAGGTCCTCTGCGCTTCCTAATCTACATTAATGACTTAGATTCTGGTGTAGTAAGCAAACTTGTTAAATTTGCAGATGACACAAAAATAGGAGGAGTGGCACACACTGTTACAGCAGCAAAGGTCATTCAAAATGATCTTGACAGCATTCAGAATTGGGCAGACACATGGCAAATGACATTTAATAGAGAAAAGTGTAAGGTACTGGACGCAGGGAATAAAAATGTGTGTTATAAATATCATATGGGAGATACTGAAATTGAAGAAGGAATCTATGAAAAAGACCTAGGAGTTTATGTTGACTCAGAAATGGCTTCATCTAGACAATGTGAGAAGCTATAAAAAGGATATTGCTGCTCTAGAAAGAGTGCAAAGAAGAGTGACAAGAATTATTCCGGGTTTAAAAGGCATGTCATATGCAGACAGGTTTAAAGAATTGAATCTATTCAGTCTTGAACAAAGAAGACTATGCAGCAATCGGATTCAAGTATTCAAAATTCTAAAAGGTCGACCCAAGGGACTTTTTCGACCTGAAAAAAGAAACAAAGACAAGGGGTCACAAATGGAGATTAGATAAAGGGGCATTCAGAACAGAAAATAGGAGGCACTTTTTTTACACAAAGAATTGTGAGGGTCTGGAACCAACTCCCCTCTAATCTTGTTGAAGCTGACACCCTGGGATCCTTCAAGAAGCTGCTTGATGAGATTCTGGGATCAATAAGCTACTAACAACCAAACGAGTAAGATGGGCTGAATGGCCTCCTCTCGTTTGTAAACTTTCTTATGTTCTTATGTTCTCAAGGGTTCTTAATACAAAGTATGAATCTAAGTGATGGAATTTTGATTCTTTATTCATACAGTGAGAGAAATGATGTGTTACAAAACAAATCACATCCAAATCACAAGGACAAAGGTACCCTGCACAGTATTCGCTGTGTCCTCTGCTTATTTAGTTAAAATATCAATGGTCTGTTTCACCCGCAGGGTTTCTGCTGATCGTTGAGGGCGATACGGCTATCTTGCTGCTATCAGGTGCTGCCTGAAATTCTGCTGATAAACACCCACAGATCTGCAGCCAAACGGAGATATTTCCTAGAGCGCTGCTATCTCACTCTGACCTTTTACACAAAACGTATCTGTGCCTGTCTGTGCCAGTAACTCAAAGCTGTCTGTCAATATTACTGCAAAAGTTGGTAATCCTAAATCTTCAGGGTGTGAAATTAAAAAAAATTGTATGGTTTAAATGTTGGCAAGAATTTTACTTTTCCTGCTGATATTGACATGCTTGCCTGGCAGTGAATTTAATATGATCTGATAGTCATCTGTTTTTAAACAGCATAGGCAGTGGTGTGAAGAGAATGAGGCCAGTCAGAGTGGAGACGAGACTTCTCTCTGGCTGGTGAACACTACTGTAAGTGTGTTGATTTAAACAGTAGGGTTTATTAAAGTTTTAACACCATTACAAATTCACACACATACACTTTTATTATTATTACCAAAGGCTGTAAGGTTTCAACGTGAAAGGGAAAATAAAAGGAGGAGGCGTTTATCCCACTTGAACCTATTTGCAATAATGTATCCTATAGCATCTCCATGGGGAAAACGATTGAAAGCTCTTTTGAGAATGCTAATCATTGGGAATGGATAAGAATGGCTTCAGATATAAACTACAGAATATATTCAATTACATTCCGGTTATTAACACATGGTTTGGTCTATTTGATTAAATTAGAAGCGTTTTTTTTTCCCTTTTCACCCTTCTCTTTGCTATAATAAATGAAAAGTGCACATGGCTTGGTTACCTCCTTCTCCCTCAATCTGTTTTACTGGCAGCACACCCTTGGTGTCATTAGCCTGCAGCTGATTGGGAAAGAAATGCACAACAGGGATCTAGTGTTCAGAAGCAATTTGTCTCCTGTAATTTTCTGATCTTGAGCACTGGGAGTGTTGCCATTTTCAGGACACAACCAATAAATGGATTTCATCCTATTGGGTGTTTGCCAGACTTGCCGCACCGGGACTTGGCTTGTTGTATGTAGGTCCTGTATTTCTGCTGCAAAATTTTTAGTTAAGGATGTGTTGAAAAGGGTTGATTTTTGAAAACTATAAAACAGACCAAACCTTTTTAATCTTTTCATAGTAAGTTGCAGGGAGCGTATTGTCACAGAGCATAAAATTAATGATATATATGTGGCACGATATTGTCTAGAGGTATAGACTATACTAATGCCATGTGTGACAAGGCGAGAGCCCTGCCAGTGTGTTTGTTGGGGATGCACTGTATGTGTGGTAATATTTGTAGTGCACGGCAGAGGTGTCATGGCCGTAGGGCTAAAAGACTGCAGGTCCCAGAAGCCTTCAGGGCTAAATGGTAATCACCTGGGTGCACTTGGGGATCGTTTAAGTTAATTATTGTTTAAGTGTTTGTAATTAATGTAAGGTCTTGTGTATAAAATCATGTCATTGTCTGTGTTTGGTGGATTGAAGTAGGAGTCTGTGTGGTGTCTGTGTGTCTGTGTGTCTGTGTGTCTGTGTGTCTGTGTGTCTGTAACTGGTGGTTTGAGAACTGTGAGTACTGTGTGCGTGATTAAACAACTGTGTGTTGTGTGGTTTACAACTGTGTGTAATAAAGATGTTTTGAAATGGGTAAATCGCTTGGCAGTCCCGTAATAATTAGTTTGGGTGGAAAAGTGTTGCTAGTTCTCCACCTGGGAGCTAGGCTTTTGTTTTCTGTTTTTGTATTGTTTTATTCTGTGTGAATAAAAGTGCACAAAAGTGTGTAAAAGTGCAGGTCTTGTGTCTGGGTCTGCTGTGTAAAGGGTGCAAAAGAGCCGAAGCAGAATATGTATCATGATATGCAAGGCGTGATATGAAATGTGTCACAATACATCCGATTGTCCGGATGAGCTGCTTGTATGTATGATGCATAATAACATCAAAAGATGAACCTGCATACGATAAACCAAGTACTTCACACGGGCTCGGTGTGAGGAAATACACGAGGAGAGACACCAGGTTTTCTGTGAGGGGGCTTGTTTACATACACTACGTATATGAAGATACACACACAAACACATGTGTGTGCATAACACAAACGTTGTACCGGTATTTAAATACAAGAACAAGTGGCTTAAATAATAATCATAATAATACTACTAATAATACTAATGATCCCAAAGTGCTTTACGGCTAGTAGGGGGGGCTCACTTCATCCACCACTGAAATTAGCAAATGACAAGTAAATAAGCAAATAGCTATCAACAGATCAACAAAATATAACAGCAAAGCACATCGATTAAATACAAAAACCAATGTTGTGAAGAAAACGTCCTCAGTAAAGCGGCAGCCTTTGCTTTCCTTTTGCATTACATTTTTTCATCACTACTTCTTTCCACTCGCCATGAAATAATGCGGGTCAAATCCTTCTCAAAGGCCAATTGTATGAGGTGCACTTTGCGGATGTGAAGCTTGTTCCTTCTGTGTGTGTTCAGCACGTTGGTAAGGGTAGAACAGGAGTTTTCATTCATAGCAGTAGACGTCCCAAAAGTCAAAGCAAGTCGTAACACACTCACAACACTTGGCATATTGTAGCACTGCAATAAGTTTAGTATTGCGTTCATTAAAACGAGCTGAGAGTTCAACGAGTACAGCATCCAGCACACCATACATCCTCTTCAGCTCACTTTCGTTATCAGTTTCACCCCCTGGCTGACAAACAGATCCTTCAACCACAAAGTCTTCTAGGTACTGCTTAAAACTCTTCATTTCTTACATGGCACAGTTGTTTCACCATACTCCTTCAGAAGATCATTAAAAACGCAATGCCGCAATACACTCTGAAGCACTACGAATGACTTCTACAGCAGAAAGAAAATTGCTTTTTTCTCTCTGAAACATTTTGTTTGGAGTGTCTAGTGTACTCAAACATTTTAGCATCATGTGTGCAATAGCTGACACCTGCTTTAATAATACAGTAACTTCAATCTTAGCTTCGGTTCCATGTTGTCAAGTACTTTGGATTTCTGATAATTCTGCAATGCTGTTTAGTGACTTGACAACAACTGTACAGTAATGCCCAGTCCAACGGTGCTCAAGTGATCGTTTAAGTTTCTCACCTTTTGTAGAGAAAAGCAACAGCTGGCTTCCTTAGAAATTTGTACAATGAGCTGCACACATTGAAGAATTCTTCATCCTTTTCTTCTGACGACATGGCATGCACAATGACCAAGTGTAGCTGGTGATTAAAGCAATGGATGTATGGTATCTGCTTGGGTCGGCGATTATTTACGTGAATAGGGTGGGGACTCAAAGGGGTTACTTACATCCTGGGCATTGCAAATACATACATGAATACATATCGAAGCAGATACACTCTTTATAAGAGAAATACAAACTTGAAAATACAGTAAAAAGCTCTACAATTTATATAGCATATTAATGGTTTATCAAGGTTGAGAGTAGAATAAAACTGGGGGGGCACCAGGCTGGCTTCGGATGGGCATTGCCCCCTGTGGCGCCGACCCTGATTTAACATTACCCATACTGTACTTCATACTACGTTTTAGACTCACTGTAGTTCCCCCTTATTAATGTTTCACAGTCATGTAAAACTAATGGTTGTTGTGGTTTACCGTGGTCAGCAAGATATATTGCAGTTTAAACTATTGCACAATGTTAAAATTAGTATTTAATTAAAACACATAGTGCAAGATAAGCATAGCTTACCTAATGATCACTTTCAATGTTCATTGCAGACTTCCCTTATATAGTACCAAAAAATACAGCGTTATACGTCCCCACGTGTTGCTACAACAGTTTATGTATGTTTAATGTATTTTTACAGTAAAATTAATGTTAGCTTCAGTAGTATGTGATTAAAGACGTCATGGACTAATAGGGAGCATAAATTAAAATAGAATGTGTGTTGTGTTGTGGTTGTTTGATATGCTGTAGCTTTGGGAAGTAACATGCAACATGTGACTATTGACACATACACTGGTCAGTACAAGCTGCAAGGGGCAGCAGTGTGGAGTAGTGGTTAGGGCTGAGGGCTCTGGACTGGTGGGTCGTGGGTTCAATCCCAGGTGGGGGACAACGCTGCTGTACCCTTGACCAAGGTACTTTACCTAGATTGCGCAAGTTAAAACCCAACTGTATAAATGGGTAATTGTATGTAAAAAATAATCTGATATCTGTATAATGTGAAATAATGTATAATGTGATATCTTGCCCTGGATAAGGGCGTCTGCTAAGAAATAAATAATAATAATAATACAAGCCTGTTTTCCAAGTCAAGTGCAGCAGTCTTTAAAGTAAAAATCAATAGCTATACGTAATGTTACCATCTAGTGCTTGTTCCCTAACACAGGAGTTTTGCAAAACAAATAATAATAATACAATGCAGTGTTATAGTAGCATCTTGGTAATGTAGAGAAAACCGCTTCCTGGTTGCCATTTAAGGATGCATGACTGGCAACACAGAACTTGCATTTTTATTTTTGTCAGTGCTGTGCCGGCAGATGAAATCGTTCTGCTCTCCTCCCAAAGTCCCCTGGGAGCCACTTAACCTGCCGTCTCCACCTCTGTTGTTATTCAGTGCAGGTTAGTGAGTGGAATTGATATAGGGTTTACATGGACAGAGAGGCACCCGGGGACCACAGCACAAATTAGAGCTGTCATATAAATTTTACAGGTCCTGCTGAAAATGTGGAAAGGATGGCAGGCACTAAACGTCCTTGAAGAGCAGAGTAAATGATTTTTATTAGCAGTGCTGCTATCGCATTGGTGACCTACATTGGAGGTCCTAGCCACTTTGTGGAAGTTAACTCATTTCAGAGAGATACAGTACATAGACAGATTGATAGATAAGAGGGATGGAGTCTGTGTATGTGTGTGTGTGTTTATACATGCTGATGAAAACTCAAGGTGATGAGTTGAAATGCTCTGAATGATTTCCTTGTAACAGGGTCAATCAAGACAAGGATACAGTGCAAACTCTACCAAACAGTGTTGGTGTGCAAGTTATATCTGTACTGGGGTTTTGATTTTGAAATGCAAGTCCATTTTGACCTAGTCTGTTACTAAACTGACCTCCTTTGCTTCAATGACTTACATTTCCAACATAGACAAGCATGCCTTTGCAGAATGCCACTTTGATCCTCTTTTTACCTTACTGTTAATGTGCTGCTGGGATCCCGACAAGTGTTTTTGACTGGCTAAAGTTTATTTTCAAACTTTCAAGACTGTTACAAACAAAAACAGCCCCAAACTATGATACTACCTTCCACATTGCTGAGGCATCTGTTCTTTGAGATACTGGTGTTTGATACTGCTATACATCCTGTGGTGTAAATCGTGTTACAGTGGGCCCTAGTCAGGTGCCTGGGGAGATTGAACAGACACCTGCAGGGCTGACCTCCAGGGGCAGTGGAGATGATTGTCTTGCCGGTGGGATAAGAGGACAAACTCAGTTTTGTTTCTCATGAATTGTTGTGAGAGGTCACGGGGTGAGGGAACATAATTGGACATTCTAAATTGGGTTAAAAAAATGTTTAAGTCAGTGAGACATGCATTAGCATTTTATCTTTGAAGTGGGTTGTAGGGGGCACGCACACACCTGTAGTTCTTACATTTAATTTTTTTCCACCAAAAATGACAAGTGGTATGGAGGGGGTTGGATTGCCAGCAGGTGGCAGTACTGCATCTCAGCCCATAAGTTTTAATCAGAGAAGCTGACAACCAGGCACAGCGTCTGGGACATTTCCTTATTAACAGCCTGGTGCTTTAGCATAAGTTATCATTACTGAGACTTACCCACAGTGCAGAATGATAAGCACCAAAGGGATTGGTAGTGGTTTACAGAGCTACAGTTGTGTTTGGGATGACCTTATTAGTTTGGTCTTCAGGTACAGTAAGGGAATCGTCATTATTTTAATTTCTTTTTTTATGCTGTGTATTACTGACCTCTTAAATCCTATGCTGTTACAATTGAATCAGCTCTATAGAGTAGTGTGACGGAAATATAATGAGTAAATCTCCCTCTCGGCCTGTGAGGGTACTAAGTAGCGAAAGGGAAAGGCTTTGGACAGGTTGTCCTGACAGTTCATTCTCTGGGTTGGGAAGTCAGTCAGCCTGGAAAAAGACGAGACTCCGGTGCGGGAATGTATTGACCTGGAAGGTAAACGAGGTAGCAGCTGCAGGCAATAGAGTCAGCTGAGATCGTTTACCAAGGAGTCATGCATAATCGCATAAAAGGGGCTGGAGAATTGTAAATCTTTTCCTTCGCTTTTGGTTTCGAAATAGACCCAGAAGGACCCATGCACTGTGTATTAAGAGTATCGTGAGTGTTTGTTTGTCTTGTCTATAATTGTTACTTGTGTGTTTATAGACGGCTAACACGTTCCGGAGCTGTCGCTAAGAGCCAGCACTGAACCCGGAACAGCACTGCAGTATTTGTCACTCTTTAAACTGTATCACCCACCACGAGCACTACAGCACGCACCCAGGACTGGTGACCGTGGTTGTATATTGTGGGAGAGATACTGTGTTTATTGTTTAGGGCTGCAATCCCTGTTACTGTTCTCCGTGTTTTACGCATCGCTGTGTATAACCAGAGTTTATTATTTGGTCACCAGACCTGGATTATAACTAAAATAAAATGGATGTTTTTTCCATACCGGATTACAAATCTCTGTCTGTTTATTCCTGCACTGCATCACCTCTGCACCTGTACATAATCAGCAACCACTCTGCCACAAGTAGTCATTTAGATCGGAATCGATTTGTTTTTAGAAAGGGATAATGTAACTAAAGATACCGGTGTTACCATGCAGTGTACTCTAATTGATGTTTCAGTATCACACAGGTACATGTAAAGTACAGTTTAACAATGTTAGTAAAACACAAATCATTTATAGTATATAATGTGCAAGACTTTGAATGCTTACGGTTTTGTGTTTGTGGAAGTTCAGGTAAATACTCATATTCTCCAAAATATAGTTTTAGACATTTGCGCTTAAAGGACAAATGCCATTTTATTTTGGCCACTCATCACAATGTGTCCATGTAGTTGTCATTAGGTTGTCTATCGTCCAGTATCCCCAATAATCTACAAGCGCTACCTTGTTGAAACTTCAGATAGACTGAAAGTACTGTAATGTTACCGTGCTTGCACTTAGTGAGCCTTTAGTGGCCTGTTTCCATAGTTAAGCACTACCCGGTATGATGGTTGACAGCTTTACTGCAATAACTAATAAATGAACATTTTCACAAATCAGCCTTAAACTTGGTGAAAGTCAGGTAAAACCAAGGTCCAAAAACATGTTTAAAATATTTTTATTCCCAAAATTACAAATGTATTGTGATCCATGAAGTTACTGCATGAACAAAAGCACATTTTCATTCATTCCATTAAGAATCCGAATCCTGACAGTTTGATTGCCAGTCTCTAAGTGGGTCTCTAAAAACACCATTGGTTAGTGCCAGCTAACATTTACCCTCCATTTATGATGATGGTGTATTTATGATGATGGTGTATTTCGCCATGTCGATATTCCATCTAGTTCTTGAGAAATTCTATGATATTGTAACTTTTCACTCTGTTGTCTATACCTATGCTACAGTATAACACCAAGCAGGTGCAGCCAAGGAGCTGCAAAGAACTAGGGATGCACTGAATCCAAGTTTTTTGGATTCGGCCAAATACCGAATCCATCTCAAAAGATTTGGCCGAATACCGAATCCTACAAAAATTGTCAAGAAAACTGAAGGAAACTGTTTAATGAAAAACAGACTGGCAGCTACTAACAAGGGATGTGCATCTATAGTTTTCAGCCTTTTAGTTAATAGTATTTTTATTAACAAATGGAAATATATCCCTGAGTAAGATTTTAGTTTGAAACTTCCACAATTTACCGCTAGCCCCCTCCCCCCACAACAGAAATGTCAAAATACAGAACCGTTTACTTTACCTTGACAAGAATGGAGAGCTGCATCTTTGCCATAACCCACTATTTTCTTTAATGACGTTTCAACCCGTGGCACATTACAATAACGTAAAATGTCATTTACTAAAGCATATTGTTCAACAACGTCTTGCATATCTGACAGTTGTAAAGTTAAAAAAAATATATGTTTCTGTGCACCAAGCAGCAAAGCACAAAAGTCTACAACAGTTTGCCGTTACTATAAATTACAGGTTTACTGCATAACCTTACTCCATGAAAAGTGTGATGTGACTGTGCTGTGTTGCATACGGGGTATGTTTGCAGTCAGCGGCTGCGTGACGTGTTTAGTGTGTGCGCCACCAGTAATTTAGGGAGTTGAGAGCTGTGACAGAGTTCATCAAATGTGTTCTTGTTCTTGAATTACGTTCAATACCGGATTCGTGTCTTTTATTTTAAGAATAACTGCACACATTGGAGGGATGTATTAAAAGGGGTATGTGTTTGGGTGGATATATGATTCGGATTTGGTTCACCGAATCCTGGATTCGGTGCATCCCTACAAAGAACAGAATAGTGAAGTTAGATACAATATTTTACACTGAGTGCCACCTACGATGCAAATGAAACTTCTTAAAGCGGAACTAAATGCATTCCATCGTCAGTGCTGGGTGCTTCACAGCTTAAAGAGGTTACCTAGTTTAAAGAGGTTCCCTTAGAAAGCATGAACAAGACTGAAATGCAGTAGAGTAATATATATATATATATATATATATATATATATATATATATAAAATCTCAGATCTATTCTTGGTACGAAGGCACCCAATTTATCTAACCCTGGCTTTATGTACTTGTCTATCCATCAAAATTAGCATCATGGAGAACATGGTGGCAGTCACAGCAGCAGCTCCTACCATATTTGCAGAAGCATGCTTTTTGATATGGCATTCATCACTGTCTACAGTACCTGTCTACTTGATGGCAAAAGCTTTTTATTTTTAGCTCGTTGTATAATACATCTTTGTTTAGGAACTGCCAGATTTCTTATTGCTTGGAGCAGGTTCGTCGTATTTGGCTATAGACACATGGAAGGCAGGGTTAAATATATATATGTGTGGCGCATACAAGAAATCATCACATCCTGATGAGATCAGTAATACAAAAACAACCATTGATACACTATTATAAATGTATTTCTGAGAATCTTAATGAAATGTAATTTATTAATACTTTTACATTTTAACAGGTGACGTTATCGGCAATTTTTTTTTTTTTTTTTTACCCCATTTTCTCCCCAATTTGAAATACCCATTTTTAAGCCCGGCCCACCGCTGCAACCCTCACACTGACTCGGGAGAGATGAAGACGAACACACACGTCCTCTGACACGTGTGTCGTCAGCCGTCCTCTTCTTTTCACTCTGCAGGCCCGCCATGCAGCTACCTCAGAGCTACAGCGTCGGAGGACCACGCAGCTCTGGGCCGCTTGCAGGCAGGCCTGCAGGCGCCCGGCCTATCTGCAGGGGTTGCTGGTGCGTGGTGAGCCGAGTACACCCTGGCCAACCTAAGCCCACCCCACCCCGGGCAGCGCTCAGCCAAGTGTGGTCCACCCCCTGGGAACTCCCGGCAGTGGAATAGCCTGGACCTGAACTGGCAACCTCCAGGCTATAGGGCGCATCCTGCACTCCATGCGGAGTGCCATTACTGGATGCGCCACTCAGGAGCCCAGTAGTCTGCAGTTTTGAGTGGAGTTATCTTTACAAGACCTGCACTGAATACAGGTCTGCAGTGAGTTACTGTGTAGATGAAATGACTTTGATCTGTTTCTGTTTCCACCCCAAGGCTTACTTAGAACCAAACAGAGTCAGGATTTCAAGTGTCAACCAGTACTAATAGAAACTTCTGAAATAAACACCAAGTTATATTTTCATCACAGTGATGGCTTGCTGCTATTATTATTGTGATACAATAATCAATATATTCTTGCCCTTTAGCACTGGTTTGAATTGTGTAATTTCTTTTAGTATGTTGTTGTGTAAAAATCTATGGTTCAGTAGTTAAGCTTTTATCAAATGTGACATAATAAACTTTGGCCACTAGTGTCATAAGCTATTGTCAGATACTCACCATGCAGTCTCTGCCACATAGTTAGACAATAAATTATATTTATGATGATGTGTGAGTCTTTTAATATTAAATACATCTTTTTTTCTTTCTTAGGAACCAACGGAAAAGTAATGGCTGAAGGTATGCGTTCTTTTACTTTTAAACATTTATGAGTATATAAAAAAAAATAAAATAAATCATTTTGTGAAAGTCAAGGATATTCTATGATTCTCTTAATAAAAGTTACATTTCAGGTGGTGTCCATTATAAATGAACCATTTCACTGCCACATTTTTTATCATCTGGGAATGTCAATAATATCTTCTATGTATCTATTTTTCTTTGTTTACAAACTGAATAAGACATAACCTTCAATTTATACCCCTGGGGATGCTTTGTTTTTGTTCACAAAAAAAACGGTTATAGTTGCTTTCATGTGACTCTTAATTCACAGGATGATGAAGATCAAATGCTTTGATGTACTCTACAGTTTGCTTCTCATTTGATCCAGTTCAAAATCATATTAGTTTACCACATGGAATCCTGATATTTCATAAATAAATGTGTTGTATTGCCTTTAAATTAGACATGACAATCTGTTCAAATTGTGAAGTTTACAAAATAATCTCACAAAATATATAACAAAGAGAAAGAAAGAATGAATGAATGTATTTTCACAGTACAGTTCACACTATGTAAATCAAATGCAGTTAAGAATTCCTTCTTCCAAGGCCCTGCCACTGTCTGGCTGAATACACAGGAGGGATTCTGCAGTACAGTTATATGGGTTTATGAAATAGAAACTAACTACAATGTATTTCCAGTGGAGTTTTAGAAGTATAAAACACAAACTGTGAACCATGTATATAAAATACTGGCATATCTTATTGGTATGTGTATTTATGGAAAAGTGGTAGGCAGAATTTCACAACTAATTGCAACAAATATTATTCTGTCTCTGACAACCAAAGCACCCTGTTTCCTTAATCAAGATTTTGATTAAGGAATAAAACTAATATCCGTGCTTGGTGTGTTACTTCAGTAATTCAGTTCTTCAGTCGGCTGCATATTGTGCCTGCTGTTAGGGATGAGAAAAAATAAAAAACAGAATGAGAGAAAATTGCTATGCTGAGCCAAGTAAAACACACCCCTGTTGGCCTTGTTGCTTGAGAAACCGTTTAGACATTCGAGAATAAATCCTGAGCTCAGCAAGGTACTGGCTGCCACTTGTCATATTTTGCAGTTTTAAATGGACCTCTTATCTGACAATGGTATAAAAGATGCATTTCTTTAAAATACTGCCTAGAAAATTGGTGGCTGACATGTATCTTAATAACCAGGTCCAATTGTCATAAAACTGTCTCATATGACATTCCTTTGCAGAATTTCTACAAAACAGGATATAACCAAAGTCCACAAACTTTTTAATTCTGTATTTTTTAAATCCATTACAATGTACCACAGGAAGGCTTTGATGGGCACATTTTAAACAGCTTTGAGATGAAAATGAAAGACAAACTTTCAGATACAACGCAAAAGATGTATTCATGAACATCATATCTAACATTTGTATAGTAGTAAACACTGTATTTAAATGAAAAAATAAACATAAAAGGCTTTATTTTCAAAATTAGCACATGTCCCGCATGACTTAAAGAAAAATTATAATAAAATAAACATTTGAAAAGAAAATATTGTGTAAACAGGTGTAAACTGCTATATGTACATACAAAATTGTAAAAGCTAAGTATTTATTTACAAAAATAACATAAGGCTTTTTTTTCCACATTGCCGTATCCAGTCAGCACTCCCACATCCGAACCTACAACACCAATTTCCAGAATTAAAACAGTATCCAAAGTCAGTCTTCAAAATTGCAAAATATGGTGCCTGATAAGGCCCTAATGTCACAGTTCTCTTGCAAATGAAAATGCACAAAATCAACTGAAGATCACAGGTTTTAAAAAAAGTATCTACAACTGTTGAATGATTAACTTTTACATTACCACACTTTGTCTTGTTTGCTTTGTTTTTGGAGGAAGCGCTATATATTTGCAGTGCACAATAAAGCAGACTGATTTGCCATGCCAGAAAAAAAAAAAAAAAACGCGGGCTGGGATGGTTAAACAAGTCAATTGTAACACTGAAGTGATGGGCTTTGTATCAGAAAACTGGTGACTGAGTCGTAAATCACGTGTGAAGGGTAAGTGCATTAAATTGTTACATATATGTAATGGGGATTGATTTTATTCTTAATACAAGGATGGTAAAATGCGACTGACGTAAAAAAGAAGTAATTATTTATAAAAAGTAACATAAAAAAGAAAATAACTCAATACCCATTATGTAACGTGAATGCGCATTCAGGGAAACATACTTCAAGTAGCCCCGATATTAGCACAATCCACACAGATGTAACGCTTATCAACTTGTCGTGTATTGTTTTCTGTTGCGTGTGTCACTTGGTGCACACTGTATCCAGGTTGATCTGCGTTTCCCTGACGCTTTGTAGTTTTCTGATCGAAATGTTTCTGCCAAAGCTCCGTGGCTAGCATCAAGATGAAATCTTTCCTACTGATATTTTCCCCGGTGCATTCCTTGTACAAAACAAAGGAATTGATGGCTGTCATGTCCAGTACATTGTAAAATACAGCAACTGGACACTGGTGATTGCTTTCACTGAGTACTAAGTTTTGCACTGATGGTGGAAACTCTCTTCTCGCTTTGTTTGCTGTTCCAACCAGGCTGTTTTTTTTTTCCTTCAACTGTTTTGCTAATTACAGTGAAATAAAAAAAAAATTGTCATTGGTAACTTTCATCCTTTTTCCTAAGCACGGTTATATCATCCTAAGTACCACATTGTCACCCAGTCTCTGACCAGCTGGGCGAGTTTCATCTTTGCCCAGGTAGGGGTAGGGTCTGCTATCAGCCAAAACTTGATCCCAAATTTGACAGGTTTGTTTGACATGTATTGTGTCCAGCGACAGAAGCCCTGATTATAAGACAGCAGACTATATATGCTCATGTAGACAGCCAGACGGCAGTTCTCCAAGGAATTGATAGGATTACAATAGATATTTGGATAACACATATCTAGACTTCAAGAGCAATATTCTATTCAAATACATACTGCTGTAAACTCAGCGGAGGTACAGATAACAAACTGGCTTGTATACATATAAAACATAACGTGTTGTCGGTTATATTAACAATAAAAGCATGTATTGTAATAAGCCGTCAAAATGACAGCTTTTGGCGGTTCTAGGTAGAAGTGCTCATAACTTTTTTTATTTTTGCGATTCTGACTTTCAAACACCGTCAGGGTATTTAATACATGTATTTCGGAAAAGTCAAGAACAGACAACGGCAGATCTTTAACACATGCAGAGTAATTTAAATTTTAAAAGTGAAAACCATCAAAATGACTTCCTTGGTGGTTCTAGTGTTAAAAAACTTATATCTATTTGATCGAGGGGTAATGTGACATCATAAATCGTGAGTGCAAACCCTGTGCACTACGACTTGGGCCACAGTGTAAATATAGTTAATATCCATGTAATTAGGTATATATCTATGATTCTTCCTCTGTGAAATACTTCCATATGAAATTGATGTACATTAAAGCAGTGCAGGGATTTTACTTGTATGAGCTTGCTGAATCTATAGAGATGGGTGCCCTTCTACAAATAGGATAACTCACCTCTTGCTTGTGTTATAAAGCAGTCCATTGTGCTGTGACACACCCTGTGCTAAAAGTAGAGCTGCCTCGGGCCCTCTAATAAAAAAGAATGTTTGATAAGGTTGACACGCTCGCCAGAAAGTATGCTTCTGAGTAACCGAACCACAAAGGTTTCACATAACAGTACTGACAGTTAATTTTGTTAACAGAGTGGCCAAGCGGTCTTGTAAACAAACTAGGACATAACTGTTAATGTTTGTTTTCAATGTTGAATGATTGACATTTCCTATTGATAAACCTCAAGGGAGGCATGGTTTAATTTATAGCAAGGTAAATGTGAGACATGTATAATTAAAAAATGTTGTTATCCACATCAAGACACAGCTGTAGAAATGTTATGGAAGTGAAGAAACACACATGTTGTATCTGGGGTTAAATAAATAATGAACACTCATACAAATATCTATTACGTGTCTGAATTGTGTAGTGTGTGTTTGTATGCAGTGAAAGCCTGTTATGAAACTGTCCATAATAATTAATTCTAAAGTTACGGTTCCAATAATCTGTATATCAACAATGTATTGAAGAACTGACTTCTATTCTTAGGAATCCTGTCTGCAAAAGATTTGTCAAGCTTTCGAAAACAGTGTTGGGCAAAAACATCATTAAAGGTGATTAAAAATAGTTATTGCATTCAAAGCAGTCTTTTTATATACAAGCTCGATAGCTGAATCTATGAACAAGGTCAAGATAACTTACTATTTTAAATAGAGCACTCATATATAGTAGTGAAAACCCAATGCTGGAAGAATAAACTGTTATAATTATAGACATGTATCTCGAACAATCTCTAACCTAAAAGCATTGAAAACTACCTTCATTGAAGAAGCTAGTGACCTGTGTCCAATTGCCCCATTATTTTTTTTGTTCGGGTAGGTGAAATGACATGCAAACTGACAGCTCCCTGATAAAATGAACATCAAATACCGTGTGGCTTTGCTTATCATGCTATCTGTAGACAAGCGAACAGCGGCTTGGTTCAAATAAATTCCTCTGATGTAATTCAATAGTTGAAACCTGTTGCCATGGCAGCTCTGCCGCATTGAGCAATGTCTTCTATTATCTCCCTTTCTTTCAAGCTGACTATCGCTGTCTGCAGAACAGCAAGCTTGATGTCATTTCAGTCAACTGAACATCAATTTGAGATCCCTATTGGAGCCAAAATGCATTTTTTAAGTTCTAAGTTTTTTCTAACTAATATTTTGGCAAAAAAGGAAAAATAAGTCCAGGTTAGTTTACACATATGTCTGCTGTCATGTTAAACTGTTTTCTTATCTTTAAATGATAATGGCAACACATCAATTAATACTGATAGCTGCACTAAAGTACCAGTTATGAATGATATCTGATACAAATTACAAATGACACATGATATAAAATTCAGCTGGCACATGATACTAAATATGAATGATAACCGATACAAAATGACACCTGACAACAAACCAGAGGAGGGAGTAGAACTCAGTAAAGGGATATATGACAACTGATGTGAGGAAATTTGATTTCTGAGGATGTCCCAATATTGACACAGTACATCACAAAGGTGTCAGCTGTGTATAGTATTCAGTTTTAGAAGTAAAAAATACATAGAAAACCATCCATAACTTCAATAGAGCTGAATATACAAAAGCAATTGTTTTACTTTTTCCATATCATGGGTGACCCATGAAGCGGTCGGTTTGTGTCGAATGTGAACTTTTTGTGATTTGCAGTTGGTGCGGGTCAGAAAATGTTAATTTCGGGTCAGGCCCGGGTCTGAATTTTAATCACCAAAAAGTTTTCTGTCCTTTCAGCATACTCGTCTGTAACCCTTTCCCAAATAACGTATTAGAAGGTAAATGTACCAGTATTTCCTGCATTAAAGAAGGAGGCTATTAGGGAGGAGTTGGCAGATTAAGCAGTGTTCTCGGTTTGTATTGCCACTTGTTTGATACGTCGCAAGATCCTTTTATCACTGCTATTAAAAATGTATGTGGACGAGGTGAAACAAAAGATAGCGCAGGGTTTATATCATGTGGAGGATAATAGTTCGAGAGGTGAATCGAGTGTGTAATTCTTTTGGAATCATAGCGAATTAAAATAATGAACATGTGACTAGATGCATTGCTTGTAAAACAATATGTCATTATGTTTGTATACAACAGCCACAAGACTGGTACATCATCTCTGCGAAAGCACAGATGTAGCTCCCTTTCAACTGGTGGCACGAAAGGAATAGACAGGTATTTTATAGTAAAGTAAGTGGCGATAGTTAATATTGTGTTAATACTATGTTAAAATATATCCAGACCACTAGAGAAAGCTGTATAGCCTATTGTGTAAACTCAATCTGTGGAGAATGGTAGAGATATCTGGTTGTGAATGTGACAACATGAGAAAGCCAGTTGACACAGGCAGTAGGTGAAGGACAAACACTTGTGGGGTCGGGTTGCATGTCTTCTTAAAGCGGTTTGGGTTGGGTCACGGGTAAGAAGACAGTGTTGCAGCAGGTTCGGGTCGGGTCTGTAGTAGCGGGGCCGGGTCGGAAGCGGGTCGTAAAAATCAGACCCACGCAGGACTCTGCCTTGGGTCATTGTCAGCGAGGCTGAATTTATCTAACAGATGCACATGAACATAAAAAAGTAATTCAAGATGAAACAATGAAAATGAAATGGCAAACAACCAAATAGAAATAGGAAAAGGTATCAAACCTCATTGTGAACTCTTCTTTAACTTAAAAACTTAAACAGGATCAATGCAAACTTACACGATTTCCCCCAATTCTCGTGCAAACATTCTTTGTATGATAATCCAAAATATATGCATTTTTAAAATTTTGGGATTCCAGTGTTTTATGTGTAGTTTCAGTGCTAGATGGGCATAATTAACAATAGTATTCAGATCGTGGCTTGAGACTGGAGTATGTGTGGTGCATAAACCTAAAAGTAGATTTTCAGGATGAATAGTATATGATGTTTCTTTAAACAATTGAAATGCGATTTTAAAATAGATTTCTAAAGAGGTTGGATTTTACATGAGAATTTTACGAAAGAGAGGCAGCCATTCGACTTAGAGAGACGTAGAGGCTCAGGAAGTGGGTCAGACAGACCACGTTACTGGGATAAGCCAACAAGACAAAGTTCTGGGATTGATCAGCATGAAGATCTGGAAGAGCATTCGTTAATGTTCTTATTTTTACTTTCTTATTTTTGTACCAAGCCCCTCAGTGCTAACCACAATGCAATGTTTAAATGTATTTTTAAAGTGCCTGTCTCATCAAACCACACAGAGCAAAGTGTGTTTATTGGAGATATCTATCAACTTGCAGTTGGAGCAAGAAAGGGGCCAATTGCAACTGTATGGATTATGGGTTTCTGCTATCTTCAAGCAGGCGCTGGAGAGGCGAGAGCAGCATGTGTATTTGAAGTGTGTTTCAGATAACTAAATGCAATCCTTCCTCAATCACTTTAAAAGCACATAGTGGTTTGCGATTACCTAAAATGTAATTACCTGTTTTTTTGGGGGGTGGGGGGTGAATTATTTTGTATTAAAGTTCCCCACAGCACTACAACTCCCTGCTCACTCAACACCATCTCAAAAGCACAGACAAGTGGCAAGTTGGAGATGAAAGACAGGAGTCAAGCTGTTTATTTTTTCCATTGCTGGTAGCAAGATACCAGAGATATGACATATTTTAGTCTTCTACTAAACCTTTGCTACATGTTAATGGATGGGAGGAGTGTTTTAGGGAGTTCCAGGTTCAAAACTTTTGCAGTTCCTGAAACATAGATTATAGTCATTAGTCACTAGACTAAAGTGTAGAGAGCTGCTATCTGATATAAATGAAGCAGACACTTATCTGGTTTCTCCCATTTTAGTTTGATACCCACCTATTAATCTTTAATAGGCTAATAATTGTGGTAGCATATTTCCTGTCACCCGCCATTAGCTCAAATGAATTAGGCCATTTAGTTTAGCAACAAAAAAAAGAAAAAGTGCCAAATGTGAAAAATGGCAGCAGGGAAACCAAACAGGTTGAATCAGCAGATGTCGATTACCTTTTGAATAAGTGTTGCCAATTATTTATACTATTACTTGTATGTATCGTGTTCCATACATTTTATTATTGTTTTCCCTTTATAATGTTAGCAGTGTGAGCTTTAACAGATCATTTACAACATCCCCCTGCTACAGGTATTAGCATGAGCATTTATAAGTGCAAGTAGGTCTAGTGAACCTAGATTATTTCCGAAGGAATAACCAACCTGGACAGTCAACAGTGTTTTAAATGAAGCATGCCCCTACATTCAGCTTGAGGACATTCCTTAAAGTAATCTTGTTTAATGTATTTGGGTTACTATTAATTGTGATATTGGTGTTGCAATGAAGCTATTTTTTTTAGCTGACTAAATGCCTTACTTTAATATGTTACTGCATTTTCTAATCTGCAGTTAGAAAGTTTATACTCTCATATAATATAATAATAATATCTTTATTTTTATATAGCGACTTTCATAGTGGACCATCACAAAGCGCTTTACAGAAGTAGGCTGTGAACTATATGCAGAGTCATTTACAATAGGACACTGATTTAACACATCTTTCTCAGGATGGAGCACAAGGAGGTTAAGTGACTTGCTCAGGGTCACACCGTGAGTCAGTCAATGGCAGAGGTGGGATTTGAACCGGTGACCTTCTGGTTATAAGCCCTGGACTTTAACCACTGGACCACACTGCCTTCTTGTATTAAATAAAATTAGAAAACGATATAGAATCTCATTAATTTTCTTTTTTTCTACAAATCCTATTACATGGTAAAATATCAGATTGACTTGGCTCATAAACTGTTCTAAACTGGAGCCCCATAGTGCAGTGAAAGCATAACCCATTTCATTTAATTAAATACATACTGTATTCAATTTCACTCTCAGGTCCACAAAGTTATAAGTGAATGGGGAAAATCAAGAAGAATTTAAACATAAGGGGATTCATAACTGAATCAAACAGAATAGAACATATATATATAAATATGGATACATTTAGTATGGGGTGGTCACATGGTGAATTGTTCTTTATACGATGCTCAAGGTTGTATCAGCCAATCATAACACAGATGGCCATTGTTTTAACCAATCATATAGCCATGCCATTATACTACAGCCCTGGATGTAATGTGTATCCCAGTTGAATTACATGCAATGTATGTTCTGTGGTTTAGTTCAAACACAGCACATCTTAGTTTTGTAAGTTACATAACAGCCATGCACCGTCTTCTTTGACCTGAGTAGGCTACTGAACTTCTCGTTGCTAAGCTGTGCTGTCTAAAACTGCACAGATTGAACAAACTGTGAGCTTAATATTCAAAGGATTGCATAAATGAAATAATTGAGCAGCATTACTCTAACTAAAAGGCCTCATATTTTAATCATTAGTTTTATTCAAACGTAATTTCAGTTTTGCTTAGAGATAAGTAGGTGGTTCAAGTGTTGAGGCCGTGGAGATGCTACATTTTAGAGGAAAGCAGGGAAGTTTAGATTGGGGCTTCATGGTTTCAATGTACACCAAGGTACAAAGTGATGAACACACCTGCCACCTAAAAAGCCAAATGTGGCCACCAGTCAGTCACCTTTAATCAGATCATCTCTAAAGCCGAACCAGCACTGATCAGTAAAACGTGAAATAAAATAATTGATACAATTTGTGGTATTAGGAGAAAAATTCAAGATGGTTTCCAGACATCAAGTTCCAAAGTTACGTAACAAATCCTCTGTTGACCTGAGCTGCTTTACATCCTTTAGTAACAGTATGACGTTTTTGATGGGTTCATAACAAATGTACCCTACTGTGTATATATTCCCTTTCCCTTGCCTTTTTTATTGTTTGCAATCATCTGTCGTGTGCCATAGCTCAAACCCCATACCAGACTACAACCTTTCAAATAGATATCTAGTTGTCTTCATGGTAACTTGAAATTGCCCATGCAAAACAATGTAGATGGTACAAAGGCAAACAGTGGGTTAATCATGGTAATTATCTGGTTTAACACCAAAGGCCCTGGTTAGCACTAATCATAGCCTACCTGTTGTTGTCTTAGAGGTAATCCAAGATTATTGTTAATCAGGGTATGTGAAACCAGCCATTTACTGTGTCTCCTTTAAAAGTGACATTAGGGAAAGCTATTTCTCTGTTTTATAAGGCATTGATTGATCTGTTTATTTTCACTCACAAGTTAACCATACCTAATGCTGTCTAAGTTCACTGTTAGAAGTTATGAACTCCTACATGTTTTATTTTCTATTTGTAGATAAATAATTCAGTGCTGATACTTTTCCTATAGGGGAAGTCTGGATAGGACCATGCAATAGCTGGTTTCCCTAGTCCATTGAAGGTTGCAAAAAGAAATGATAATTTATGTATATATGAGCTATATTATATAGATAGATAGTTAAATGACATTTTAAATAATAATAAAAATAATAATACTAATAATAATTAAAAAATATTACTCGGCTTGGCTTTTCTTCCCCCTCACAGATAAAGATTTGTCTACTTGGTGATTTGTGCGTGTTATAGGGTATGTTTATTCCACAAGTTCTCTGCCCATACTTTTGCATTTGGTCTTGTATTCCCTGTTGTCCGCTGCATTTTATTTCAAATGTTATTTTACTTATTTTGTGTCTCAAAATGAAACATCCTTGATTTCCTATTCAGTTCATGTGTGCACCTGTATGTGAGGTCCCCCGGGTGCCTGATGCTGTTGTCTTTGTGTTTCCCGCAGAGAGAAGCAGTGTCCGTCAGACAAGAAGCCAGCAGAAATACTTTGCAATGGATGTAGACGAAGAAGAAAACATGAGTAAGCGCCCTAGTGACTGCGTTCTCCTTAAACTATGACACATAGTAGGACTAAAGGATCTTGGGTATAGAATGAGACAAATATTTTTACCAAAGTCTTTGTCCAGGTGTTCTAGTACGTTTTTGGTTGCATTTTATACTAACTGGGCCACAGCAACCTGCAATTGCCACTGAGATATTACCAAGTCAATTTAGAGTGACCAATTATAATAATAATTATTATTATTATTCATTTCTTCTTCTTATTATTCATGTACAGCTGGGGCAGCGAATGCATGTTACTGACATACAGCACGTGTTCAAGATACCACATTTTAAATGACCTTTTCCCCTAATCTACTTAAATAATGTTAACTTCTCTTAAAGTTTTGCAATAGAGACCAGCAGTATCACTTTAATGATCCTGTCTCCCTTCCCCCCTTCATTAATAAGATACAAAGCCTTTTCCTTGTGATTTTTAAGCCTTGTCACATCTTACAGATATGTCATCTGCTATAACAATGTGTTCAATTCATATTACACTACTTTTGGTTGCAGGTGTTCCCTATGCATTTTAATTTGAACGCGTCTGAAGCATAACACATCAGCTTTAAAGGAAAATAATTCAATTAATCTTGTCTGCGACTCAATTCTGTGTAGTGGAACAGCGATTTGAAATCTATCTGAATAAAAATAAAATAATCTGGTTTTCTCAGCGATCATATTCCAGATCCAAGAATAGTCATAATGTAAGATTGTCAGTTTGAAAGGTGCCATTAAAAAAATACACCCTTGATCAGAAGGTTCAGTATACATTAATTTCAGGACCATTCTAATAGAATGTATGCGTTGAAAATCAGAGTGGAAGCTGTAACTGTCTGGAATTTCTTGTTTTGAACTTCAGACTAGCCACTTTTAAATAGCAATTCTGTATGGATGTGAACTGCCCGAGTTATCTCATCTCAGTCACTTTTAAAACTCAAAAGTTTAAATGCACCTCTGTGTCCACAGGATCACTTCTACTCTTAATTACTTCTGGTACATCAGCGTATAAACATTAACCTTCCCCCCTGCAGTACTCAATGAATGTAGTGCTACGTAAACAAATTCATGTGATATCACATTTGTTCTATATGGTATTACTTACAAATATATTTCTTACATAGTGTTGCAGGGGGACAAGTTAATGGCCACACAATGGTGTACATCATGGACATGATTTGGAGGGCTCTATTGATGCCACTGGGATAATTTAAAGCTCTTAGTTTTAAACACAGGTCACCAGACTAATGTATGAATTGAGATAACTCTCAAACTTATAGGTATGTGAGTACCAGTAAGATGTATGACTTGGATGGTAAAAAAGATGGATAGTAACATAGGGATAATATAAGCTTCTAGTTTGATTTATAAACTTGTTCAAAATAACCATATACTGAACAATGGTTTTGCACATTAATGTGTGCCTGTGTTTACAATTGACGAGTATAACATTGTTACTGAGAAGCTTATATGCAGGAAAAATGCATGGTAAGTGCTTAGAAATCCTACAGTTAATGCAAACACTATACCTGTCGGATCACATCCAAATCAGCTCAGTTAGAATCAGTCGAAATAGATTTGAGCTCTTTAAAGATACTGTGACATCCCTTCATAGTTTTCCTTGGTAAGCACGACAGGATTGCCTGTGGCCTACTCAACATCACTGTAATACACAATAACAACATTGCTGTACTTTCATGAAATCTTTCATGACAGTTCAAATAGTCCATTTGTGACACTTCTTTTTAGTTTTTATTAAAGCTGAAGAAACCAAGTCAAGAAGACCAATGTTTCAGCTTGTAGGATTTCAGTTTTTCCCTTTTTCATTTAATAACGAATACGGATTCTTAGAAGAAGCTACAAGTTGAAATTGGACTTACTAAATATTGTATTATTCTTTTGGTCTTGTATTATAAAGGCCAGCATCAAGGGGGAACATGTCCAAGTAACCATTGAAGACTTTGGTTTAATTATCATGTCTTGAGAAGTGTCAAAGTCTCAGTACCTCTGTTTACAGTTGTCAGAACAAAAACACATTAACTCCAAAATGCATTTTAATAAAGGACTTACTAGTATCATTGCTGGCTTGAAGTGGAACGTATTTATCAGTCGACAACTAAGAGACCAAATACAGCCCTCTTAACCTTTTCAATGCCCACAGTGAGAGCTCTCTTCATGTTATGTTGGCTGTATAAATGCCTTATATTGCAGAGAAGTAGTAGTTTGGCAGTACTTTACATGACCTCTTATTTCTGGTCATGTGATGTTCATCTGATATTTTAGAGAGTAAGTGGCTTGAACTGTAACTTCGACTGTCTCTTACTGTTGAATTGTGTTGGGCACACACAAGACCACAGTTAATGTCAAAAGCTCTGAAATAATTATATGGGGCCTTGTACGTTAAACTTTCAAACCACTGTAAGATAGTTGCAATATCTTGCCTCAGATATTTAAAAAAAACAAAAAAAAATCATAGAAAAGAAAACTGTTACTTTTTTTTTTTTAAATGACCTAAAGTGTATATTAATTACAATTGTACTAATCACATATAGGGTATGTAGGAGGAAAAAAATAATGACATTGTTAATAGCAGGAAGAAGCAGCATTAAAGCTTAACAGTAAAGCTTCCCTTTTGGCAGAGCTTGAAACGGGAAGACTCTGAGCTTTGTTCATTAGCCTCTGACAATGTGTTCAAATAAGTTGACTCTGTGGGTATCGCTCAGTTCTTCCCAATCCTGGGGGCAACGAGACCTTCAATACGCAGTTAGAAACGCTTTGCAAAATAAATCGCACACCGTGAGCTAGATTCTCAAAGCTCTTCAGAATTTCCTTTGTCATTAGCACAACTCACAAATAAAGATACCAGACCAGATATAAACCACTGTTTTTTTCTGGTCTTAAAGGTAGAATAAATGAAGTGTATAAAGTTAAATAATACTCTCATTTATGTTGTTTTTTTCTTCCGTTTTTCATTACGTCTGAAAAGTTTGAGCTCAACGTGGTTCACAATAATATTTTATTTTCTGAAGATTGTTGCAAGATGCTTCTAGTTTTCCACAGGGGCTGCTCTGTCATAAATGAGAGACTAAAGGTAAAAGAGTGAGACTGATTTGATTGTTAGTCTCACCTCTGACAGCTTTGTGAGCTTCCCTGTAAAGAGAAAAAACCCCACCAGACTCAAAGCATCTTGTTAGCAGCAACACTTAACTACAGTATTAACATCACAATGTAAAAGCAGGTGAGACTAAAAATGAAAGCGTCACATTCATGACACAAAAAGCCCTTGTAGGGAACTAGCTAGAAGCATCTTAATGGTCTATAGCAGAGAACATATTGCTGTGAACCTTGCAAAGCTCAAACTCTTTAAAATAGGTTTCAAGGGTATGATTGAAAAATGTAAAACAAAACAAGAATTGGAAACATAATGCCATGAAGGATACAGTGTGTGGTTTGTGGGTGGGAGGATTATTTCATTTTGTACACATTGTTTATTATTTGCTTTAGCATTGTATTATCGGTGCCCACATTGTGAACAAAACCAGTATGGGTGGTGTAGTTTGTATCTTCTAAATGAACATTCGGTTCCAGGCAGACGTTTGATTGTTCTATATGAGTTTAATAGTAAAATTGTATATGGCTGTAAGTGCTCACTTCTTTGACGTCGGCTTTTCAAAACAAATTCTGTGACACAATTCTGTCTCAGTCAGTCACGGCACAGAATAAAAAATGATGCTGTCTTTAAAGATTCTCGGAGGCAGACAGGAGCCTTTTATTTTCTTTTTGTTTTTTTAAATATAAAATATAGTGTGATTGGGGTTTACTGGGGGAAAAAAAGGGAAAAATCTGTGAAAATAATGAATTTCCCTGTTTCCAGGTAAATATTGGGGATGAACAGAAAAGCAGTTCACCTGCTTCTGTTTGTGAAAAGTGGTAAAATAAAATACCTGTATCAGTCTTAAATTCAGTATTTAACAGATTTTTTTATGTATTTTATTTTAACAAAATTGTATTCACCACAGTAAATACCAACAGCTTATGTAAAACCTGGACATTTTATTATTATTATTTGTTTATTTAGCAGGCATGCTTTATCCAAGGGGACTTACAGAGACTAGGGTGTGTGAACTATGCATCAGATGCAGAGTCACTTACAACTACGTCTCACCCGAAAGACGGAGCACAAGGAGGTGAAGTGACTTGCTCAGGGTCACACAATGAGTCAGTGGCTGAGGTGGGATTTGAACCGGGGACCTCCTGGTTACAAGCCCTTTTCTTTAACCACTGGACCACACAGTCTCAAATGGTAAAAACTGTGAATGAAGGGCCTTGAGTAGTATTATTATTATTATTATTATTATTATTATTATTATTATTATTATTATTATTATTATTATTATTATTATTATTATTATTATTGTGACATAGTATGACCATGGGCAAATTGCTTCGATTCCTCTGTGTTCATTTCACCAGCCAATGGACATATATAAATTACATTTCCACACCAATGCCTTCTACTACTAGAAAGATTACAGAGTTTTTTTCAAGTGTAGAAATAAATAAGTATTTATTGGGTTTTAAATTATTCCTCTCACTTGTGTATTTGCTCTCTAAAACAGTCATTTGGTGCATTTGCAAATTTTTCAGAGCTACTGTCAGTTTTTGATAAAGGTAGGGTTAAGTAGTTGGGCTTTATTAAAAAGACTGTGACCTTTCACATAAAGCATGTGTTGTCAAAATGCTTACATAAGGAAAATGAGGAGTTTTTAAATTACATCCAGGACTCCTGGAAGTTTGTGGTAGTCAAACTGAGCACAATGAAACAGCGTGTCAAACCTAAAACAGGATTGCAGATTCTGGTTTTGAAGAAGCTTTTCACTGTGAGGATCAGTGGTTCAGGAGTCAGATCATCAAAAGTATCCCATTACACAGTTTATACTACTCATGTTTCTTTGCATATAATGCCAGGATATTTAAAGAAGTGGAATACGGAGTATAGCTTGCACCATCGGTATGTTCATAATATTTAATGTCTTACCTGTTTATTATAATTTCTATCTATCAATATACAGTAAAACCTGTCTAATCCAGCCCCTCTACATACTGGCATTCTGTATAATGCGGCATCATTTTTGGTTCCAATAATTTTCCAGTCCCAAGTGAAGCTGCTTTACATTTAGGTTTTACTGTATGTTGTTCTTTCCGCTGAGATACGTTTTTGTTGTCATGCTTGCGAAATATTCCAGCAAAAATTTACCTTTTCAACCACTAACCACTAAAAGCTGAATAACTTGAAGTGGTTTGACCACGAGGGGTGTGCAGCTGTTTTATCAGTCCCCTCTGAAACTGATTTTTGTAAAGAAATGTTCCATTTACTAACTAACACTTGGTTGTTTGAATTCTAGTGGTCAGTTCTAAAACCACTCCCTTCAGAAATTCTTTCAGGTCTGGTTGAAAAAGTGCTATTTTGTTGTGGTAATTAGTACATAATGATCCAAGCTGAGGACTGATTTAAACAGAGAAGAAATTAAATATTCTGAAAATGTAGATGACAAAGTATCTCTTGTTTTTTTTGGGTTTTTTTAACGGTTTTGTGTGTGTGGTTGGGGAGGAATGCTATTAACCTTATCTGATGAGTTTTATTGATTTGTGTGCTCATATGATATTATTATTATTTGTTTATTTAGCAGACGCCTTTATCCAAGGCGACTTACAAAGACTAGGGTGTGTGAACTATGCAGCAGCTGCAGAGTCACTTACAATTACGTCTCACCCGAAAGACGGAGCACAAGGAGGTTAAGTGACTTGCTCAGGGTCACACAATGAGTCAGTGGCTGAGGTGGGATTTGAACCGGGGACCTCCTCGTTATAAGCCCTTTCTTTAACCCCTGGACCACACAAGGGATATACACATATCCCTTCAAACAGGATCTACAGTAAATGGCCAACTCTGAGCTCCCATGGTGAATCAAACCTCCCAAGCCCAGCAATTTAGTTGGACAAGTCTCCTTTGATATATGTAAAGGAAATACAGTATAAAGAATATGATGTGCAGTACCTATTCTGCATAGCCCCTAATATGCAGCCGCCAACAGTTTTCACAGTATTCATAGTCACATTTGATAGTTATTTTCCAACACAATTGTGACCTCAATCCAATGTATGATGCCCGGGGCATTGACAAGGCAGAATATGCATTTAACTTTTTCTAATTTCAGTTTACTTGTGTACCTCTGTAACACTTCTTGAGTGTATCTTCTTTATATATGCGTTCTTTTAATTGTCTGCTAATGTGGGTCTTCATTTTTCAACACCTTTCTTCTTTCTCCTCAATTAGCCCCATCTCCCCTAAAGCCATTTATTTATTTATTTATTTTTTTGTGATTTTGTTGCTATTATCCCTTATGAATGTTTACCATAGTACAAGTATAACAAAATGTAATAAAGCATGGTAAACTATGATGATTGCATAGTATCACCATGGAAAAGGCATGGGAAAATTACAGTGCAAATGTATGGTGGTAAACTTTTGTAAGAGATTGAATATCTCATTTGCAGTAACATCTTCTTGAAGCACTTGCACGCGGCTTTTCTCATGAAACCAGTTTTTCTTTTGCCGCTTTTTTTTAAATGTACGCCCAGATTTATTGTAAATAGCATGGCTTGAATTTGCAAAACTGATTACTGATGTGTTGTTGGTGCTAATTAGGTTTTAGAGAGAAACAGACTTTCTAATATTCAGCATAACAGGAAATCGTGATTCCATATGCTAAATGTAACGCTCAATGTAAAACAGATCTCATGTGAAACATATTGAGACCCAACCACCCCAGACTCATTGAAAGAAAAAACTGTTTGATCCAGGGGATAAAAGACTCCCCATGCAAACTTGACATAGGCTTTACTGATTTGGTTAAGTACTGCTTCCCTATATGAACATTCAGATTTATACAATTCCTCTGAATCCCAAATTTGTCACAGCAGGGGTGTTGCTTCATGCAGATTTGTTATTATTACCAACAAAAACTAATGAGGAAACTAAATTTGCTGTGAGGGGGTGGGGGGAATCAAGTTTATTTTAAAATAGAAAAAAAGTTATTTCAACTCTAAGTTGACTATAGTGTGGATATAACCTTTAATGATGAACCATATCTGTTAGCGAATTCCACTTTCTAAATACGAATGGTTGCTTACATTTGACAGCCCCCATTGTCTGGTCTTGCTTGACTGGGAATTTAAAAGTGATTCACAGCTTTTGAAGGTTTGCTAATAAAATGTGGTTTGGCTTAGTCACAGATTGTGGCAAATCCATAGCTAACTGAAGAACCCGTTTTTGCATACATTATAGCCTGTTCTAGTTTTGTACTAAATACCCCACTGCTTTCTTTAGAGCTATGTTCAATTGATCCAAATACCGCTGTCATTTAAAACATTAATATATTAATCTTCCTGAGATTGTTCATGTTTTCCTGATAGAAAAAAATGTGTTTATTTAGCAGACACCTTTATCCAAGGCGACTTACAGAGACTAGGGCATGTGAACTATGCATCAGCTGCAGAGTCACTTACAATTACGTCTCACCCGAAAGACGGAGCACAAGGAGGTTAAGTGACTTGCTCAGGGTCACACAATGAGTCAGTGGCTGAGGTGGGATTTGAACCGGGGACCTCCTAGTTACAAGCCCTTTTCTTTAACCACTGGACCACACAGTCTCTGTTTTGATCAATTGGAAATAACACCAATGTCTTCAAAGATGATTGGTAAAGAATTGTTTGACAGTAGTGGAGCTTCTTTCTTTCCCAGACAAGCACTTGTAGAGCCAGAGTCAGTTTGGTTTTGTAGAATGTTTCCTTTACTTTCCCTCTTCTCTCCTCCTCTTCCTGCTCCACTCCCGTATACGACTCCCTCTTTCCTCCATGAATTCCCACACTGTGGCACTTTGCATTTTTTTTCTTCTGAGCACCGAAAGGAGTAACCTATTGAGCTTTTGCTGGAGGATGTTATAAATGAAAATTTAGTAAACATTCCATCGGCTTTGTCAACAGGATGCAGTGATGTGTGTTGCTTACCAGAAAAACCATGTGGCTTCACCAACAAGGCCTTTAAACTGGGTTGGAATCTTATTTTTTCCTGGTTTAAATTCAAGGTGGTAATGAAACAGGTTTTCAAAAAGAATTTAGCTAAAGCCCAACCATATTGTAACAGTGCTGCTAACACCAATTTCAGTTAACTATGAGGGTAGAACTCTAATAAGTTTGTAAATGATAATCAAAATGATACATTTATTGTGTGCATCCACATCTATTGGGACCATTTATAAAACCTCTTCAAACACAGAGTACACCAATTTACACAGTCTACTAGACCAGTGTGTGCCTGTTAATAAAGTGCAGGTTATCTTATGTTGCTGTTTCCAAAAATACACCTCACCTCCAACCCTAGTTGCCAAAGATTTATGAATTACAGGACTGCTGATGTAATGCCCACTCCATATTCAAGCTTTCCATTCCAATTGTTTTGAACCAATAGATTTAGTTTTAAAGTGTTATGAGTAAAATAGTAATGAAATTGAATTGGCCTAATATTCTCTGGGGTTTTATTTATTTATTTAATTTCTTTCTTTTTATGAGCTATACTATTTATCAAATATTGTTTAATGCAAACTGCTTTGATTGGCCAACCATAGAAGCCTTCAGGTTAAACAAAACTCAAAGGTCTCATTTCAGAATGCCTTAATTTGTATCTATTTAACATCCAACCTCCCCTAACTCCCCCATCTGAATTTATAGAACACACATCACTTGTTCGGTTACAAAGAGGGATAAAGGAATCTATAAATTTTACATTTACAAGATCCTGCAACGAAGGCGTTGTAAGTTACTCTTTCTGGGCACCGCAGGTTTGTGCAGCACCGATGTTAAGGAAAATCGCAACCTGGACAACGTCTCTTCAAAGGAAACTTTGGGTGAAGGGGTCCAACTCCCCAATGGAGGCAGTGGCAGCAGGAAGCGCCCACTCGAGGAGGGTAATAATGGCCACTCGCATTCCAAGTTCCGGGCCAAGAAACGAAAGAAAACTCCGGGGCCCGTCTTACCAAAGAATGCCCTAATGCAGCTCAATGAGATCAAGCCAGGGCTGCAGTATAAGCTGCTGTCTCAGACTGGGCCCGTCCACGCTCCTGTGTTCGTCATGACAGTGGAGGTCAACGGGCAGCTTTTCGAAGGCTCTGGTCCCACCAAGAAGAAGGCCAAGCTTAACGCTGCAGAGAAGGCCCTGAGGTCTTTCGTCCAGTTCCCCAACGCTTCAGAGGCCCACATGGCCATGGGTAGGACCCTGACTGTAAACACTGACTTCACTTCCGACCAGGCAGACTTCCCCGACACCCTCTTTAATGGTTTTGAGACCCCAGCTCAGGCCAATGTGGCCTATTACCTGGGCTCCAATGGAAATGGCTCCTTTAACTCCATAGGGGATTACCCTCTTCCCTCTTCTGGAGGGGCAGACAATCTCAGCCAGTCCCCTTTGCCCACCCCATCTGCCCTGGCCCCCTCTAGCGGTAAGAACTCTGTCATGATCCTGAACGAGCTACGCCCGGGCCTAAAGTATGACTTTGTCTCCGAGAGCGGCGAGAGCCACGCCAAAAACTTTGTGATGTCAGTAACAGTGGACGGACAGACCTTCGAAGGTTCAGGGAGGAATAAGAAGCTGGCTAAGGCCCGTGCCGCCCAGGCAGCCCTCTCCAGCTTGTTTAACATGCAGCTTGACCAGACGCCGTCCCGACAGCCCATCCCCAGGGAAGGCTTACAGCTTCATCTTCCCCAGGTAAGAGCACAGGTAATACTGGTGATGGTGTTGGGAACTCAGACATACCAAGGTTGGCCAAATCAGAAAGACACAGAGAGTGATTATTCAAATTTTCATTGGGGCAGCATGTTGATGCATTTTTATTTCAAAAAAGATATGTTTGGCATTTACATCAATAAAAAATATTGACTAGTAATGTCTGAAAATTGGTCCATAGATTTGGTCCAACTCTTGGTTGTTTGTGGAACCCTAAAGCTAGAAAGTGAATGTACAGTATGTGTGTGCATCTCTGCGGGTGGGAGGATATCACCATATGCATTAGTGGAAATTAGGCTTGCTCATTAGGGATAGCTATTCATCCAATTTTCTGTAATGTGAAACTGGGCTCCAGCAGAGTTGATGACGAGTCTTGGGTTATCTATCGCTTTTGAGAATGCATAAATTGGAATTGGAGCATGTTGTAATGTAATTGCGTGTGACCTGCTGAGTGGTTTTGTTGATATATTGTCATTAATAAGGCTGCCCTGGCTTTGTCATTTCATCAATGATTTTCCTGATCTGACTGCGTGAAGAGATAGAGCTGGAGGCTGAAGCCTCAGGCGAAAAGCAATGGTGTGATTATTAGCTTAGAAGTCAGTCAAACAATCTTGTTCCACATCTTTTTATGGATTAGTTAGATCTATTTCTTTGAGTCCCAGCCTGTTCAATTCACCATGCAAATGTTTTGACAGAGCCAGCACTTCCTAATTGACTAATTCATTCACCATTGTAAAATATTTATTTAATTTACCTGTGCACAAAGGTGCCCGTTTAGTCAGAAATAATTAGAAAAACAGACTAGTGAATGGAAGGAATAGTTTGAATTTTTATTGTTGGAATTTAATACCTCATTAATTTTCTTTAAGGCTAATTAAGATGAGCTCCTGTAGTTCTGTGCAGCTTGAAAAACTGAAAATGCATGTCAGCACAGTTTTTACTTGGAAGTACTCAAAAATAAATTAAATTTACTTTGAGTAACATTAATGCCACTTTGATAGGGGTAGGACGAAAGCATGTTACCCAAGCCATTGCAAATCTGGTGTTCCTTAAGTCAAGTTAAACACAAATGGCAACTAAATAAAAGCAAAAAAGCCTTTTTTTTATTTTCATAAATAACCTGTGTATGCATGTACTAACCTTTGGCATTGAGGCAAGGTGTCATGTATATTGATGCTACTACAAGACATGTCAAGATGTGCGTACTGTATTGCTTACTAGCTGATAAGTAAGTGATAAAATAATAGTATTTTTGTCTTGTAAAAATCCAGTGCAAAAAAGAATGATGCAGTGTCTGGTCTTCCACATAGAGATCAAATGTGTTTGTGTGGTTTTTATAGGTTCTAGCTGACTCTGTTTCCCGTCTTGTTGTGGATAAATTCAGTGAACTGACCGACAATTTCACATCACCTCATGCACGCAGGAAAGTCTTGGCTGGGGTTGTCATGACAACAGGTACAGAAAACACTTTTTATTCAGATTTTTCTTTTGGTTCAGATTTATTTAAAAGTTATGTAAATGCTGAAAAAAACCCAGAATGAATAAATAACACAAGTCTATAACAAACACAACACAGTCTTGAGGACAAGGTAGGACCGGTTCTGCTTAATAGCTGCTACTAAATATTACATTCAATGAAGGACATTACTTATGTTAATATTTTACATTCTCAAATGTGTTCCTTTTAACGTGTCCAGGCACTGACGTGAAAGATGCCGAGGTGATTTGTGTCTCCACGGGGACCAAGTGTATAAACGGAGAGTACATGAGCGACCGCGGCCTAGCCCTCAATGACTGCCACGCTGAAATTATTGCCCGAAGGTCCCTAATACGGTACCTCTATACCCAGCTTGAATACTTCTTGAGGTACGTTGTAATACAATTCACATTTAAAAGATCACAACTATGGAAAAAATGTAATAAACCTATTTACAATACAAATATTACAGGTAGCCTTGCCTAAATCATGTTCTGTTTTCAGAGTTACTGTACATACTCTATATGCTCGGATATATTGTGAAAAGTGTTGAATTTAAATCAAGGGAAGTAATTTTAAAACTTTACAATGCATTAGTAAGACCTCATCTAGAATATTGTGTTCAGTTCTGGTGACCTCGTTACAAAAAAGATATTGCTGCTCTAGAAAGAGTGCAAAGAAGAGCGACCAGAATTACCCCGTGTTTAAAAGGCATGTCGTATGCAGACAGTCTTAAAGAATTGAATCTATTCAGTCTTGAACTAAGAAGACTACGCAGTGATCTGATTCAAGCATTCAAAATTCTAAAAGGTATTGACAATTTCGACCCAGGGGACCTTTTCGACCTGAAAAAAGAAACAAGGACCAGGGGTCACAAATGGAGATTAGATAAAGGGGCATTCAGAACAGAAAATAGGAGGCACTTTTTTACACAAAGAATTGTGAGGGTCTGGAACCAACTCCCCAGCAATGTTGTTGAAGGTGACACCCTGGGATACTTCAAGAAGCTGCTTGATGAGATTTTGGGATCAATAAACTACTAACAACCAAACGAGCAAGATGGGCCGAATGGCCTCCTCTCGTTTGTAAACTTTCTTATGTTCTTTTAATGCAAAGGGCACATAGCATACAGTGTATTGATAAATATATTGTACTAGTATGTCTTAGGGGTGGGGGTGGTATAAATGTTTGCAGGACATAGTAATGTTATTGCCGCTGTCTTTTTTCCCCACAATTTTAACACGGTACACTTGTTTCTATCTTTTCTAGCAGCAACAAAGAAGATCAACAGAAATCAATTTTCATTCGGTGTGAGAGAGGTGGCTATAAACTGAAGGACAGTGTCCAGTTTCACCTGTACATAAGCACTTCACCATGCGGAGGCATGGGATATTCTCCCCACATGAAGCTGGAATGGAGGGTAAGGGTCAGAGGGAGGTAGTCATGTAGGGTCGAATCTAATATCAAGCAAGATTAAGATGTCCCTCCCGCTTTTACTCCGTGGGTGTGAGCAGGGTGCAATCTCTGAGTCGAGTTTGAGTGAGTCAGGGTGTTTGAATGTGAGCATGAGCTTACCGTCTTGGGGAACATTGCTTGTCAGGTGTCAGGAGCTTTTAGAAGATATTTCTGTATGTGCTGCGTGCCCCCTGGTGACCCTAGTTAGATAAACTCTGATTTCAACTAAAACAGATATGACAAGGAGCAATTGAAGGTCCTACAAGCTGTCAAAGGCAAAATCAGATGTTGTTCATGTCACATTTTCGGTTTACTGAAATCTATTCTAAAACAATTTTTTAATAGGCTGTGAGTTGGGTCTGAAAACCTAATTGGATAAAAGAAGCAATTACTAGTTTCAGAGCTTACCTTTACTTCCTGTTTAACACTAGAAGGACTGGAGATATACTCATGCCCAGAAGCCCTGCAGCAGTCTTTCTGACGGCTGTATTCAAAACACTGTAAATAGTATAACGAAAGGAGAAACAGTCGGATGCAATTTAGTTTTTTTTTTTATTGAGTACGTCACATAAACATCTGAAAAACCGAAGCATATTATGTATATATATACTGTATATATATATATATATATATATATATATATATATATATATATATATATATATATATATAATTTTGGAGACTGGTGTCTTAATCTCCTCAGGCTCAATCTTTTCAAGAGCTGTCCCCCCATCCTTCCAGGCCTTTAAGAGGTTCACATGATAAATCTGTTCTTTATTTCTTCGGTCAGCCTGTCTGATTTTATAGTTAACTGGTCCAACTGCCTCAATAACCTTATACGGCCCTTGCCACAGGGCAAACAGCTTACACTGGGGCGAGGGAACCAAAACTAACACTATCCTCGGGCTGAAATACTCTCACAAGTGCTGTTCGGTTATAGTTTCTTGACTCTGCTGCTTGAGCTTTCTCTAAATGTTCTTTGACAATCGGCGTGAGCTTCTATATTCTATTTCTCATATTAATTACATGTTCTACCACTGTCCGCTCCCCCCAACAGACTGATCCTCCCAGATCTCTTTCGCGATATCTAGTATTCCACGGGGCTGCCTCCATATAATAACTCAAAGGGAGAAAAGCCTGTGGAGGACTGAGGTACCTCTCTTATGGCAAACATGAAATAAGGCAACAACAAATCCCAGTCTTTCCCATCTCTAGCTATTACTTTCCTAAGCATAGTTTTTAGGGTCTTATTGAACTGCTCCACGAGGCTGTCTGTTTGTGGGTGGTACACTGAGGTCCTGATGGGGGTAATTTTTAATAGGGCACACAGCTCCTTCATAAGGTTTGACAGAAACCAGGTACCGTGTTCGGTCAAGATTTCTTTCGGTATGCCGACACGAGTGAATAGGTGTAGTAGTTCTTTTGCAATAATTTTAGAGGCGGTACCTCTCAGAGGTATCGCTTCAGGGTACCGGGTGGCATAATCCAAAATTACTAGTACATATTCGTGGCCCCGAGCTGACAGTGGCAATGGACTGACCAGGTCCATGGCTATGCGCTCAAAAGGTACATCTATTACCGGTAATGGCACCAAAGGGGCTCTAAAATTACCATGGGGACTGTTTTTTTGGCATTCAGGACAACTACTACAAAAACGCTTCACCTCCTCATATATGCCGGCCCAGAAGAATCTCTTCAAAATACGCTGTGTGGTTTTCTTTACACTCAGGTGTGCACCAAATAAATGGCTATGGGCTGAACGCAACATCACACTTCTAAAGGTAACTGGTACAAGTGGCTGTTCTACTTTCTCCAGCTCCATATGTGTCATCCTGTAGAGCAAATTGTTTTTAACAACAAAGTAATCAGTACCTTCCTTGGTTTTGCCTTCTATCGGTACCCCATTGATCTCTACTATGGCCTTTCAGGCATTTACTAGAGCGGGGTCATTTGCTTGTTCCCTGCCAAACTGTGAGTCGGGCACACACCATCTTTCCATCAGAGCCTGGTCTTGCTGATCAACGGTAATGTGGGGGTCCCTTGTTTCCCCCAGTATCTCCTGTGAGCTACATTGCATACTAGCCCCCTTGCTCACCCTTTTAGTACCTTCGCCTAGTAGTACAACCTCTTTGTCTACAACTTGTTCAGCCCAGACACGCTTAAGTGCTTTTTTTTCTTTGCGGTTTTTCCTAACCTTCACACTGTTCACAAATAGTTCGGGGTCTCGGTTGGCTCACTTTCACCAACATTTGTACCAGTAAGGGGCACCATTTTCCCCTTTATTTGAACCAAATTATTAAAACCTGGATAGTCCCGTCCCAGGATCACCTCGTAAGGTAGCCTTTGTACTACACCTACGCGGACATCCCTTTCCACCCCATCAAACACCATTACAACCTGACAGGTTGGGTAGAAATTAGTGTCCCCGTGTATGCAGGTCACACCGGTCTTGCGGCTCTGATCCAGTTGACTACACTTGACAAATTTCGGTGTGATAAGCGAAATGGCTCTGCCCGAATATGCGAGAGCTTGAGCTGGTTTTCCATTTACAGTAACTGGCACAATAAATTGGTGACCCCCTAACACTGCACTACACCCCCTACACTGGTTACTCCGCACCATTCATACTCATTCACATTGCAGTCCATTGATTCGGGTACATTAGGACACTGTACCGCAATATGATCGTATTCCTGTCATCTATAACACTGGTAGTGCTGGAACCGGTCTACATTTTGCCCCCTAGTGGAAACCACTGGTGCACCTCTTTCCACCAGTCCCTTCACAGTCTTTGACTGCCCTTCAGCGACTCCCCCTCTCAGTTCGATCTTACCGGTATTCAGGCCGGGGCGTTGTTTCGGAGGGGGGGTGCGCCTGCTGCTCTTAGGGGACATTGCTGAATAGGCTTGAGCGAGATCCACAGCGGCGATCTGTCGCTCCACTAGGGCCACAAACTCATCAAGGTTGGAGGGGTTGCCCTGACCTACCCACTTCCTGAGCGAAGCAGGCATCGCTCTCAGGAACCGGTCCATCACAAGGATCTCTATGACTCGGTTAGCCGAGTTAACCTCTGGTTGGAGCCAGCGCTTGGTCAGGTGCACCAGGTCATACATTTGTGAGCGCGTGGCTTGCTCAGGGTTGTATGCCCATGCGTGGAAGCGTTGTGCCCGGAATGCCGATGTCACTCCTGCCCTCGCCAGGATCATAATCCTCTCCATCCGGTGTTCCCAAATCAAAATATGCTTTTGGAGCGTCACCAATCAAAAGGGGGGCCGGACTTCCAGCCCACTGAGTTTTAGGCTAGTTCTCTCGGGCGGCGATTCTCTCGAATGCCAGCAGATACGCATCCACATCATGTTGCGGGGTCATCTTGGACAAGAGATCACTAGGTCTTATGGGGTTTGTCACTGACCTGGTAGCCCCCATTGTGGAGATTCGCTGTTCCATCTCCACCCGTGCCTCTCTTTCTTTTACCAGCTCAGCCATCAGCTGTTGAGTAACTGCTTGTTGTTCTTGATGCCTCCTTTCTTGGGCATCTATCTGCTGCTGAGTGAGAGCTTGTTGAGCCGTCAGCTGCTCTTGGAGCTGTCTGTCTTGGGCAGCTAAAGCTTGCATCAGAGCTCTTACCAGATCTTCCATTTTTTTTTAAACTATTTATTTCTTTTCTTTACTTCCAGATCTGTAGGGGCAATAAAACATCCCACCGCTGCCACCAGATGTAACGTGGTGAATCTGTGTTGCAGTATGTTGGTGCAGGAAACACAGACTGAAAACTTCAGATGTGGTGTAACGACACTCGCGATGCCCTTTATTTTGAAGGCAGGTTGCAAAATAAAGAAAAGATAAATGGAAGAAAACAAACAAAAGCCTGCTACTATACTTTATAGGCTGGAGGCCCTACCTACCACCTGGGACATCTAAGCTGTTTAGCCAGTGCAGTTAAACAACCAACAAAAACAACCCAACTTCACAGAGTTCCCTTCTCTTTTGATTTCCAACAATCTCACTCCTCACAGTACCACACCCAGTCTTCCTTTTCCAGCTGGGCAAAACCTGTCCCATTTATAGGGCTCACAATTATCAAACTACCAGCAGGTGTCAACAATAATTCAATCCAATAAGCATTACCTCATCCTATAATGTTGAGAGCACCCTCTAGTGGCTCTTATAATGCTACACAGGGAAAAGATACTTTGACAGGCGTTGGCTCACATAATGACCTTGTGTGAACTTATTACAATATATATACAGTACTGTGCAAAAGTTTTAGGCAGGTGTGAAAAAATGCTGTAAAGTAAGAATGCTTTCAAAAATAGACATGTTAATAGATTATATTTATCAATTAACTAAATGCAAAGTGAGTGAACAGAAGAAAAATCTAAATCAAATCCATATTTGGTGTGACAACCCTTTGCCTTCAAAACAGCATCAATTCTTCTAGGTACACTTGCACAAAGTCAGGGATTTTGTAGGCATATAGTCAGGTGTATGATTAAACAATTATACCAAACAGGTGCTAATGATCATCAATTCAATATGTAGGTTGAAACACAATCATTAACTGAAACAGAAACAGCTGTGTAGGAGGAATAAAACTGGGTGAGGAACAGCCAAGCTCTGCTAACAAGGTGAGGTTGCTGAAGACAGTTTACTGTCAAAAGTCATACACCATGGCAAGACTGAGCACAGCAACAAGACACAAGGTAGTTATACTGCATCAGCAAGGTCTCTCCCAGGCAGAAATTTCAAGGCAGACAGGGGTTTCCAGATGTGCTGTCCAAGCTCTTTTGAAGAAGCACAAAGAAACGGGCAACGTTGAGGACCGTAGACGCAGTGGTCGGCCAAGGAAACTTACTGCAGCAGATGAAAGACACATCATGCTTACTTCCCTTCGCAATCGGAAGATGTCCAGCAGTGCCATCAGCTCAGAACTGGCAGAAAACAGTGGGACCCTGGTACACCCATCTACTGTCCGGAGAAGTCTGGTCAGAAGTGGCCTTCATGGAAGACTTGCGGCCAAAAGCCATACCTCCGGCGTGGAAACAAGGCCAGCGACTCAACTATGCACTAAAACACAGGAACTGGGGTGCAGAAAAATGGCAGCAGGTGCTCTGGACTGATGAGTCAAAATTTGAAATATTTGGCTGTAGCAGAAGGCAGTTTGTTCGCCAAAGGGCTGGAGGCGTACACGAATGAGTGTCTGCAGGCAACAGTGAAGCATGGTGGAGGTTCCTTGCAAGTTTGGGGCTGCATTTCTGCAAATGGAGTTGAGGATTTGGTCAGAATTAATGGTCTCCTCAATGCTGAGAAGTACAGGCAGATACTTATCCATCATGCAATACCATCAGGAGGCATCTGATTGGCCCCAAATTTATTCTGCAGCATGACAATGACCCCAAACATACAGCGAAAGTCATTAAGAACTATCTTCAGCGTAAAGAAGAACAAGGCGTCCTGGAAGTGATGATATGGCCCCCACAGAGTCCTGATCTCAGCATCATCGAGTCTGTCTGGGATTACAGATGAAGAGAGAGAAGCAACTGAGGCTGCCTAAATCCACAGAAGAACTGTGGTTAGTTCTCCAAGATGTTTGGGCCAACCTACCTGCCGAGTTCCTTCAAAAACTGTGTGCAAGTGTACCTAGAAGAATTGATGCTTGATGCTGTTTTGAAGGCAAAGGGTGGTCACACCAAATATGGATTTGATTTAGATTTTTCTTCTGTTCACTCACTTTGCATTTAGTTAATTGATAAATATAAACTATTAACATGTCTATTTTTGAAAGCATTCTTACTTTACAGCATTTTTCACCTGCCTAAAACTTTTGCACAGTACTGTATATATATATATATATATATACACTACCGTTCAAAAGTTTGGGGTCACTTAGAAATTTCCTTGTTTTGAAAGAAAAGCAAATTTTTGTCCATTAAAATAACATCAAATTGATCAGAAATACAGTGTAGACATTGTTAATGTTGTAAATGACTATTGTAGCTGGAAACGGCTGATTTGTAATGGAATATCTACATAGGCGTACAGAGGCCCATTATCAGCAACCATCAGTCCTGTGTTCCAATGGCACGTTGTGTTTGCTAATCCAAGTTTATCATTTTAAAAGGCTAATTGATCATTAGAAAACCCTTTTGCAATTATGTTAGCACAGCTGAAAACTGTTGTGCTGATTAAAGAAGCAATAAAACTGGCCTTCTTTAGACTAGTTGAGTATCTGGAGCATCAGCAATTGTGGGTTCGATTACAGGCTCAAAATGGCCAGAAACAAAGATCTTTCTTCTGAAACTCATCAGTCTATTCTTGTTCTGAGAAATGAAGGCTATTCCATGCGAGAAATTGCCAAGAAACTGAAGATCTCGTACAACGCTGTGTACTACTCCCTTCACAGAACAGCGCAAACTGGCTCTAACCAGAATAGAAAGAGGAGTGGGAGGCCCCAGTGCACAACTGAGCAAGAGGACAAATACATTAGAGTGTCTAGTTTGAGAAACAGATGCCTCACAGTTCCTCAACTGGCAGCTTCATTAAATAGTACCCGCAAAACACCAGTCTCAACGTCAACAGTGAAGAGGCGACTCCGGGATGCTGGCCTTCTAGGCAGAGTTGCAAAGAAAAAGCCATATTTCAGACTGGCCAATAAAAAGAAAAGATTAAGATGGGCAAAAGAACACAGACACTGGACAGAGGAAGATTGGAAAAAAGTGTAATGGACAGACGAATCTAAGTTTGAGGTGTTCGGATCACAAAGAAGAACATTCGTGAGACGCAGACCAAATGAAAAGATGCTGGAGGAGTGCTTGACGCCATCTGTCAAGCATGGTGGAGGCAATGTGATGGTCTGGGAGTGCTTTGGTGGTGGTAAAGTGGGAGATTTGTACAGGGTAAAAGGGATCTTGAAGAAGGAAGGCTATCACTCCATTTTGCAACGCCATGCCATACCCTGTTGACGGCGCTCGATTGGAGCCAATTTCCTCCTGCAACAGGACAATGACCCAAAGCACAGCTCCAAACTATGCAAGAACTATTTAGGGAAGAAGCAGTCAGCTGGTATTCTGTCTATAATGGAGTGGCCAGCACAGTCACCGGATCTCAACCCTATTGAGCTGTTGTGGGAGCAGCTTGACCGTATGAGTGCGTAAGAAGTGCCCATCAAGCCAATCCAACTTGTGGGAGGTGCTTCAGGAAGCATGGGGTGAAATCTTTTCAGATTACCTCAACAAATTGACAACTAGAACGCCAAAGGTCTGCAAGGCTGTAATTGCTGCAAATGGAGGATTCTTTGACGAAAGCAAAGTTTGAAGGACACAATTATTATTTCAATTAAAAATCATTATTTCTAACCTTGTCAATGACTATATTTCCTATTCATTTTGCTATATTTCCTATTCAAACTCATTTCATGTATGTTTTCATGGAAAACAAGGAAATTTCTAAGTGACCCCAAACTTTTGAACGGTAGTGTATATATATATATATATATATATATATATATATATATATATATATATATACTGTGCAAAAGTTTTAGGCAGGTGTGAAAAATGCTGTAAAAGTAAGAATGCTTTCAAAAATAGACATGTTAATAGATTATATTTATCAATTAACTAAATGCAAAGTGAGTGAACAGAAGAAAAATCTAAATGAAATCCATATTTGGTGTGACCACCCTTTGCCTTCAAAACAGCATCAAGCATCAATTCTTATAGGTACACTTGCAAACAGTTTTTGAAGGAACACGACAGGTAGGTTGGCCCAAACATCTTGGAGAACTAACCACAGTTCTTCTGTGGATTTAGGCAGCCTCAGTTGCTTCTCTCTCTTCATGTAATCCCAGACAGACTTGATGATGTTGAGATCAGGGCTCTGTGGGGGCCATACCATCACTTCCAGGACTCCTTGTTCTTCTTTACGCTGAAGATAGTTCTTAATGACTTTCGCTGTATGTTTGGGGTCGTTGTCATGCTGCAGAATAAATTTGGGGCCAATCAGATGCCTCCCTGATGGTATTGCATGATGGATAAATATCTGCCTGTACTTGTCAGCATTGAGGAGACCATTAATTCTGACCAAATCCCCAACTCCATTTGCAGAAATGCAGCCCCAAACTTGCAAGGAACCTCCACCATGCTTCACTGTTGCCTGCAGACACTCATTCGTGTACCACTCTCCAGCCCTTCGGCGAACAAACTGCCTTCTGCTACAGCCAAATATTTCAAATTTTGACTCATTAGTCCAGAGCACCTGCTGCCATTTTTCTGCACCCCAGTTCCTGTGTTTTCGTGCATAGTTGAGTCGCTTGGCCTTGTTTCCACGTCGGAGGTATGGCTTTTGGCCGCAAGTCTTCCATGAAGGCCACTTCTGACCAGACTTCTCCGGACAGTAGATGGGTGTACCAGGGTCCCACTGTTTTCTGCCAATTCTGAGCTGATGTCACTGCTGGACATCTTCCGATTGCGAAGGAAGTAAGCATGATGTGTCTTTCATCTGCTGCAGTAAGTTTCCTTGGCCGACCACTCGTCTCACGGTCCTCAACGTTGCCCGTTTCTTTGTGCTTCTTCAAAAGAGCTTGGACAGCACATCTGGAAACCCCTGTCTGCCTTGAAATTTCTGCCTGGGAGAGACCTTGCTGATGCAGTATAACTACCTTGTGTCTTGTTGCTGTGCTCAGTCTTGCCATGGTGTATGACTTTTGACACTAAACTGTCTTCAGCAACCTCACCTTGTTAGCTGAGTTTGGCTGTTCCTCACCCAGTTTTATTCCTCCTCTGTTTCAGTTAATGATTGTGTTTTAACCTACATATTGAATTGATGATCATTAGCACCTGTTTGGTATAATTGTTTAATCATACACCTGACTATATGCCTACAAAATCCCTGACTTTGTGCAAGTGTACCTAGAAGAATTGATGCTGTTTTGAAGGCAAAGGGTTGTCACACCAAATATGGATTTGATTTAGATTTTTCTTCTGTTCACTCACTTTGCATTTAGTTAATTGATAAATATAATCTATTAACATGTCTGTTTTGAAAGCATTCTTACTTTACAGCATTTTTCACACCTGCCTAAAACTTTTGCACAGTACTGTATATATATATATATATATATATATATATATATATATATATATATATATATATATATATATATAAACATTTTTTCAAATAAAAACAAGAAAATGTAAATAAATAAACATCTCAACAGATGGTTTACAACATACATATTTATAAAACAAACAATAGCAATACATTTTTAACTTTTCAACAGCAATCGGTTTATTATCAGATGTTCAAAAGCAACTGAACAAAGTAGATAAATAAGCTTACAAAAAAAAACATTTTACAGAAGCGCATAGCACAAGAAGTTATAAAAAAAGGTCTAATTTATTTTTCGACTAAAGGGTATTCCTTTACCTTGAGTCTAAGGCTGTTCACAATCAACACAGATAATGCGCTTCTCCACGCTGCCTTTCTGCACAGGGCACAGCTGTCTGAAGTTTTATTTTTATTGTACTTGCCAACCTTGCATTGGCATCTCTTGTGGCTCTCAGAGGGGTTGCCAGCTTTAACTGTGGGTACACGCTTGTTAGCCTCCCTCTGTTCCAAATGCTTCTTGCAAAGTTGCTGTGCTAACTGTAAAATATATTCTCTCCTTGGTAAATTCTTCTCCGTGCATTCTTTGTAAAGTACCCAGGAGAGTTGATGGCTGCTAGGTCCAATACATTGTAAAACACCTGAACAGACCACCGTCGGGAGTCAGATTTCACGGAATACTTCCGTGCCATCTGATCCAAAACATCAACTCCATATTTTGTTGCGTTATAAAACTCCACGGTCTCTGGTATTTATTTTCACAAGCCCCGATTTTTACATTTTAAAACCAAAAATCGGCAAAATGACTGCCGCGGGGCTTCTAGTGTCAACAGGTGAATACCAGTGCTTAATTTGAGCCGGATCCTGCCTGAACAGGATCCAGCACCTCTCAGATTTGACTTTTTTCGTTCCGGCACCTAATTTGCCCGGATCCGGTACCTCTCGTGGCATGATTTATTATTTTTTCCACTGTTTGCACTGTAAACATTCTAATAAAAGCGATCAGAGTTAAAGTTGCCTCTGTCTCCTCGTTATTTCTCCCGCCCCCCCGTAAAAGCGCATCCTATCCTGCGACACCGATTCCAGACCTGCTGTCTTATTTGTACATAGAGGTTATGGGGCGGGCCGGCGAGATAAGTAACTGATCATGAAACAGTGGTGGTCAGCTAGTGAGAGGTCCCTACGTAATCACGTCACGTAGCCTAGGCTAGTCGTCGCTACTGAATTTGAAACGTGTCGTGGGAAAGGAAAGCCAAATCAAAAATGAGGGGCAAACTGCTCCTGATGGCGAAGCCTTATCTATTTGTGCCCGCCAGTTCAGCATCACCACCGGCACGTCCTCCATTAGCTAGTAGGCCTACTAGTGAGTCAGACTCGGCGGGAGAGGGGGACGGGGTCGGGGAGGACAGTGCATCCACCGACGAAGTGCCCGGAGCAGGTGCAGTTTGGACAGAGGCTCAGTTCAAGAAAAAGCAAACATATAACCCCTGGCTTGTCATGCAAAATTCAAAGCTAGGCTGTACAACATGCAAAAAGGTAGGGCGCTTGGGTCCAGAAAAGACTGGAGGGATGAAACTAGCAAAAGAATGGGTGGAATGTACAATAACGTCCATTGCCTCCGACGTAAAAAAAAAAAAGAGAGAGCCCTCAATAAAAAAGGTTTTTGAACATGCCCGAACCAAGGCCCATTTAGCGGCAGCAAGCATTGTAGCCAAGCCTAAAGATGACACCTTAACACAGGTTATAGTTACTTTGTCTGGCTACATTGTGTTTTGTCAGTTTTTTCTCATGCGTTCCGGTACCTCAGAGCCCCCCGGAACACACCCTCTCTTGCTCTCACTGTGTTCCGGGACCTCCCGATTTACAAATTAAGCACTGGTGAATACATTGTTTTTAATAATATAAACAGCAATTGTTAACCCTTTGCAGTCCATTTATTAAGTGCGTGTCAGGCGCGTCAGGTCCAATTTATTTTCACACACGCAGTTAATTTTAGATGCGCTGTTTAAAAGTATTTTTTTTCCACAGTCAAACGGGTTTAAAAAGCCCTGCATATCAACAAAGCACTTACTAGGCATCTCTAGCCCCGCCCCACCCTTTCATTCGCCTTAGCTTTCACATATGCTAAGAAATAAATAATAATAATAATAATAGTCATACATACCGATCAATCATCTCCTGATCACTCGTTTCATCACCAAACGCCTCAATAATGCGATCCAAGTCATTATTTTATTACTATAACACCTTAAAAAAGCTCTGCAAATGTCTGTGATATTCTCTGAGCACTGATGCAATTGCAGCCAGCTTGTTTCCTTATGGCCGCCGTTATCTGAGATACGCCCTTTTTTTTTTCGACTTGTCTCGGCTCCTGTCGCTCCCACTCGGCCATTGAATGGGTTTTCTCGTTTTTTTCCGGAGAAAAAACGACTTGAAACCCGTTTTTTGCACCTTTTTGATGATGTCGGACAGGGTCCGACATTGGACCGGATAGGAATAATTGCAATGTCAGACCAGGTCCGACATAGGACCGCAAAGGGTTAATGTTGAAAAAAAAACGATGTCTGTCCAGAAGGACACGTTGATGTGATGCACAGTAAACGTAATTTATTATTAATATTTTCCCCATCAAATACTATAGTAAAGTGCACTCCATTTATAAGACTCACTGATATAACAATCAACCGCATATAGTGATCAAAACCACTGCCACAAAATCATTCCTATACTAACCATGCTAAAATACTCTGCTTGTAAGAATCAAGCAGTCTGCTTATAAGAATCATTTTGGGACAAACTGACTACATGTAATACCGTACTTGATCAAGTGCAATGACGTGTACAGCCAATAAAGCTGTTTTTGAATTTGAATTTGATCACATCTCACGTGATTAGGCACGTATGCAGCGTGGATAGGGCAATGATGCAGGAAACACTGCATTGTTTGTTATCAAAGGTGACACTGCATTGTGCAGGTATGTTTTTTGTGTTTTCTGTTAGTGAAAATGTGTTTCAGTAAAGTGAATACACATTCATTGAATACATACTGAGTACAGCAGTGTTATTGTGTGATATGCATGTAGAGGGAGTGGGATTGCGGCGCAGTGAGGTGGGGGGGGGGGTTGCAGAGCCTTGCATCTCTGCTTAGTGAAAAACTGTGAGATTTGCATTGCAACAGAAAATAAGTAGGCCACAGATGCTTAAATGCAGTGGTAGTCCTGACGATAAAATACCGTACTGTAAAGTCAAAGGCCATTACACGTAACACCGCACGGCAGTTAAACTAAGAAGATCACGTCTCAAGTATACTGTAGTGAGATAGGATTCTGCAGCCTTGAGTACAGGTAAACATAATCGTGATCATATAACAAGCTACTTACCCATGAGGACTTGTTTTGATGTATTGTCCTTAGTGATTGACTACCATTGACATCTGTATATTGTATTTAAACTGCTGATGGCACGCTTATGCTAATTGTAATGCGACAGAGTGGCCGAAGACAGTGTAAATTATCAGGCTGGAGTCTTGATTTACAGTTTAAAACTAGTGTTGGTTTTATTTTTCTTATACTGCGAAACAACCGCTAATAAAACAAACAAAATAAACCTAGCTCTCAGTTGGAGGACTAAGTAAACAATACTTTGTGTGGAAAAAACACTAGATCTCTTACTCTTACCTTTTTATCGAGGTGCCATTAACTTTAACAAGCAGAGAGTTGACAATTGACCATTATCCTTAATTTGTTAAGGAAAAGTAGCTGTGGATTTTTCATGGGCGTGCATACATGCAGGAATTCGTGACATCTTGTGGTCAACCCATTACACTGCAGGGAACAAGCTCTTATTCTCATGCTAACATTTTTATAAACGGAGTGGACTGTATAAACAATGTATACTTTTTTTTTTTAACCTCAGTGGTGTGAAGTAATGAGTCATTCTCAGGACTGGTTGGAATTTTCACAGGATTCACAATGTGTCTGCTAATTGATTTGATTTGAAGGGTCAATATTGTTTATTAGCTGTTATGTACAAACACTATCTTTCAAGACCTCAAGGAGGGGAGTGGAGTCTCTTTAGTCTATTTCTCTCTGTTGGGTCCTATGTTGTCAATGACTGCTGTCATATTGAAATCAACCACAATAAGTCAATACACCGAGTAACTGCAGATTTTCCTACCTTGTTAGAAATGCACAGTCTGTGCTAAGGTGCTGTTACCTGAAAATATTATTCAAAGCTATTCTTACTCTGCAAAGACAGCAGTATGAAAACCCAACACTGTACCCTGCTTAAAACGATAACTCCATGGGCAGTTTCTATGGCTTAAGAGTTAGGAATCATACATTACAATGTAATGGTAGTCAATTGAATATCTGCAGAAAGATGCACTACAACAGTGTGTGCTGTACATAAGGCATCAAAAAGATATCTAAAATATATATATTTTAAAAAAATGTTTTTAATGAAATTACAGACCAAGGAGACAGGCACCCGAACCGGAAAGCTCGAGGTCAACTTCGGACGAAGATTGAGTCTGGCGAGGGGACAATCCCAGTACGGTCCAGTAACACCATCCAGACATGGGACGGGGTACTGCAGGGAGAGAGACTGCTCACAATGTCCTGCAGTGACAAGATTGCCAGGTCAGTTGCCTCTGCTCTTTGCCACACTCACAGCTCCTCACTGTAGTCTTTGAGTTCCCTTACCGGTACGGGGTTCTGTTTCCAATACTTAAAGAAACTATTTGAAGACATTGACAACGTTGAAAAAGACATTGACATGTGTGTCATTGAATTTATTACCTTTCTAGCAGTTGTGTTTTATAGTTATGGATGGCACATGCAACAACACTCACAGCTATTATATTTATTGGTAATAGTGAATGTACATTGTGGTTTTTAAACTCACCTGGCAACAAACTATGGGGGAAAAAAAGTATCTTTCCCTAATTGCCAGCCCAGATTTATCAAGGTCTTTACATAACAATGAAACCTTTTTTGTGAAAATAAAATAATGTTACATAACTAGTAACAAGCAACATAGATGCACCTTTGAATCCTTAAATTAACAGTGATCTGTCTCTCTATGTAAAGTTCTGCAGTTTATTTTATTTTATAATATATATTTTTGAAACAATAGAAGACTTACTCCGTAAAAATAAGGATGACATAGACATTGGCGATATCACCCAATGTGACTTATGCCGGTAGTTCTAGAATCTTGTTGCAAACCCCTTTCGAGTTTCATTGCACTGCAGTAAATGGTTTCCACAAAACAGCAGCACAATTAAAAGAAAAAAAAAACAATAGAGGTGAGAACCACTGCCTTTTGCCATTGGCAGGTACTGTATAATAACTTTTGACAATCTTTTGATCCCACTTTTCAAAGTCTGCAAACAGCATCATCTTGATAGGGAGGCAGAATTAGAGACAATGATACCAGACATGTGATTGTATTTCAGTTTAGAAGGACAGTGAAATATGTTAATGACTTAATAAAGCAGAAGTTCTGTTGTAGCTTTTTGAACTGTCAAAGTTCCCGGAAAGCCTTAGTGCTTAGGCTAATTGTACTCTGCAGTTTTATGACTTGTGGCACAAGAGATAAGAATGTGTCAAACTGCCATTGCCTTTTAAGTGGCAATTGGCTGCTGTGGTTTCTTGACAAAGTTGTCTCCAAAGCTTTTAGTGTTTTTATTATAGCTGCGATTTTGTCTTTGCTGACAGTACAATTTGAGTTATTTTCTTCACGTTTAAAAGAATAAAATAAACTTCTCTTTTCACTATTGGATTGTTGGCCATATTTAGGATGAAGAACACACACTATGTGGTAGTGTCTTTGAAGTGGCTAGATCCCGCACCTATAATATATCATTGTATACTGAATTTGATAGCAATCATCAAAATTTCTCTCGAATTAGAACTTCACTCCAGTAGGTATGTGTGTACTGAATGTAACCCTTATAAACAAATACATATGTAATTGGCAGTGTTGTGTGATACACTGCTGTTATGAATTCTGCCCACTGTCGGTGAGACTAGATGATTAAAAGCTCATGCAGATGAGCCTGGCTCTTTTTTAGTTGTTAAGACACTTGTATGCAGTGTGCGAGGTCACCCAGTTCCATAATACTTCCTCCCTAATACCTACAAATATAATCCCATGTTTACGGCATTCTTCATAGTTTATTGTTTGACTGTTATTTAACTTCATCCTTCAAGGATCTGTGGTTTCATCCTTTTTTTGTTTATCCTAATATGCTTTGGTTTTCTTTTTATCGGAAGAGATATGCTTTGTAGTTTTTAATGATATTCCTGTTTCACTTGTACCCGATAACCTGGAACCCTGAAGGTCTCTTATTTTCTTTACTGATGATGTACTTCCCATCCCTGCCAGACATCTCTTCCACCATGCGGAGAGAATATATATATATTTTTTTTAAATGACTGATATGATGTATATTATTATTATTATTATTTATTTCTTAGCAGACGCCCTTATCCAGGGCTACTTACAATTGTTACAAGATATAACATTATTTTTACATACAATTACCCATTTATACAGTTGGGTTTTTACTGGAGCAATCTAGGTACCTTACTCAAGGGTACAGCAGCAGTGTCCCCCACCTGGTATTGAACCCACGACCCTCCAGTTAAGAGTCCAGAGCCCTAACCACTACTCCACACTGCTGCCCAAGTTATTTTCTTCACATTTAAAAAATGCCTAAAAAATCTTGTTCAAGATCAGCCTTTTTTTATACCCAGTGGGGTGTAAAAAGGGCAATTCAATTTGTGACTTCCTAAAGCTGAACATAAAATGTAGCTTTTAGCAGTTTAAGCCTTTACAAGAAAATACTGAGTCAACTGATTTGTCTTGACATCCTAAGGCGCTGCTTTTAATTTAAAGTACAATCACTACAGTCTGTTCAATACATTCTCCCCTGTGTCGAAGTGCTGCACTTTCTTAATTAGGCCTGTTGATTGCCCGTTGTGGAAATCCAAAGCCTTCTCTGGCTGTGTTCAATACAAACACAAATGTGCTTTCAAAATATGCACATAGTCTATATGAAACCAAAAAGACCAATGTTATCAAGGTGCGTGATTCCGTATTCCGTGGACAATATTTTCCCTCTTATTTGTTATTTATTTTATTATTTAAGCCAGTGCTGACGTTTGTGAATAAAATAACTATGCTGATGCCGTGGGAGTTCTAGAGACTGTAACAGGGGTGTTCTGTTACAGTGTGGGTATCGGCTGAGACACGTGAGAGACAGAGGGTTGAAACACCACTCAGGTGTCCAGGTTTTATTAAAACACACACAGGCAGTTGCAGTGGTTGGTGGCCACCACTAGGGTACCAGCAATGGACATACATACAGGTATACATAATTACAAAAATACAAAACAAAACACAGTACAAAAACAACTAAGAAAGCAAAGCAAGGTTTCATTTACTTAAACTAAAGAGATGTTTTTAAAATTAGAGGTGAAAAATGGATAAAGTTACAGCCTTCTCATTTCCAGCTGGCGGCCGGCTAAATTGCCGTCTACTTTGCCAGATGAGCCGCCTAAAATAGTTATTTCAAAAAGAAAAAAAAAACTAGTTTTTATAGTGCTCATATGTTCCAGTGAATACTATTCAAAATGTTTATTTTGTTACAGTAAAATAGCGGGTATTTCCACAATTATTTACGTATGTAAGTCGAGTAAAACATTCCTTCTCTGAGGGCATTTTGTTTCTGGGCTTATGTTTCCATGGACACCGTGAATGGACCAATCACTTTCAAGCTTACAAGCGATGTTGGTGATGAAGGCCAAACTGTACAATCATATACCTGAGTCAGTAAGTGTAGAGCAGAGTTATGACATTGTAGGACTTACACTATAAAAAAATAAATAAAAATAAAAATAAAAAAATAAAAAAAAACCTACGTTTTATTCGAAGTGTACAAAATACAGTGAGTATATGTTATAGCATTGTAAAATGTCTTATGCATTGACTTAGAAGATCGATCTGAAACCTAGCATATACAATTAATTCAGGAAATGATATTCACATTGCGCAATTAATGAATATGACTGATTATTTTATTTTTAAGTGCTTTGTTTTGCTGAGTCAGTCTTTATTAAACGAAAAATATCACTATATGAACCACAAGATGTACCGGTCAGATCTTTCGCTGCATAATCAGTTGCTGTAAAACTGTGGTCAAGTAATATTATTGACAGTTTACACAAAATGCAGATAAAAAGTACCCCCCCACACAAAACACACACACACTCATACACACACACCCACGTACAAATCCGCATAAGCACATATTGTGATTATCTATCTATGTTTAAATAAACACTGTACTTAAGTAAATTATTTTTAGAAAACTATCTAAATTCCATTTTTAAGAAGTTCAAGTCAAATGGAAATGTATGTTCAAACGTATGTACAGTAGGAATCTCTTCTTCCTCTTCTTCTGTTGATGTCTTCCCAAAACACAGCCATATTTTCTTTGTATATTAGGCAAGAACAACAGTGGGGGGAGGGAGGGAGGATATTTTCATGCTTAATGTAATGTTTAGTATATACAGTACTGTGCAAAAGTTTTAGGCAGGTGTGAAAAAATGCTGTAAAGTAAGAATGCTTTCAAAAATAGACATGTTTATAGATTATATTTATCAATTAACTAAATGCAAAGTGAGTGAACAGAAGAAAAATCTAAATCAAATCCATATTTGGTGTGACCACCCTTTGCCTTCAAAACAGCATCAAGCATCAATTCTTCTAGGTACACTTGCACACAGTTTTTGAAGGAACTCGGCAGGTAGGTTGGCCCAAACATCTTGGAGAACTAACCACAGTTCTTCTGTGGATTTAGGCAGCCTCAGTTGCTTCTCTCTCTTCATGTAATCCCAGACAGAGTCGATGATGTTGAGATCAGGGCTCTGTGGGGGCCATACCATCACTTCCAGGACTCCTTGTTCTTCTTTACGCTGAAGATAGTTCTTAATGACTTTCGCTGTATGTTTGGGGTCGTTGTCATGCTGCAGAATAAATTTGGGGCCAATCAGATGCCTCCCTGATGGTATTGCATGATGGATAAATATCTGCCTGTACTTGTCAGCATTGAGGAGACCATTAATTCTGACCAAATCCCCAACTCCATTTGCAGAAATGCAGCCCCAAACTTGCAGGAACCTCCACCATGCTTCACTGTTGCCTGCAGACACTCATTAGGTATGCGCTCTCCAGCCCTTCGTGAACAAACTGCCTTCTGCTACAGCCAAATATTTCAAATTTTGACTCATCAGTCCAGAGCACCTGCTGCCATTTTTCTGCACCCCAGTTCCTGTGTTTTCGTGCATAGTTGAGTCGCTTGGCATTTTTCCACGTCGGAGGTATGGCTTTTGGCCGCAAGTCTTCCATGAAGGCCACTTCTGACCAGACTTCTCCGGACAGTAGATGGGTGTACCAGGGTCCCACTGTTTTCTGCCAGTTCTGAGCTGATGGCACTGCTGGACATCTTCCGATTGCGAAGGAAGTAAGCATGATGTGTCTTTCATCTGCTGCAGTAAGTTTCCTTGGCCGACCACTGCGTCTCGGTCCTCAACGTTGCCCGTTTCTTTGTGCTTCTTCAAAAGAGCTTGGACAGCACATCTGGAAACCCTGTCTGCCTTGAAATTTCTGCCTGGGAGAGACCTTGCTGATGCAGTATAACTACCTTGTGTCTTGTTGCTGTGCTCAGTCTTGCCATGGTGGATGACTTTTGACAGTAAACTGTCTTCAGCAACCTCACCTTGGTAGCTGAGTTTGGCTGTTCCTCACCCAGTTTTATTCTTCCTACACAGCTGTTTCTGTTTCAGTTAATGATTGTGTTTCAACCTACATATTGAATTGATGATCATTAGCACCTGTTTGGTATAATTGTTTAATCATACACCTGACTATATGCCTACAAAATCCCTGACTTTGTGCAAGTGTACCTAGAAGAATTGATGCTGTTTTGAAGGCAAAGGGTGGTCACACCAAATATGGCTTTGATGTAGATTTTTCTTCTGTTCACTCACTTTGCATTTAGTTAATTGATGAATATAATCTATTAACATGTCTATTTTTGAAAGCATTCTTACTTTACTGCATTTTTTCACACCTGCCTAAAACGTTTGCACAGTACTGTATATATATATATATATTTTTTTTTTGTTAAACCCGGAAAAGGTATAGGCGTGCTGGTGTGGCACTGTGTACTGCGCGTCAAAAAAAAAGCGATGCGACGCGAAGGCCAGGTGTGTCCAAGCCTTTAGGGTGCTAAAAGGCATGGTGCAAACATAGCTACACAGTATAAAAATGTAGGCATTAATGAATGGGTTATTTATTTTAATTATTTATTGTTATTTATATTTATTTTCATCAAGCAACAGTTAACAGAATTAAAAATATATATTAAACGAAAGAAAAAAAATAATACAACTTACTGTAGAAATCGATTTAATGTTTACAGAAAATGCAACAGAAACGAACTTCTGAAAACCGTAAAATCAACAGTGTTTAAAATTGCAGTTCTCGCAAGCACATTTTTATTTATTTATTTATTTATTTATGCACTTGTGCATTCTCGGACTCGGTAGTTAATGAGAAACGGCCACATGGGAAAGTATGTACACTCAGAATCAGAATTGGAAGACTAAAAATAAATGTAAGGACTGGTTGGTTCCATGAATATTTTTAGAAACTTAATGTGTCTTTTTTTGTATCAAATGCAAAGGAAAAAATGGAATACATGAAAAGATAGAAAACAAAATACAGCTTCTGGCTTACCTTTTCTGTATTCAAATGTACTACCAATTAATACTGCTTCTTATCTTTAAATTTAGAAATTGCTTCACATTTTCTTCTTCTGTCTCACTTGGTATTATGGTATCTATATAATGTGACATTGTTTGTTTTTGTGCCTGAAATATAATTTCTCTGTTTCAATGGTGTCTGGTTCTGTCTTTCTTTCACCACATTTTTTGTGTGTGTAATTATTGCAAAACCGAACAGTTTGCTTAAATATGTGGACTTTACTTACTTTGAAATTTACTGTGTGCTAAGACAAGTTTGTGGTTTTAAAATTGTAATATAAATACATTATTTTGAAATTACTTTTCATAGACACAAGTAACTTTTACTTGCTCTTTAAATCTCAACGCCTAAAATAATAATAAAAATGAACAAAGTTATACACTTATTTAGAATTTTGGGTCCTTATTAAGGCACCCGCAGGATTTTTAGTTTAGGTTAATGAAACAGTACAACGTCAGTATGTCTGTGTTCATTAAACACGCGTCATGTTTAAACACAACATCAGTCTTGCTGCATTTTGACTGACCTTGCTTCTACCGATTGTCCTTGTCTTTTCAAACACATTAAGAGCCTTGATTGGGATACTCCACTTCTAAATGAAGAGACATATTGTGGAGCTCAGTGAGGCATCTGTTGGACTGGCCTGACTTTTACCACTGCCTAAAGAAGTACAAATAGAAAACAAACATTTTCAGCACCTATTTTTAACTATCAATATTCACTAGTCCCCTTTCATTCGGTTGACGATGTTTTGGTTTTTTGCTTGTACAGTATTGTATTACTCTGTCTGGAATGCAGTATTTACAGTAGATATCTCAGATAACATTGTAGATGTAAAGTTCCCTGGTACCTAATCAGTGTATTGATAAGCAGTTCAAACTCCAAGCCAAGTTACCAGGATACAGCAGTTTATCTGTAGTGTTGTATAACGTCAAAAGAACATTCACATTGCAGTAAAGGGGGGACAGTAACAGTGTTAGTAGCGGAGTTCTAACCAGTTAAATACAGTAAATTATATTATGTATTAGTAGCTTTAACTCGAGAGCAACAACTGGCTGAATAAGTGAGGACTGATGTTGGTCAGTGCCTGACTCTGAGTCAGCCATCCTTTCTATTCAGCTTTTCACTGTGTTTTTGCATTGTTGAAAACTGCCAGTCTCAAAGGACCATAATGTGAAACTTTTATAATGGTATTTTTGCATTTGCACAGTTGCATTGCCCCTGCTGTCCGTTAGGGATTGGACTGCAAAACCTTTTATTATGCCATTTAAACATTAACATTTTCATGTCTTGGGCTGGAGGGGAACTGGTTGACTCAGATGTAGAAGAGTCTGTATTTATTTGGCAAATCCTGGCACAGTGCAACCCTTTGACTATTCATATCCTTGTGTATATTTCAGGTGGAATGTGGTTGGAATCCAGGGATCCTTAATGAACTACTTCACGGAGCCCATTTACTTCTCCAGTATCATCCTTGGTAGTTTATACCACGCGGACCACCTCTCCCGGGCCATGTACCAGAGAATAGCTGACATTGAGGACCTGCCCCAGTCATTCACACTCAATAAGCCTCTACTGAGTGGTAAGCGGTCTAGTGATAATTACATCTATGCATGATTCACCTACAGTCTGTGTTTTATATATTTATATATAAAGCAAGAGTTGATATATAAAGCAAGATAAATATATACAGTATATTGCTTAGGTATAGGTGTGCTCCTGCTTTATATTTAAGACTGATTTGCTGCCTTTGCTAATAATCACAGAACGCTCTGCTGTGGGGTCCTGAGCCGTACCTACAGTATGAAGTCAAACCACAGCTGCTTGATTTTTGCCATTCATGTCAGTTTGTGCAAATTGAGTTTTCTTTAGGAAGCTCCTGGGCACATTTGTATTTGCTTTTTACATGTTTTGTATCTTACCACCTCTTTATCCACTCCAAGTGAGTTTAGTGGAGGTGCACTTGTAGTATTTTAAGAACCCCTCCGTCAATTTTTATGAAACTTTGACTATGAGTTTTGTACTCTTAATTGGTATGGTTAATGAAGGCTAGTATCATCTAGTATCTGGTAAAGGTCTATTTGGTATAGACGTTTATAGAATATAAACAAAGTGTACAATCCATGTACAGAGAATGAATTAGATTAAAAAAATGCTTGGATTTCCAGTTGAATGTACAATATACACTACCGTTCAAAAATTTGGGGTCACTTAGAAATTTCCTTGTTTTCCATGACAAGGTTAGAAATAATGATTTTTAATTGAAATAATAATTGTGTCCTTCAAACTTTGCTTTCGTCAAAGAATCCTCCATTTGCAGCAATTAGAGCCTTGCAGACCTTTGGCATTCTAGCTGTCAATTTGTTGAGGTAATCAGAAAAGATTTCACCCCATGCTTCCTGAAGCACCTCCCACAAGTTGGATTGGCTTGATGGCCACTTCTTACGTACCATACGGTCAAGCTGCTCCCACAACAGCTCAGTAGGGTTGAGATCTGGTGACTGTGCTGGCCACTCCATTATAGACAGAATACCAGCTGACTGCTTCTTCCCTAAATAGTTCTTGCATAGTTTGGAGCTGTGCTTTGGGTCATTGTCCTGTTGTAGGAAGAAATTGGCTCCAATCAAGCGCCGTCCACAGGGTATGGCATGGCTTGCAAAATGGAGTGATAGCCTTCCTTCTTCAAGATCCCTTTTACCCTGTACAAATCTCCGACTTTACCACCACCAAAGCACCCCTAGACCATCACATTGCCTCCACCATGCTTGACAGATGGCGTCAAGCACTCCTCCAGCATCTTTTCATTCGGTCTGCGTCTCACGAATGTTCTTCTTTGTGATCCGAACACCTCAAACTTAGATTCGTCTGTCCATAACACTTTTTTCCAATCTTCCTCTGTCCAGTGTCTGTGTTCTTTTGCCCATCTTAATCTTTTTCTTTTTATTGGCCAGTCTGAGATATGGCTTTTTCTTTGCAACTCTGCCTAGAAGGCCAGCATCCCGAGTCGCCTCTTCACTGTTGACGTTGAGACTGGTGTTTTGCGGTACTATTTAATGAAGCTGCCAGTTGAGGACCTGTGAGGCATCTGTTTCTCAAACTAGACACTCTAATGTATTTGTCCTCTTGCTCAGTTGTGCACGGGGCCTCCCACTCCTCTTTCTATTCTGGTTAGAGCCAGTTTAGCTGTTCTGTGAAGGGAGTAGTACACAGCGTTCTCTGAGATCTTCAGTTTCTTGGCAATTTCTCGCGGAATAGCCTTCATTTCTCAGAACAAGAATAGACTGACGAGTTTCAGAAGAAAGTTCTTTGTTTCTGGCCATTTTGAGCCTGTAATCGAACCCACAATTGCTGATGCTCCAGATACTCAACTAGTCTAAAGAAGGCCAGTTTTATTGCTTCTTTAATCAGCACAACAGTTTTCAGCTGTGCTAACATAATTGCAAAAGGGTTTTCTAATGATCAATTAGCCTTTTAAAATGATAAACTTGGATTAGCAAACACAACATGCCATTGGAACACAGGACTGATGGTTGCTGATAATGGGCCTCTGTACGCCTATGTAGATATTCCATTACAAATCAGCCGTTTCCAGCTACAATAGTCATTTACAACATTAACAATGTCTACACTGTATTTCTGATCAATTTGATGTTATTTTAATGGACAAAAAATTTGCTTTTCTTTCGAAAACAAGGAAATTTCTAAGTGACCCCAAACTTTTGAACGGTAGTGTACATAAATATATACAGTACATTTCTGTATACTCAATGCGATTTGTCCTGCGATAAAATTGTACTTTTTCTTCGACACTACCTTTCACACCAGTGGCAACAGGCACGCGCAATGTGATAGACGACTCTCCTCCATCATCAGCTGGAAAAAATCACACATATGATAGTCCTGTTATACAGCGAATAAAGATGTAGAATATATAATAGCTTTTCAGAATACTTATTTCAGTAAAGGTAAATGAATCATCCACACCAGCTATATCCAGTTCCCTGGAAATGGACTCCCAGATGTTCTCCCTCATTGCTATGTCTTTTCTTCTGCCGAAGGTGCGCAAGGGAAGCTGTTCCTCATTGGTCAGTTCCCCAGCTGCCACGCTACAAAATTGCAAAAATAGACACCAAACAAATCAAAACACTCCAGTAGCCACAAACCTCCTTGCACGAAACTGTGCTCTTGGTGCAAGTGTCTGTGAATTGCGGGTGGTGCTTTGCTTTGCTGAGCTGTGCACGGTGAGTCAGGGTTAGTGCTGGCTCTGTGGCTGAAGCTCCGTGCTCCATCCTATTCTTCTGCAACAACAAAAACAAACAAACAAATGCTGGCTCCGGCTGCATAATGAAAACTCAGTGTCCCCTTTGTACTATCCAACTCCTCCCTGCAATCAGCCCGGTGCCAGGATTTCTCCAGTCGCTGCCTGCCCCGTAGCCAATGGCAAGGGATTTGTTTCGTGTACGTGCGCTGTGCACTTCGCCAAGATGGCCAACTTCCGGTTTCCACCCACCGTCGAGTCGACCAGTCTACGGGGAAGCATACCGTTCCCCTTACAAATCGCCCTTTCTGGTCGGGAGGGAGATTTGCAGCTTAGACTCTTTCTTTGTCACAAGAATTAACAAATTTGGCTTCATAGAGTCGAATTAAACCTGCTGAATAATGTTACGTTAACATATTGAATTACATACCGCTTCACAAAAAACTGAAAAATTGAAAAATGTGATATTTCAAAATCTAATATGAAGTACTGTACTACCATTATGGTTTCTGGTAGACTTTTGCAATACAATTTTGTAGTTTCTTTGATTACATGATGTTTAATAAAATATCTACATTTTGTTCATAAAGTTTTTATTTTATTTTATTATGTCTCAATCTTAAAATTCTAGGTGATGCAAAATGTTTAGCCATAGATCCAGGTCACCTCTAATTTTGTATGTACAGCATTGGCTGACGTGGTATGAGTTATCAGCCACAGTCCAGTTCTGCACCAGTGCACAACCCTTCTGTCCAGTCAACCCAGTAACTAAAGCCACTTCAGGATTTGCAGGAAGTAATTGGTCATAGTGGCAACTAAGTGGTTTAATTTAGTCTGCCTAGCACGCAAGGTATCCACATCATTTTAAATGTCAGCTTGCATTGTCTCTTTGTCCTACAAAGCCTTCAGCAGTATCTCTTTTAAAAGGAAAATTGAACTAGCAGTTAGCGAGATAATGGAGTGGCGATTAACCGTTTCCAGTTAAAGAATTTTAAAAAGGGATCACACAGTCCCTTAGAGTGAAAATGGAATTCAAAGTCATAATGATGGTTGTGTGGCTTGCAGCCTGCTGATGCCAGACTTTAATAAAGAGTTCAACTGAGTGCGAGGGCTTTTACCTGAACCCACTGAGCCAGCGATTACCTGGCTGAATTTTGATGCAATCCTGAGGGAAGTTTTTAGCCGTTGCTGTTTTCACTCCTCTTGCAAGGGAAACATAAATAAGGCAGATTTACTGTGGAGCAAAGCAGCATGTGAAGATAAAAATCAATCCCGAGCAGACACCTCATCTCACAGGCAGAACAAATAGAAGGAAATCTCCTGTACCTGATGGGAATTTGTAAGCAACTGTTTAACCACAGGGTTTGCAACACTGCTGAAAGTCCAGGTGAAATCTCTGGCAGTGCAGTATGTTAAGGGGAATGCAAAGGTATGTCTGTAACATACATCCCCACCACTGCTTTAAATTTAAAATGAGAGCCATCAGCAGGATGAAAAAGTTGATGACCATGGCATATTGCAATAGTATTAAAGAATAATATTGAATGAGATGTTTAAAATGTTTAATCACAATTAGATAAGCGATTCTCCAGATTAATGCAAAAATGTACATTGTGTCATACAGACGGATGGATGAATGGACATAGACCCCCGTATCCCCAGAATCAGATATTCTCATTCATTTAAGATAATCATGTTACAACCAAGTTTCATGACAACTGAATAAGAGGTTTTCTAGATATATGCAACAATGCAAGACTGTACGGACAGACAGACACTGTGACTATCTCCAGAATCGGATATTCTCATAGGTACAACCTCCTCCAATTTATCCCCTTCGCAGGGAATAATTATACAGTGCTTTTCTTATGTTTTCCTTAGTTGGCTAATAGAGCTGAATGTGCATTGCATTTTATTCTGAATGGCACTGTAGGTCTTAGTTTATTTAAAATCAGAATCATAGCAGCCCCCCATACTACATTTTATTTGTTCTACAGGGTCTCCCTTACGAATATGTAAAATAATGTTAACCCTTACATGAGATGCATGCATGGGTGATGGAGATATAGTGGAGACGCCATTTCATCTGCCTGTCCAGATATACATACGGGTCCATTTCAATTGATTCAGACAGTAACGGATCTAAAACCAGCAACTAAGATAATTAGAATTAGTGAACCAAGGTTGTGAAAATCAAACATCTATTCAGTGCATTTCTTCTGGTAAAAATATATAGAACTACAGAGAACACCCATTTCGTGATTTAAAGAATGGTGATATTTATGTTCAAATTAGTAAATATATGTACAGAAATGCTTATCTTGAAATAAAAGTGAAAGTAAGAGAAAATAATGATCTTGAATTATTTTTTTAACGGTATTATATATTCTCTAAACCACAGTGTATACTTATTTAATCTTTGTTTAGCAGCTCAAAGTGAACGGCTAATCAAAAAAAAAAAAACACAGAATCTATCACATCCACATTTTCCACCTGCACGCATGCACGATTTCGATTGCGTGGATTTCCACTCTGATATAGGTGAAGCAGGTGTCTGGCGAGTGTGCCTGGAGAGTTTTCTGTGCTGCTCATGATCGTTGCTGTTTTCAACTTGTCATATCAGTGAAGCAGTGTTTCTGCGTTTTTTAGAAGTATAAATGCTCTGGTAAACATAAATAGTCATCATACTTTGACGGTGTTTGTTTATTACCGCGGCTGCATTTTATTAACAGCTCTAGCGGCTGGTTGAATATGTGTTCAGTGTTTGATTCATTTCTTACTTGCAATAGAAAAACAAATGAAAGCACAAAAGTCAGAAAGTGCAAAGCGACAAAGTTATACAGAGTCCCTTTGGTCCATTTTTAGTTAGTAATAAATTATAGTTTTATCTTGAGGTTAATGTTTTTGATACTGTAAATATTTTAAACGGCACACGTGCCGAGGTGGGAAGTAAATAGTAATGTGATAAACATTTACAGTGCAGACTATTTTGTATTATTTATAATGATTTTTCCCAATAGAAAGCGAAAGATTCCTAAATACTACCTTTTAATTCTTTGCATCCAAGTTAAGAATGAAGCCTACAGTTTGGTTTTCTGTCTCAGCAATTTGTCAGTCCCAGACTGTTGTGTAAAATTATATATTAAATAAACTGCATGTTAACAGCAACAAACACACAGGAAAGAAGAAAAGCTAAAGCGGGTATGACACCGTTGCAAAGCGGCATCTAGGGGATTCTTTTTTTTTTTTAAATCTGAATAAAATTGTATTAATATTTGAATACATAAAACCAAAACCCTACAACACTATCAACTCGAGGAGATGGCAACATCTTTACAATACCGTTTAAAATAAAAAATAATACAAATGCTTGTAGCATATTAGACTTAGTTATATAGTAGTAAATAGACTTTTTAATTATCTGCATTGATGTGTGCTTACTGTGTTTCTCTTGACCGATACGATAGATAATAGCTGCTGTTACTTCTTTGGTTTGGTAAATTAATAGCAAGGCAGTGATGAAAAGTTTCAGTGTCTTATTCTTGCTGATATTTTCAAGTATTTGTGTTTCATTTACTGGCAATCACATTTGCTAGCAATCATTGTTTAGTAGGGCGGTTTATATTAAATATGACGTCACTTATTTAATAGCCTACTCAGATAATCTCATGCATGGCAGTTTTCAGAACTTGAGATGTCTGTGTTCATTAGTTAGTTCCAACTATGATGTCTAAAGCTATCTGTTTTACAGTGTGTTACACTGAGCGCAGCTAAACAGGGATAGCATCCAGGAAGAGGAATAAAGAAGGGGGAGGGGGAACAAAATGATCTGCTTTAATTTATAAAAATAGTTCCGTGCACATTCCACGAAATACGATATTTTACCCGTGACACTGCCGTGAATTAAAAAAAATGCAATTTTCACAGGGCCTTAGTATTAACATTTCAATATAGTATAGAATCTAAATTGAGGGTTTTGGTTACATGAGTAGCATGTCTTTCTTTTTTACAGCTGTCATTTTCTTTATACCTTTTCAGGTATTAGCAACGCAGAAGCCCGACAGCCAGGCAAGGCTCCCAATTTCAGTGTGAACTGGACAGTGGGAGACCAGGCCCTTGAGGTCATTAACGCCACAACAGGAAAGGATGACATGGGCCGTGCATCCCGTCTCTGCAAGCATGTTCTGTACAGCCGCTGGATACGCCTGCAGTCAAAGGTATGTGTGTGTGAGGAGTATGGTATACATGATCCATACAGAATGGATTTAAGTCTCAGCCATCATTTGAAGAGTATGGTGTTGTCTGCATAATTACAGACGTCGTTTTTTTTGGTAGGCAACAATTTTTTTACTGAGGAAATCAGTGTATGTATGTGTGTGTATTTATTTAATTATTTTCATATAGGTGATAAACTGTATTACTGTAGCTTTTTTTTTCTTTTCAAGAACAAGTCGACACAAATACATAGGTTAAGCAAGTCTCAGTAACAAATACATAAATTAAAAAAAAAGACTCTAAATTGAATTTAATTAACCTGTTGACCTGAGTTCCCAAGGTCCAGCATAGGATAGACTGGAGTGGCCTTTATAATTTTTTCTATTTGCTTCAAAATGTGGTGTTCTTCATTATATGCCTCAGACATTTGTCCCCACTAATGGGAGAAGGATATTGTAATTGGGGAGTGATCTGAATAAATCATATTCTGAATTTTAGATTCCCAGACATTTGATAAAATAGCTTGTGTAACCCAAAAAGTGTCCGTTCTAAAGTAACATTTATGAGGTCTGGAATACAATGTATAATCTCTTTCTTTAGGGTTTATTAATCTCCAAACACCTGATATTCCTGCTCCTTTACACAAATCTGTTAAAGCATTTGAAATCCTTATGTCTGAGGGAGGAGGTTTATTTGTCTAAATTGGGGTTAGAAACAGAATTTAAAGTCCCCTCCCATCAGTACTGGAAGCTTTGTGTAACTGGCAAGTAGTTTGGTGATCTGCAGTGGCTCTCAAAAGTATTCACCCCCCTTGGACTTTTCCACATTTTATTGTGTTACAACATGGAATCAAAATGGATTTAATTAGGAGTTTTTGCCACTGATCAACACAAAAAAGTCCATAATGTCAAAGTGAAAAATAAAATCTAAAAATGGTTCTAAATTAATTACAAATACAAAACCGAAAATAATTGATTGCATAAGTATTCACCCCCTTGAGTCAATATTTGGTAGAGGCACCTTTGGCAGCAATTACAGCCATGAGTCTATTTGGATAAGTCTCTACCAGCTTTGCACATCTGGACACTGCGATTTTTGCCCATTCTTCATTGCAAAATTGCTCAAGCTCCGTCAAGTTGGATGGGGACCTTTGGTGAACAGCAATTTTCAACTCTTTCCACATATTCTCAATTGGATTGAGGTCCGGGCTTTGACTGAGCCACTCCTGGACATTGACCTTTTTGTTTTTAAGCCACTCCAGTGTGGCTTTGGCTGTATGTTTGGGGTCATTGTACTGCTGGAAGATGAAACTTCTCCCAAGTCCCAGGTCTCTTGCAGACTTCAGCAGGTTTTCCTCCAGGAATTTTCTGTACTTTGCTGCATCCATTTTGCCCTCTATCTTCACAAGCTTTCCAGGCCCTGACACAGAGAAGCATCCCCATAGCATGATGCTGCCACCACCATGCTTCACTGTGGGGATGGTGTTCTTAGGATAATATGCAATGTTAGGCTTGCGCCAAACATAGCGCTTAGCGTTGAGGCCAAAAAGCTCTATTTTGGTCTCATCAGACCATAGAATCTTCTTCCACTTGGTCTCAGAGTCTCCCACATGCCTTATAGCAAACTGTAGCTGAGATTGAATGTGAGTTTTTTTCAACAATGGCTTTCTTTTTGCCACTCTCCCATAAAGGCCAGTTTTGTGAAGCACCCGGGCTATTGTTGCCGTATGCACAGTGTCTCCCAGCTCAGCCGTGGAAGACTGTAACTCCTTTAGAGTTGCCATAGGCCTCTTGGTGGCCTCCCTGACTAGTGCCCTTCTCGCCCGGATACTTGGTTTTTGAGGACAGCCTGTTCTAGACAGATTTACAGTTGTACCATATTCTCTCCATTTCTTAATAATGGACTTTACTGCTCTCCTGAGGATATTCAATGCCTTGGAAATGTTCTTATATCCTACCCCTGATTGGTGCTTTTGAAGAACCTTATTCTGGATTTGCTTTGAATGTTCCTTCGTCTTCATGATGTAGTTTTTGTTAGGAAATGTACTAACCAACTGTGGGACCTCCCAGAGACAAGTGTATTTAACCTGAAATCATGTGAAACACCTTAATTGCACACAGGTGGACTCCATTCAACTAATTATGTGACTTCTAAAGACAATTGGTTGCACCAGAGCTTATTTAGGTGTGTCATAACAAAGGGGGTGAATACTTATGAAATCAATTATTTTCTGTTTTATATTTGTAATTCATTTAGAACAATTTGTAGATTTTATTTTTCACTTTGACATTGTGAACTTTATTTGTGTCGATCAGTGGCAAAAACTCCTAATTAAATCCATTTTGATTCCATGTTGTAACACAATAAAATGTGGAAAAGTCCAAGGGGGGTGAATACTTTTGAGAGCCACTGTAAGTGAAACGGGCACTGGGTCATTATTTGGTGTGTATACATTCAACATTACAATCAGGTCATTATGTAGTATACCTTTTATCAATACATAGCGATCATCTTTGTCTTTGATAGTGTGCTGGACTGTAAAGGGAGTATTTTTATGTAGTATTGATACCCCTCTACTCCTACTATTCTAACAGGAATAAAATATTTGTCCCACCCATTTTTGTTTTATTTCAAGGTTTCACTTTCTGTTAGATGGGTCTTTTGTATCAATGGAATTTCTGATTTAAGCTGTGCCAAAATTCTTCTTTGTTTTATAGGACAATTAATCAATTTTACATTCCAGGAGGTAACAACCGTATTTTTCAATTGTATTTCTGTCATGCGTAAATATCTTGTAAAAGTCAACATGAACATAATTCAGTAACAGTACTGCATGCCAGCAATCCGCACCCATTGGTTTGGTACATACCAGTATGTGAGGTACGTTTTGTACAACATTGCCCCCTTGTGTTACAATATGGCTATTACATTTATTTTATATTCACAAATATTTCAAACAAATAAACATTTCGCTGCTTCAGGAAAAACTAAAACAATTTTTAACTGCAAAATATTGACAAAAGTTAACAAAAATATACCCAACTGGGCATATTGGAGCAATTCTGGTAACTCGACCTGTGAGATCGGTATGCCCAGCTATCAACACGAGCACTGGAGCAGCAACTAGATTATATATTTCCTCCTTAGATAAATTTGTGACTCTCATTTAGAAAAGAATGCTTGACCATGTTAAAATCATGGACAATACAGAAAACCGCTAGGCTAAAGTCTCGTTGTGTGTTGTTTTTTCCCCCCTTTCCCTCCTTCCTCAAAAGGCGGGAGCGTGGATATACAAACAACTTAAATGTACTGCATGTAGCTGTTCACTGTACACATTAAAGTTGGAGATTGGGAAGCAGCTTCTGAAGATCCGTTTTAGCCTCTTGGGAGTTTTCAAAGATAAGCCTTTGCCCTTTAGCAATCACCCGAAGCTTTGCTCGGTAAAGTAGAGCATAGGGGATCTTTTCTTACGTGAGATATGACTTGATGTCATTATATCTCATTCTCTTTCATTGCAATTCTGCAGAAAAATCACGAAGAACTTTTTGTTGTAGGTGAGTTGCTTGTTTTTCCTCTCCGCATTTATGAGCTTCTGTTTGTCGCAATATCTCGGTAATTTCAGGATAATTGGTCAGGGTTGCTTGCCATCGGAAGTTTTTGGTCTTAAAGACCTATGCACACGTTTGATTTCTTCTTTCGACATGTTTAAAATATTTTTTAGCAATTCTTTTGTAAGCACCATAATATTTCTACCTTCCGCGCCCTCAGAGATTCCAATTACACAAAAATTATTTCTTCTTGACCGATTTTCCAAATCATTGATTTTTTTCTTCTAGCCAGGTCACTGATTTCTCTGTATTGTTTTGTGTTACTTCCAATGGCGATAGCTTGTCTTCCACTGATCCATTCAGCTAATCTTGCGCCGACAGCGGCCATATCAGTTTGGATATTGGACATCGTTTCTTAGAGGGAGGGCAGGCTTTTGTCTAGAACTTTTTGGATTCTAGACACATCTTTTATCATTTTCTTAGCCCCATCGCGGCATTGTTCATCTTAACTTTGCTCTCGTAGTACTTGACCGTCCCATGGTTTGTTGCGAGTTAGAACAATCCTCACTTAATGGTGCTGTGTCTTTCTTTGAGCCCTTTTCTTTGTCTCTTTTTGGTCCAGGAGCGGATTCTGCGGCTGTAGACATCGCAACAAATATCTTAGGAGGTTTATATTAATATGTATTTATTTTTTCTGTTGATTGTTGGATGTTTTTATTAATTTCCTTCGAATATTTTCCGGAGCTCGGTTATCCTGCCATCTATTCTTCCGACGTCATCGCTTGACTCGTATTACTGTAGCTTTTATTAGGCAGCATTATAATACAATCCTAATAAAATCAGACCTTTAAATATAAATAAAAATGATGCTGCATAGTGACGATAATAGCCTTAATATAAGTCATGATGCTAAACCTGTGTATCTTTAGCTAACTTCTGCTCTTTGCTGTGCTTTTTCTATTTTTTTTCTTGCTGTTTCTGGCGAGTTGTATTAAATTTATTTTTTAGCTGCGGTAATTCTTAAAATGACTTAAGGACCGGGGTACAGCATTACCCCAGGGTACCGTGTGAAGTCTCACATCATAGAGCTATATTGTGAGTTAACATGCATGGCAGGGGGAATCTATGGAACTATTTTGTAAGCTGTATTTACTTTTAAGATATTATAAATACAGGTATGCCCCTCTGCACAAAGGCTATGCAGTTACTAATTGTTCTGTTTGTTTTATTGTTTGTTTCAGCTTCTCTCAAGTCTGCGGATCAAACTGGCCAAGCCCAGCTCGTACTATGAAGTCAAGCAGGCTGCCACAGAATACCATTCAGCCAAGCAGGCACTCATTAAGGCTTTTCATAAGGCTGGGCTGGGTGCCTGGGTGAAAAAGCCAATAGAACAGGACCAGTTCTCTCAGAGCCCATGAGGAGGTGTAGAGGATGGAGCCAAAACACAGAACAAATTACCAGCTGCTGAGACTTCATGTGTTCAGTGTATTTATTGTATTTCTCTGAGATTTGACCTGCATATTATTTTTTATCCCTGAATTTTATTCCATTCCTCCCTTTTTATTTTATTTTATATATATATATATATATATATATATATATATATATATATATATATATATATATATATATATATAACATGAAGTCTTGCTATTTTAAACTGGAAACATTTGTGTATGTGTGTTAATTTAAAAAAAAAAAATTGTAAAGAAACATTTTTTATAAATGAGAAGTTTTAACAAATGTAATGAGCCAGCTATCTACAGGAGAAAGAAGACTTTGCCTACAGAGCATGTTTAAGCCAAATAGTGGTAGTGTGGATTAATTTGAACTGTGTACGGAGCTAGGTTTTTTTTTTTGTTTAGTTTTTTTTTAAACTTTTTCTGGGAGAGTGTATGTCATTGAATCAAATTTAGCAAAGCTATGTCAATCTATGCATTTTAGCGAGATGTTGTCTTTTTAGGGTCGTCAGATAATTTGAGGGTCGTATACACTTTTCTCATAGCGCCTCTGTAAGCTGGGTGTACGAAATAGTCTTTTTATTTTATTTTTTTATATTATGTTATGAACAAAAACTGGGGACTCTAGAGTATTGTGTGAATTTAGTTGACTCCTTCAATTTGAGTTCATTTGACCTGGACAGGGAATACATTACTTTAAGTGAAAAGTAACAGTCTTAATCTGGGCTGCTTCAGTTCATAAGAATGGCCTTAGCTTGTCTGAATGTAAATATTCTTGATCTGACAGGTAAACTGATAGATTGTGAGGCCATTTTTCACTGTTGATTAGGGCTTTGTCTGGGAATCAAAGTTGTATTCTTGCTCATTTAAAACAAATCTGGACCACCACTGCTTTTCCACACTCCACATTTAATCAGCTTCAGTTTGATGATTTTTTGTATACTTTTAAAGTGGAATGGCTTATTGGTTTTTATTTTATTACGATAGGTTTTACATTTTAGCATTTTTAAGAAATCTGTTTTAGAAAACATTTATTTTAATTTTTTAACTTGATATCTGGTACCATACTAGGGTAAATACATTCCTGTTTGCACGCTTTGCATTCAGATAGTCTTGCACTTTCATGGGCATTTCACCTGAAGAGTGATGCAAACAGAAGTTATGCACAGAGGTTGCTCATTAGTTTTCAAGAATTACATTGAAAATACAATGTTTAGCCCTTGTTGCATTGAGACTGAAGGATTAGTGAGAACTGCAGCCCAGAATCAGCGCCAGCAAAATTAGCATTGCTGTCATTGTGTGTCCCTTCAGCTGTTCAATGTGTTTATTGTAGGGATCAACATACTAGTAGACTTACTTGATCAGAATGACTCTTTTCATTAAAAAAGAGAGAGAAGTTGACTAGTGAGAGCTTTTTACCAAAATGTACTTTTTGTTCTTGTAGCTTGAGAAGAGAAATATGTTATTACCATGGCTGTGAATCTCTACCATGCTGCCCTGTGAGACCACATTGGCTTTGTTTTGTTTTGTTTCAAGATATGTGTTTGCAGCTATTGCTATGGTAACTGATTTTTTTTTAAACAAGTTTACACATTATCAAACAAGACAAATACCAGTTTTATTTCTGATAAGAACCCAATGTGCATCCAGTTCTTATGCTGTTGATGTTTTGTTTTAATGTAATTTGAACATCCAACTTAGGCAATGCTAGTTTTCTTTTAATAACTATCAAATTACTGTAATTCATTAAGCAAATAAAGGAACAGTATCACAGATATCTAGTCTAAAAACTAAAAAAAAATAGATATACTGCGCATCCTGTCTTTTTCTTGTGGTATTATTTGTATACAGTTTAATCCTCACCACTCACCACCTCTCCCATTTTACACTGTATATCTATAGAGGTGCCCCTCAGTAGAACCTGTTTTGCTGGCACACAGTGATGGAACATTGACACAACCAGTGCTGTTAGTTTAGGCCACAGTATTGCTGTCTCTAACTCCTGTAAAACTAATAATACAAACACTTTCCAAAATAACAAGTTCTACAATTTGTTGTGCTTGTTCTGGGGTAACCAAAGATACTGTAGATGTGGTTTTTTTTTTTTTTTTGGTCTTTGGATGCTTAAAAGTTGGATGCTATTTTTGCAAGCTGCGACACCTGTCTTTGGTGTGGGTTTGTTTTTATTATTATATTTTATTTTGTACTTCATAGATTTTGGGGTTTTTTTTAGGATTTTGTACAAAAAAAAGTGTAAAATATTTTTCTTCCAGCTTTGCATCCATACATAGCCCTGTTAAGAGTACACACGTATTTAAGTAACTGTGTTAATGATGTATAAATTGCAAACTTATCTGATACTGTTCTGTAAGAGACCAAAAAATCTACCTGTATTGCAATTGTTTGTAACAATGTCCAAAACACAATTTGAAGTCCACAGTGCAGAAAAACTGTTTTGTTTTTTCACTAAATGTGTGTATGCATTTCTGTTTAAGAAGTAACCCATTTTAATTTGTATTGAAATCTAAAGTTTCCATTATAACTTTCAGAGACAGCTACACTGGTATATGGCTTTTAATACACTTGTGTTGTTTGTTCACAAATATTCACCCTTTAAAAAGTCTGGAACCAAACTCTGAATAAGAAGTTCGTAGAAACCGTGGTAGAAAACCTCTCCTTGCTTAAGGAATTTGTAAACTTTTAAATCTGGAAATCATGTTTTGGTGATTTGAGGCTGTGGCCCAGGTTAGTTCCCCTGGGCCATTGCACTGCTACATTCCATTGTGTCCTCTGTAGAATACAGCACATCAGCAACCTGCATGAGCTCCCACACTGAAGCTGTAGCCAGCCAAACCCAGCATGATAAACTGTTATGTGTAGAAAAGGGTTCTTTAAAAAGAAGAAAAAGGGAAAATAAATCTGAAATTAGTTTATCTTTGTATGTGGATGTGTGTTTATTTTTTGCACTTTCATCAGTTAGTATAAATATGTGAAATATAGATAATATTAAGCATTGTCAACTTGGTATATATTATCCTCCATAATTTCAACACACTGAATTCTGAAGTACAACTATTAGAAATGTAAAACAACTGTTTTGGCTAATGCCTTCTTCAGAGTACTCTACACAAAATGATAACTTTCCAAAATCACTTTGAATATTCCCTTTAGTTTTATCACATAAATCCAGATTAAAATATTAATCATGAAACATATTAAAATATTTAGATTTTTGATAGCTGATATGCTCAGTAGAGGCTAAACTGGCTCGCTTCCCTAGTGACCTGAGCTGGATTCGAGCTCTCTGAGATTAACTACTACAGTAGCCCCCAAACAATGTTTTTGATTTTTGTCACCTACAAAAAACCGAGGTCCTGGGGGCTCCCAAGTGGTTTATCTGGTAAAGGCACTCCGCATGGAGTGCAGGATGTGCCCTAGAGCCAAGAGGTCGCCGGTTCGAGTCCAGGCTATTCCACTGCTGACTATGGACGGGAGCTCCCAGGGGGCAGCGCACAATTGGCCGAGGGCGGCCAGGGTGTCCTTCGCTCACCGCGCACCAACGACCCCTGTAGACTAGCCGGGCACCTGCGGGCTTGCCTTTAAGCTATGTTGACGCTGTAGCTCTGGGTTGACTGCATGGTAGTCTTGCAGAGTGAAAGGAAGCTGATGGCACACGCTTCGGAGGACAACGTGTGATCATATTCTCCGCTCCCGAGTCAGTGCAGGGGTGGTAGCGGTGAGCTGAGCCTAAAAATATAATTGGACATTTCAAATTGGGAGAAAAAACAAGGTAAAATCAATTGGCGACTACTATATTTTATACAAAAAAAACCAAAAAAACTGAGGTCCCTCAAATTGCTGTAATGGTAATGTCCGTAAAGGATTTGAATCTGTTTTCTACACTTTGGAGTCACCTATTGGCTTTCTTTACTGCCCCAGACATCCAAGAAGAAGAGGTGACCAGGAAACAAGACTCAAGGTAAGTTAAACTAGGCATATGTGCTTACTCTGCCCTTCATTTCTACAATTGCAGAAACAGAACTACATGATAAAAAACAAAATAGGTAATTTCGAAAAACAAACAAGATGGAAGTAGAAAGAGTAACCATAGATAGCACCACCTACATTCTTTTTACTCCTGCCTCCCCTTCTCTACTTCACAGACTAGTTCATTTATTTATGTATTTATTTATTTCCTATTCCACCCACTTTTGATCCAGAAAGCACACACATGCCAATCTGTCACATAAACACTTTGGAGCAATGGGGCCTAGCTATCTGGGGAGTTGCTAAGACACCATACAGCAGTTTGTATTCAAAACACTAAAATTAGGAAAGGACACAAAATAATAAGATGTGCTAGACAACTGGTGCAAAGAATATCAGTTATGAATAAAGAAATGTGTTCTATATCCTGATTGTTTTCTAATATTCCAATCCCATAATGTTTAACGAGTACAACCAATGGTTCATATCTCACTTCATTCCAATGAGGAAAATCAATGTTCCATGTCTGTAACATTTTAATAGAGCAAAAACATACTTGAAGGTTTGAGTCGGCAAGATGCAACCGAGTGTTTGGCTACGCCTTGTGACTTGCAACCTACCTGAATGTGTGGGCCACTGCACTGCTACTGTACAAGTCCTCTGTAGAATACAGCACATCAGCAACCTGCATGAGCTCCCACACTGAAGTTGCACCTAGCCAAACCCAGCATGATAAACTTACATGTACAGAAAGGGAAAACAACTCAAAAATTTCAAAATCTAACATGAAATACTGTACTACTATAATGGCTTCTGGTAGACTTTTGCGGTATTATTTTGTAGTTTCTTTGGTTTACATGATGTTAAATAAAATATCTAAATTTTTTGGTTCATTACTTGTAGTGATCTATGGGAAATCCCACAAGGGCTAAAGTCTTGAAAATCAAGGAACTCTTTCCACATTTGGTTGCTGGGATCATGGGAAAGTCTTGTAATCCCATGGATTGCTTGTGTTTGCAAAAGTTGTGGAAAATTGAGTTACTGAAACCAGTATGAAATATAACTACATGAAGTGATGTTCTTTTATTACCAGGAATTAAACCAGCTTGACTATCCTGCATTCACTGTGAGATTTACTATGCTTAACATTTGGTACTTTAATAACTGGTGGGGGAGAAAAGAAGTATGCAGTCCATTTTACGTATGACCTTTTTGAAGAATCTACGAAAAAGTCAGTGTGATTATATGTGCTGAGTTTGGTGAAACCCCAGGGTCATTCAGTTCCGATCAGATTATGTATCTTACATTTCAATTCTGTTTATAAAAGCTAAACAAGATAAGGTGTTGGTTGTTTTGTCTGACAGGAGCCTGAGTTTAGTGCAATCTGTGCACAAGAAAATGCTTCCCGTTATTGGAAATTAGATTGCAGAAATAACGCGTTGGTAATCTTGCAAAGGGCAAGTCTGCACATTATCCAGTTATATTTGTAGCTTTATTAGGTTTCCTCCTTATGGAAATTTACTTATCTCTCACATTGTCCAGTGACATTTATTAAAGTACTAAATGGAAAAGGAAAATATTTTGGAAGGGGAGAAAATGAAGCAGTATAGGGGAGTATAGCACTTGTGCTTTATATTGTTCGGGGCTGCTCTCTCCAGCGCTATCTCAGCAGTCCACATACAGATCTCCTCACAGTGTATTAAGAGGATATGACTTTGTGTCATATCAGCGCACAGCACCTGGACAGTGTGAAAAAGCAGCCATAATCTCTCAGAGGATTACCTGTCCTTCCTGCTACTGGAGAAAACCCAAAATAAGTTGTCAAATAAGTGCTTCTGCCACAGACAATGTTCAGCTAACTTGTGCAGCTAACAGCTTTGACTGCAGACGGCAGGACCAGTAAAAGTAGTTTTTAGCTCTTTTCCAAATTGTGGTTTGAGGATGCTTTCGTCAAGCAGATTTAAGGTGAAGAGGGATTAGTGGAGGAAGTCTCTTCATGCTTACCTTTTTCAAGTTTTATCTGCAAATTGTGTTTACTGTGATTCTGTCCAGCACTAGAGAAGTAAACTTTGAAATGCTGAGCTGTAACTGCTAGGATTTGCAGAACACTTTGTCGTCAGATTGTAAAGATGTTGATGCCGTAAAGTTCCTAAATTGCCCTGAAATGAGATTTATAATGCAGTAGGAGTTATTTATTTTTGTTTCTTCGTCAGTTTTGTAAACTTTAGAGGTTATTTTCAAAACATGACAACTGGATTTTGAGTAAGGGGTCATCCAAAATTATCATCAAATATAGCAAGCATACACAGCATGCTTTTTTTCAAGACCAATCTGCACTAACTAGAGAGTGGCCACACCTGTGGTTGCTGACAGAGACATTAACCCCATCTCTGCCACACACATCAAACAGTAAACATCTTTACTTTCTCTTCGTAAACTGCTAGGTTAGTAAAGTGCTACGCTTGCGAGAAAATACAAACTGCTTACATTACTCCATGGTGGTCAAAACCTGCTGCAGATCAAAAGTGACAACCTTTAATGATGGATTTTGTTGTGCATTTTCTTTATCTACTTTATGTTGTCTGGCTTGAGATTATTTTTAATCAACATCCTGCAGTGCAATACTCTGTGCCAGCAGGGCATATGTGCACTTAAGCCCTCCTGGCACTAAGTTTAACTAAATTCTGCAGTTGTGTCTTTTTTATTTTCTTACTTTATTCAGTGTAGTCTGTGATTTCAGTTAGGTCCCTTTGGTACTGGGTAGATCTCATCAAGAGCTTTCATATGATATATTACATGCACTTACGCCCCTCTGGTTCTGAACCCTTGAATAATGAGTCTACTACCAGTCTCTGAGTTCAACTGTCACTTCTTTTTTGACTAGTTGGTGCTAACCATTGCCATGACTGTATATAGACATTTTGTATCATTAACCCTTAAAGGGGGAAGCTGTTTTCAACTTTAGCGTCATTCAGTGTACGCTAATCCACACAGTATCTTAAGCCTCCCATTTCAGAGTGAGTTAAACCCTACTCATCTTCTTCCAACAGTAAACCATTCATATTACTATGCATTCCCCCACCTCCATTCCCTTCTTTAAACGTCTTTAAGCTCAAGCATGCTGTCTATATTGTTTTTATTTGTTCCTTCAACTTGACTGGGGATAATAACCTCAGACCTGTGATCTAGTCAAAGCAAGCTGCTTTTCACCTCCCCATACATTCTACAGCTCTAACAGCGCACCCTTCCCAGCAACAGCCATAGACACGTACAGTACAGGATCAGTGGTGTAGTGCTATATTTAGAAGTGAGGGGTCGCTATTATCTACTGCCACCCCCATCCTACCACGTCGCCTGCCATTCACACAACACAACCGCAGTTTATCGATCTATTATTATTATTATTATTTGTTTATTTAGCAGACGCCTTTATCCAAGGTGACTTACAGAGACTAGGGTGTATGAACTATGCATCAGCTGCAGAGTCACTTACAATTACATCTCACCCGAAAGACGGAGCACAAGGAGGTTAAGTGACTTGCTCAGGGTCACACAATGAGTCAGTGGCTGAGGTGGGATTTGAACCGGGGACCTTCTGGTTAAAAGCCCTTTTCTTTAACCACTGGACCACACAGAAGTAAGTATTCTATATATATATCAGGTTCATGGAGGATTTAAATGGTTCTTGTTTCTGTCTTAACTGTGGAGTCTTAAAAAGAGCATAATTTGTATTGTAACTACCATGGACACCAGGTCTCCAACTGTATCATATTTTATAGGCTGCACTGGAAAGAAAAGCAGATTAAAAATTAGGGTTAGGCCCAGCAGTACAGTTTAGAGCCCTTAGGAACTGGAGTGGAGGATCTTTGTTCGAGAGAACCGCTTATTCAACTGTGGTCTACACCGCTGAGCTACTTTATTAGGACCTGTCTACCGGATTGGATTGAGATGCAAATTAGGTTGATCATGTGATGTGATCATATGATTCCTGCAGCACTATAAAGCTGTTGTAGTTTACTTCAGCATCATTGCTGATCAAGTCAAAACAGTGCTGCACTAGTGCCCAGATGGTGATGGCAACTTTCAAGACAGTAACGCACATATCCACCTTCCTAGAATTGTATGGGAATGGTTGGCTTAAGGAGTATGACACAGACTTAAGGCATCTTCCAGGGCCACCACAAACCAACTGAGCATGATTGGGATGAACTTGAACTTCACATTTGTCAGCACTATCCTCTACCAATTCCTTGAATAATTAGTGACTGGATAATTTAACAGACACCTTCCAGACCCTTGTGAAGTCTATGCCATGTTGTGTCAAGGCTGTGGTGGCCCAACCCAGATTAGGTACAGGTCCTGGGTATATAAGGAGGTGTTTGTGTCTTCTGTCTTTAGTTGTATTCCAGAAATCCACAGCTCATCTTTAGTAATAACTTTGAGATGTGTTGATGTTGCATCACAATGATGTTTACACTGGTTAAACATCCAATATAATTTGAATGTGAGCTTTGGAAGAATTGAAATAAGTAATCCTAATTTAAATATACTTTGTAGCAAAAGCCCAACAACCTTTAATTAATCTCATGTTAAGTGCTCTATTCATTTGCATGAAGCATATAGCCTGTTCATATAGACTGAAAGGATTCACTGTAGGTTTGTATTCACAAGAATACAGTTCTGTGCTTACAGTTCTGTTGTTTGCAATCCATCCCACCTCTTGTCAAGTAGTCTAACACTGATTAGTAAGTAGGAGAAATGTGTGTCTGTTTCTTATAGTTTTGTATTGTATACTCAATATCAATGTTCTACAAGCATCAGACATTTCTGAGGCAAGGCTGTGTGATACACAGGGTGAGTGAGAGTCAGAGTGCAAGTTTACATCCTGGCTGTGCAGGGTTGCTGTGCTTAGCTGGGGATACCGCAGGGAGCATCGTTTTAAACTCCCACACTCAAGGAAGGCAATATTTATAGGGACTGTTTCTCCTAACAGGTGCCCGGTGAGTTTAAAAGGACAGCTGCATGTTGTTAACTTTGTTCTCCAGGGGCAGGTAGTTCACTGCCATCCAATGTTGAGCTCTTGTGTGTTAAGAGGCAATTGGCATGGTCGTGGGATTAGAGGATGCCCACTGACCATCAGTTCTCCTGGGCTGTTGCAACACAACTGGATATTCTAAATCGGGGAGAAAATCAGGGGTTGATTTGATTAACCCATACCCTGACGGGATAAACCACGGCTCAATTTTCAACACTGGGGAATCCATCGGAATTGAATCAACCACTTGCTGTAAAATGCTTTACAGAAAGACTACCCCAGGACAACTAATTAATTAGTTCCAGTGCCTTATACTGAAAGGAAGATACAAATGGACTAATATTAGTTTATTAGTTTAGTTAAATGGTCTGTTGTTTTGAGTTATTTTTTCTAAACCTGTACACAGGTCTGCAGTGTTGTAAAAGTTAGACGAGGAAGAACACAGGATTTATAGATGTAAGTGTCATCACTTACTTTTTGCTCATGCACCTTGACAATAAAGTGGGTGTCTCTAGAAAACTGCTATAGACACCATCGAAAAATGAATTATTCTACAGAAAAAGATTTTAAAACTTTGGTGTTTTAATGTACCTACAGTCTCCTAGTGTGTGACAAAATGACTGACAAGTACTTATTTATTTAAATCACGATTCATTTTAGCCCACAATGAACAAAACAAATATATATATATATATATATATATATATATATATATATAGGCCTCTGTTTTTTCAGGAATTGTCTTATGAATTCTAACACGTGCTTTGTGTTAGGGCTGGAAAAGAAAAAATGTGAGACTGTTACAGAAACAGACATTTAAAAAACATTAATGAAGATTAGAACATTATTTTTCATGTGTAAATGTCAAGGACTTTAAAGAAGCAGAATTATTCAAAATGTTGCAGTAAGATTATACATAATTCGTAAGACTTCGGCCTCCTGTTGGGTACAGCCTGAGCTCTGATCATTTCTTCATAGAAGAACAACAAAGCTAGAGCTGGGATATGCAGCTAACAAACATGAGCAGCTGCTCTCGCACAAGGCTTGGACTAGCACATTACTGGCAGCACAGCTGTTCTTTCAGCACCACAAACAAATGTATAGGACATCACACATCCTCCTGATAAAATCTCAAACTCACGTTATAAACCACTTTTTTTAAGTAACATTTTCTCATGAAAATCCAATTGGCATTGTTAAAGCAAAAATGGCAACATTTGTTTTATATCAAAAGTGTTTAAAAGCACATCCATTAATCAAAAAGGTGCAGTGCACAAATTAGTCCAAACAAGTAAAAAAGATAGAATGCCCACACACATTTGTTTTATAGAAAAACTATCGCCTATAGTAAAGCAGGGGTAGAGCTGACTAGTTGACTAGTCCAACAGAAAAGTGGTAGTCGAAACTGGTAGCTGACTAATCAAATGTCATGTACTTGTGAAAAGGGTGGTTTCAGGTGGAGTATAGCATGATCCATCATCAAATATACAGTTGTAGTCAAAAGTTTACATACCCCAACGGAAATTCATAATTTCTGGAAATTTCTTGAAAACAAAGAACTTTAGGAAAAATCTATTGTAGCAAAATTTTTGCTTTTGTGGATGAGGAAAACAAGTTACAAGAAATAGATGTCTAATTCAAAAGTATTCATACCCTTTGATGCTATGATAGTATTGTCTACAAGGTGCTAGAAATTTCAATACAGTCAGCACTCCGGCCGTATAAAATTTTGACTTCAGTGGCTGTTAAACGAGAGTGACACATATCTGATTATTTCATCTGATTTGACGTGTATGTAGGTGATCACATTGTAACCTGCCCCCTACCACCCAAACAACCCCCTGCCGTGCACACACACACACACACACACACACACATTTCATACAGAAACAAAAAATATGACTTGGGTTTGAGGAACTGTACAGGGAGAAATATATTGTAGCGTGTATTTCTCTTTTCTTTGGCACTGTTGCTGTTTTCTTTTTGTTATTTTTATCACAAGACATGGATCATGATGATGGTTGGTCGTTCATGGAAGATTTTATTCAGCAGGGTCAAGGTAGGATATTTACAGCAATTTGCCTCAAATGTTTAACTATTTGAAGACGGTCCCGTTAGTTTTGTTTTCAATTCTTTCATTGGCTTGGTTTATATGCACCTGAAAATCAACTCTACAGTCATGACTGTGTGACGTTGTCCCGCGAATATATTGTGAAACAGCAAAAGGAAGTCCTTTTGGCAGCGCGACTTTAAGGGCAGGGTCAATCGCTTTCTCACAATAAAAATAGCTGTAAAAACCCATGTAAACCTGAGCAGGAATTGTGCTTGTGGCTCACGAGGTTTCAGCAGTCAAGATCCCGTTTTCCTGACTTAATGTCACATAATGTCCAGCAGAAAGACCATACAAAACACACACACCACACACACACACACACACATACACACACACACGCTGTTCATTTATGGACTACCTCAACACAAGTACCTCCGCGGTTACGCTCATACCTCCGCCAGTAATTTGAAACACCATCAATATTAAAATGAAAGACAAACTATCGAATACAACTCAAAAGTTTTGTTCACATCATATCAAACATCCGCACTGTATCGCGGGTTTAACAGTTTCAGCTTTTTAAAAAAAAAATATATATATATATATATATATATAATTCGTTTTTAACTGTATTTACATGAACAATTAAACATAAAAGGAATTATTTTCTAACTTACCACATATAAGCACTACTTCAAAAAATTGTAAAATATAGGCCAAATAAAATAAACATTTCAAAAGAAACTTACAAAACTGTAAAAACAAAAGTAGTTTTTAGTGTAAAACGAAAGTAAAATATGATTTATCTTGCGTGTGTGTCACTCGCAACACAGAATCCATTTTGAGCTGTTGCAGCCTGTAGCGCTGCAGTTTTCTGATTGAAATGTTTCTGCTGAAGCGCTGTGGCTAGCTTCAAGATGAAATCTCTCCTACCTTGTATAAAACAAAGGAATTGATGGCTGCCAGGTCCAGTAGAGATAACAACAGGTTTGTATATATATATATATATATATATATATATATATATATATATATATATATATATATATATATATATGGAATATTGTAGGTTATATTCAAAACAAAAACACATATTGTAAAAGGCACAAACACACACACACACACACACACACACACACACACACACAACTATAAATTCTAAGTAGTAAAACTTATAGAAATTATATTTTATATAATTTTGTGTGTGTTGGAAAGGTATCCAGACACACAAGCAGCTAATGTGTGGCATAATTCAGAATGTGCGCGACAACACATGAATTCATTTCTCTTGTTAAATGTTTTTATTTTCATGGCAATGCATGAAGTTCTCCACACGATATTCAGAGTCGTTCTTTTCCTACTCAGTAAGCAGACATGGACAGGACATTTAAATATCCCCTCCCCTAAATGACTATGAATTGAGTAATCTACATTAGTATGGCTGATTTTTTTCCTAAATCAGAACTGCATAGCAACGCATTTCCTGAAAAGTATGGCAAACAGGTCGTGAGGAAAACCGTCGTGACTTGTGCATGTAAACATCGCCATTGAAATTTGTTTGCGCACAAGTTGGGGGAATAAGAGCAGTAAAAGACAAAAACTTGTCTGTTTTTTTCAGGGAACACAAAAAAGATACAATGTCAAAATACTAGCTGAAAGGACTGTGTTTAAAAATAAGTAGGCTTGTACTGTAGTTGGTTTTGTTGGTACAGCACTATATTTTCAACAGAAGATGTATTTTAATTCAGAACAATATGATTCCACTTGCCAAAAGAGAAGACACGTGGACTGTAATACAGTACACACTTTTAAATCTGGTACGTATTGTAGCAATATGTAAAATGTTACAATGTTACCCATACACAGAACTGTGTAAAATGTAAAAGGCAATGCAATTTAGCAAAAGATTAAAAAAATAATAACACCAGTTTCCAGAATTAAAACAATATCCAAAGTCAGTATTCAAAATTTCAGAATATAGTACTCGATAACAAAATAAGAACATAAGCAAGTTTACAAACGAGAGGAGGCCATTCGGCTCATCTTGCTCATTTGGTTGTTAGTAGCTTATTGATCCCAGAATCTCATGAAGCAGCTTCTTGAAGGATCCTGGGGTGTCAGCTTCAACAACATTACAGGGGAGTTGGTTCCAGACCCTCACAATTCTCTATAAAAAAAAGTCCCTCCTATTTTCTGTTCTGAATGCCCCTTTATCTAATCTCCATTTGTGACCCCTCATCCTTTGTTTCTTTTTTCAGGTTGAAAAAGACCCCTGGGTCGACATTGTCAATAGCTTTTAGAATTTTGAATGCTTGAATCCGATCGCCGCATAGTCTTCTTTGTTCAAGACTGAATAGATTCAATTATTTAAGCCTGTCTGCAAGTCGCTCTTCTTTGCACTCTTTCTAGAGCAGCAACATAAGTCCCTAATGTTACAGTTCACTTGCAAATGAAAATGCACAAAAGCAACTAAAGATCACAGATTTTTAAAAAAATGCATCACAGTAGCTAAAACTGTTTAATAATTAACTTTTACATTACCGTAGCTGGTCTTGTTTGCTTTTTTTGGCTGCATTTTTGTCAGGTGATAACTGGAGGAAGCGCTGTGTAAATGCACAATAAAGACAGACTGACTTGCACATGCAAGAAAAAAGAAACGCGGGCTGTGACAGATAATTAAATTAAATTAATTGTAACACTGAAGAGATGAGCTTTGTATCAGAAAACTGATGATGGAGTCGGACATTGCATGTGACAATAAATGTATTAATCTGTTACATATATATATATATATATATATATATATATATATATATATATATATATATATATATATATATATATAGTGGGGATTGATTTTATTCTTCATACAAGGGTGGTAAAACGTGACTGACGTGTATCTGGGTAACAGATATCCAAGTGCTGACTGTATGATAATGCAGAACCTAATTCTAGAAAAGTCTAGAAAATGCTGGATTGTAGGTGAACATTCTTAGAGAGTATAAAAGGGTTAGGCATAGGATGATTGCTGTCATTACCAATAAGTCAATATGAGAAAAAGTAAAGAGCTATCTGAAGACCTTAGGCAGAAAATTATTTATTGTCATAAAGCTAGAGAAGGATACAAGAAGATTTCCAAGCATTTGTGTATCCCAATTTCAACTATTGTTTCTATTAACAAGAAGTACAAGACTCATGGTACTGTCACAATGCTCCCTCGGTCTGGAAGAAAGAAGGTTCTTTCACCAAAAACAAGTAGAAGAATTGTGAGGAAGTGTGATGGGGTGCAACCTATTTTGTGGTGGTTTTGTATTTTTTGTATTGTTTAGAGTGGATATGAGTGAGTTTGTGGGGTGGTTCAGTGAGTGAGTTTGTGTGAGGAATGTGTGGAATGTGCCTGGGCTAATGAGGTGTGAATTGCCCAATTAGCCCAGGCACCTGCATAAAAGGGAGTGGTTGGGTATGTTAGTTGGTGAGTGTGAGTTTGAGAAGACCTGTGTGAGAGAGTGAGTGGTTCTTTTTGGTATAGTTTGTTTAAAGCCTGTTTTTGTGTTTGTCTTTTTGGTTGGCCATCGTGCCTTTTGTTTTGTGTATTTTGTTTAATTAAAAGTCTTTTATTTTCCCTGCACATCCTGACTCTGAGCCTCCTTACCTCGGTCAGCCTGTCACAGGAAGGTTAATAACAATCCGAGATTGACTGCCAAAGATATTCAAAGTGAATTGGCTGCAAGTGGGACTGGGGTTTCCATTTCAACCATAGGTTGAGTATTGCATGGTGAAGGTCTCAATGGTCGCAGTCCAAGGAAAAAGCCACTCTTAGGAAAACGTCACAAGAACAATCGCTTAAAGTTTGCAAATCGACTTTTGAATGATGGATATGAGTTCTGGTCAAAGGTTTTGTGGAGTGATGAAACAAAAATCGAGCTATTTGGTCACGCGGATAAGAGCTCAATCCGGAGAAAAGACATCCATTCACCAATAGAGAGACACCTTATCGATTCCAGACATTCAGTTTCGGATCTTAAATTTTGTGGCATACAACA